>OX376078.1:0-410309 GCA_947361185.1 Charanyca ferruginea | reverse complement strand
CAGTACTTTATGTTCACAATATCAGCAAGCTGACTCCGTTGAAAAGGCGTCTTTAGAAGAAAATTACAGGAAACATTTGAGAATGAAAGAAAGAGTTCGTGAAATTAAAAAAGAAGAAAAAGAAACACTAAATAAAGATGACACCGTTGTGGCTATTTTTGATTTAGAAAAAGTTTTGAATGTACCACAGTCTGAAGTGTCAATTTTCCACTACAAACGTAAATACCCGATTTATAATTTTACAGTTTTTGACGCTCTAAACAAACTAGGGTTCTGTTACGTTTGGCAAGCTCAAATCGGAAAAAAAGGGTGCATCGAAATAGGGAGTTGCTTGTTTCAATTTGTCAAGACCGTACACGAAAAAGGTATACGCAAAATTATATTTTACTCTGATGGTTGTTATGGCCAGAATAAAAACAGATACATTTTTGCGTTGTATCTTTACATTGCAATGACTCTTCAAATTGACATTACCCATCGGTTTTTTGTTGGTGGGCATAGCCAAAATGAAGGCGACTCCATGCACGCATGTATTGAAAGAGCTCTGAAAAACAAAGTTTTGTACACACCGGACCAAGTATATAGTATCATCATGAACGCTAAAGTCTCCGGAGACAAATATATCCTAAAAGAAATGCAACAATCTGAAATCCTCAACATAAAAGAACTTGTTGAACCCAAAAGATGGCTTCAAGATAAGACAGGAGAAAAGGTACGATGGTCCGATGTGATGGAGGTTAGTGTGTCATACAGTAAACCTAACTGTTTTCTTTTCAAATATGATTTTGATCAGAATTATATTGAATTGGATTACGATGCAGGCAGAAGTAGACAGCGTCGGCAGAAACAGGTGTCCAAAACAATTGAAAGTATTCAATTAAAGCCAGCATACGACAAGCCCCTCCCTATTAAAAAAGCTTTGTATAATGATCTTTTAAGCCTGTGTAACTCCCAAGCAATTCCCCACCATTATCAACCATTTTATAGGAACTTAAGCTTTTGTGATACTGAATTAGGTCACAATGAGGATTCTGATTAAGATTTTTAACTTATATGACCTTATTATAATTTTTATGATTGTGTAATCATGTGTAATAGTCGTGTTTTCAGTGCAGTGTCTATTTTTTTATGATAATAATAACTATCGTGTTTTGACAAACTAACTAAAGTTGTTTCATTTACTAGAATGTCCTTTATTTCATAAAATATACTATAATAATAATCAAATAATACTTAAGTAAACTATTCGAATAAACAGTAATAGTCATAACAATAAAATGTACGTTACTGTTAAACAATCGAATAACCTAATATTGTTTTTTACAAATGTTCAGTATACAAAACAAATTACACGAATAATAGCGCAACACCATTTTACCGTTGCCGGCGAAAATATAAATTTACACGAATAATATCGCAACAAGATTTTACTGTTGCCGTCGAAAATATAAATTTACACGAACAATATCGTAAGTGACATTACTGACCAGAGCTTGACCTACACTAATATAGTAAAATGCATCCAGCTAAATTATAACGAAGCCCTTGGGACTACTTAAATTTTGTTGAAATAATCAGATAGCTGAAAAAATTTGCTTTCATATGCGGTATAAAAAGTCTCTGATACTTGTTGTTTAATGGAGTTATTAAGGAAAAATGGTTTTTTATTTTTCCTGAACATTTACACTTTTACGATTACCGGATTATTCGCGGGGGGCATCGTATATTCGCCTTCGCCTAGGGGTTAGTTAACAAGGCCAGAATCTATCTAGGACAGACCAAAAGACCTTATAACTCTGAGAACAGACCATTTTTGAACGTAATATTTTCTGTCAGGTAGACGTAACTCACACGACATAATGACATAATAATGACAATGACATTGACTTGACAGTCAACCAAGTAACTATCCAATGTAAAGTAATTATTGTTGTGTGTGATGAACTTGAACAATGACTACAGAAACTATCCAAAATGTAACAAAGACATTTAAGTATTCCTTCCCGACATGTACCAACGAGGAGTTACTGTTCAAGCTGGAGGTACCGGTGGGCATACCGCACGCCGGCTCCACGCGAGAGCTCGTGCAGAGGGTCATGAGCATGTTTCATATTCCCGTGTATTTAGAGGATGGTATGTAGAGGATTAGGCATTAAATTAGTGCCTGAAACTTTTGTTAGGTTGAGTCAATATACCGTGTGTAATAACACTACATCGGTGGATTAATTAACCACTGTTTGTATTTGTTATCATAGCTTACCTCCCACTTTCTATCCGGCGCTTCATACTATACCTAATGTTGTGAGTAGTCAGGGATCTAAGACTTCAAAACCTTGTTCCTGTTTAAATAAAAAACTGTAGTCCAATGCATGCCACAACTCTTTCTGTCCATTTCTAATCTCGCTGTAACAATTTATTTATTTAACTTCAGTAAACATACTGTACCTACATAATGTTTTAAAAAAATGTCACTATCAAATATTACTTCTATTGCAGAACTAAATGATAAACTAGCACAATTTGTAGCAGAGGAAACTAAAAACTTTCACAATGAGAGAGACAAAAAACTTCTCAACCAGCTGAAAAACAGTGAGATCAACGTTGAAGGTATCGTCAAAGGCTGGGAGAAGCTTTTCAAGGACAATGTCATGGAGTTTGCAGAACAGAAGGGCACATCAGACGAGGAGGTGTTTGCAGCGGCATACCACAAGCTTGTGCACTCACCTGCACTCGAGACTATCCTGCAGGTTGAGAACTCATATGCTAAAACTGTCATGACCACACTCAACAACAGGGATGAAGATATCAAGAAATTAACACACCAGTTAGTATTAATTGTAGTAGTATCTACCCTTAAGTTATTTAGTTTTGAAAACCAAGGAGTCAAAGAAGCCTTTATCATAGTGTTTTGTAAGAAGAATAATACAATTTGACTACAAATCATATGTATTGTAATTTACTATTAAAAAGGCATATTTTATGTTTGTACATTAACTAAAATATTATTTAATATAAAACTAACTTGAGTGCTGTACAACAGACAAAATATGAATTGTACAGTACACACCAATTTAATGGTAACATCCTAAATTTTCCGTAAAAGAGTAATCCTTAATTCTAAAGAAAAAATTACATATATTGTGTACTTACACATTAATGACACAATTTATTGGTTAGCTACTAGGACAAAAAAAAATTCTTGGTCTCATTAAATTTCATTAAAAACATTTTACACTGTATTATTAGTGTCAACCTAACTGCCTAAACATTTAGGCCTCAGGGTGAACAGGACAGTGTGATGTTTTATGTTATCTTATGTTAATTACTGCGGTACTCAGGGACACCACTTAAAAATCATTAACTTTCAACCAACGCAAAATGGAATGCTGTCAGTCAAAAATATAAGTCGTTGACATTTGTGCCAAGTTATGTTGGTCAAGTTAATGATTCATTATTATTAAGTGTCGTCTCTGAGTTTTCAGCATTTCGGCAGTTCGTGATATTTGGTTGACAGGCAAACTGAAGAAATGGAAGAGAAAGTCCGCCTTCTGAACACCACAACGACAGAGGAGGAGATCAACGAGCTGGCGACGCAGCAGTTCGAGCAGCAGGCGCTGGTGGCGGGGCGCTGGGGCTCCCAGCTGGACGCGCTCCGCCAGACGCAGCGCGCGCAGCACCGCGCCTGGCTCATGGACACGCTGCAGGAGTACCAGAGCACCTCGGCGCTCAATACTCCCAGGTATAACGGTTATTCATTTTATGTTGTAATCTTTTTGTAGTAATAATAACAATCTATTTTGCAGACCATACACAATCCATAGAAAGAACACAATTAGAAAAATATTACAAATCCATAAAGTCAATACAAAAATGTAATTACAATAACAATAAAATCCATTGATTAAAAAAATCCAAAATAAATAAAAAAATAAACAATAAAAAAAAATTAAAGAAAATTACAATTTATAAATCCATTAATAAATGAAATTCAAAAAAAATCCATGTTATAAACTCACAGAAATGTTACTAATACTAATAGACTAAGTTATTAATAGAGTACAAAAAAAAACATGACATTAGTATGCATCGCGTTAAACTCACACATGTACAGTCAACAGCAAAAGTAGATGATCAAAATCAGAAATTCAATACTAATTTACTAACACTAATTTATATAAATTATTACTAGTTTATTTATTAAAAGTATGTGATTGTCACACACATACTTTTGAATCACTTCGACGCCACACAGTTCTGACGCGAATTCCGTTCATTAGTATTGAATTTCTAATTTTGATCATCTACTTTTGCTGTTGACTGTACACAGGACGTATCGCCGCCGGTGTCGACATTAAACGCAGTGCTTTCGACTGCCTTTGCATGAATAAGTACTTTAGCCCCTTTACGAATGATACAAAATATGTAGGTTTTGTTTTATTAGTCTTATTTTTGTGTTCCACTGCTGAACAAAGGGATCCCCTTTCTTTTTCCAAACTTCCCAATCTCGTGCGATCTCTGCCCACGTTTATCTCGCAAACATACCCAGATCGTGACACCAACTTTGCCGCCGGCATTTATTAAAGTACTAGCTTCTGCCCGCGGCTTCGCCGTCGTATAAAGAACGATTATCCCAAGGGAACATATTACCGGGATAAAAAGTATTCTATATGTTAATTCAGGAAATGGTCTATCTATGTGCCAATTTTCATGCAAATCCGTTCAAACATCCAAACATCTTCAACATCTTCACAAACTTTCGCATTTATAATATTATTATATTATATAGTAGGATGTATGGAATTAAAAACAAAATAAGTAAATACTAATTGAAACAAGTTGTGCAAACCGAGTATAAGATGAAAAAACGCTAAAAAATGATGCAAAGCCTTTGTCGTGTTCCCCGAAATACACGAACACTAGAAGGTCGACTACGTCCTATTCGTAACGTGAGCACTACACGCGTGTCTCCGCAGTAACTCTCCGCTGGGCACGTTCTCCCCTGCGGCGGCCCCTGCGCGCGCGGGCCCCCCGGGTGCGGGCCCCTCGGGCGCGGGGGCCCGGCTGGAGGAGAGCTTCACCATCCACCTGGGCAGCCAGCTCAAGCAGACGCACAACATCCGTATCGTCGCCATGGACCTCCTCGACCTGTGCTGTGTTGAAAAAGTTGACAAGTTAGTCTTTATTTAGCAGACACCGATAATTAATCTTGTGCTGCTTACGCTACCTTTACATGTTGTGTAAATCATCTGTCGCGGCTGTACGCTGTATGTATATTAGAGAGGGCGACGCTGTATGTATATTAGAGAGGGCGACGCTGTACAGCCCCACATACTCGTCGCGGCGGCTGCAGACGTCGCTGTCGCTGTACTCGTCGGTATATTAGAGAGGGCGACGCTGTACAGCCCCACAGACTCGTCGCGGCGGCTGCAGACGTCGCTGTCGCTGTACTCGTCGGTATATTAGAGAGGGCGACGCTGTACAGCCCCACAGACTCGTCGCGGCGGCTGCAGACGTCGCTGTCGCTGTACTCGTCGGTATATTAGAGAGGGCGACGCTGTACAGCCCCACAGACTCGTCGCGGCGGCTGCAGACGTCGCTGTCGCTGTACTCGTCGGTATATTAGAGAGGGCGACGCTGTACAGCCCCACAGACTCGTCGCGGCGGCTGCAGACGTCGCTGTCGCTGTACTCGTCGGTATATTAGAGAGGGCGACGCTGTACAGCCCCACAGACTCGTCGCGGCGGCTGCAGACGTCGCTGTCGCTGTACTCGTCGGTATATTAGAGAGGGCGACGCTGTACAGCCCCACAGACTCGTCGCGGCGGCTGCAGACGTCGCTGTCGCTGTACTCGTCGGTATATTAGAGAGGGCGACGCTGTACAGCCCCACAGACTCGTCGCGGCGGCTGCAGACGTCGCTGTCGCTGTACTCGTCGGTATATTAGAGAGGGCGACGCTGTACAGCCCCACAGACTCGTCGCGGCGGCTGCAGACGTCGCTGTCGCTGTACTCGTCGGTATATTAGAGAGGGCGACGCTGTACAGCCCCACAGACTCGTCGCGGCGGCTGCAGACGTCGCTGTCGCTGTACTCGTCGGTATATTAGAGAGGGCGACGCTGTACAGCCCCACAGACTCGTCGCGGCGGCTGCAGACGTCGCTGTCGCTGTACTCGTCGGTATATTAGAGAGGGCGACGCTGTACAGCCCCACAGACTCGTCGCGGCGGCTGCAGACGTCGCTGTCGCTGTACTCGTCGGTATATTAGAGAGGGCGACGCTGTACAGCCCCACAGACTCGTCGCGGCGGCTGCAGACGTCGCTGTCGCTGTACTCGTCGGTATATTAGAGAGGGCGACGCTGTACAGCCCCACAGACTCGTCGCGGCGGCTGCAGACGTCGCTGTCGCTGTACTCGTCGGTATATTAGAGAGGGCGACGCTGTACAGCCCCACAGACTCGTCGCGGCGGCTGCAGACGTCGCTGTCGCTGTACTCGTCGGTATATTAGAGAGGGCGACGCTGTACAGCCCCACAGACTCGTCGCGGCGGCTGCAGACGTCGCTGTCGCTGTACTCGTCGGTATATTAGAGAGGGCGACGCTGTACAGCCCCACAGACTCGTCGCGGCGGCTGCAGACGTCGCTGTCGCTGTACTCGTCGGTATATTAGAGAGGGCGACGCTGTACAGCCCCACAGACTCGTCGCGGCGGCTGCAGACGTCGCTGTCGCTGTACTCGTCGGTATATTAGAGAGGGCGACGCTGTACAGCCCCACAGACTCGTCGCGGCGGCTGCAGACGTCGCTGTCGCTGTACTCGTCGGTATATTAGAGAGGGCGACGCTGTACAGCCCCACAGACTCGTCGCGGCGGCTGCAGACGTCGCTGTCGCTGTACTCGTCGGTATATTAGAGAGGGCGACGCTGTACAGCCCCACAGACTCGTCGCGGCGGCTGCAGACGTCGCTGTCGCTGTACTCGTCGGTATATTAGAGAGGGCGACGCTGTACAGCCCCACAGACTCGTCGCGGCGGCTGCAGACGTCGCTGTCGCTGTACTCGTCGGTATATTAGAGAGGGCGACGCTGTACAGCCCCACAGACTCGTCGCGGCGGCTGCAGACGTCGCTGTCGCTGTACTCGTCGGTATATTAGAGAGGGCGACGCTGTACAGCCCCACAGACTCGTCGCGGCGGCTGCAGACGTCGCTGTCGCTGTACTCGTCGGAGCTGTCGGGCGTGGTGCTGCTGACGGAGAGCCCCCCCCGCTGCCCCGCTCCGCCCACCACTCTGCTGCAGGACGCTGCAGCTAGGAGTACGGAGCATCACTTCGCTGACGTGGAGCACCAGCTCAGGGATATCAGCGAGAAGGTGCAGGAGCCGGTGAGGATATTGTGCCAGTTTATTTATGAGTTGTATGTATCATTGTGTAATTTGTGCGCCCATCCCGTCATATACAAACCCATACAAATGCTCGTACGTGATTACGGCGTTATAACAAATTATTCTCCAAATATTTTTAACACACAGGTATCTTGTGGTTTAAATCTAGATTTTTATGAAGCCAAAAATAAACTTTTTTGAGAAACAAATTTAGTAATCACGTCTGAAAATCAGCTTTTTTGCACAGTTTTTATCTGAACTTTGGCCGTTCATAATACTCGCCACAAAAAAACAACGCACAATGCTAGTGCTCGTTCATAATGCACTCATACATTGAAAAAGTAAAAAAAACAGGTTCATAGAAACTTTGCAATTTAAAATCTCCATTACATGTGTAATGTAGATTGTAAATTACAACCATTATTACCAAAAACTTGTAAAGTTTTTTCAAAAACACGTATTTCCTGGAACAAGTTTTGTAAAATCTCCGCGCGCCAATTTTCCTGAGATGTTATCACGTTCTCACTCACTCGTTTGTTTTCGAACTTTGCGTTGGCTGAAACAAAAAATAATTTTCAATCACGCTCGCGTCGGGGTTCGTCCGATGGGGATGGGCGCTCTTAAGCCTTGTGGTGCCGGCCGCGAATGCAGCACCCCATTTCTACCCGTAAATGTCGCAGAAAGCGACAAAGGGACATTGGCAGCAGCGTCCTTCTGTATACCATAACATCTACTGCGATCGCCAACATGCAACGGCCAAGCATGTCGATTACGGCTGAACCCCCCTTGGTGTAAACAAGTGCCTAGCAGTGGGCGTCTTAAGGTTAACATGGTGATGATCTTCGTTCACACAGATATTTTAAAAATACTGTATTACTAGTATAAGTCTCAGCTTGTTTAAATTAGTTAATCAAAATTGGCAGTCATGATCCATTCATTTTGCTAAGGCCGTATTAGCACGGCTTTTAGACTGATTTCAAACTATTCCTTCTATTCTTATGTATTTTCTATGGATTGAAGTTTAATTCTTATGCATTGGACGTGATTTAGGTGGAACGGCGCAACACGCAGCGCGTAAAGCAGCAATCAGAGAACACTTCCTCCGGCTCGTGTAACAGCGGCGCGCGGTTCCGCACCAAGCGCAACCTGCAGACCGGCGACATCTTCGTCACCAAGCACAGCAACCTGGCCGAGGTGCACGTGGTGTTCCACCTCATCGTCGACGACTCCTCGCTCAGATCCGGTGCGTACTTGTGGAGCGAAAGTAGTCAAATGTGGAAAAGTTCACATCTGGAAAGTGTTAAATGCTGAATTCCATAATCATTTGTTTTATTTTTAACCCCCGACGAAAAAACGACGGGGTGTTATAAGTTTGACGTGTGTGTGTGTGTGTGTGTGTGTGTGTGTGTGTGTGTGTGTGTGTGTGTCTGTCTGTCTGTCTGTCTGTCTGTCTGTCTGTCTGTCTGTCTGTCTGTCTGTCTGTCTGTCTGTCTGTCTGTCTGTCTGTCTGTGGCATCGTAGCTCCCGAACGGAAGAACCGATTTTGATTTTGTTTTTTTTTGTTTGAAAGGTGAGTTAATCGGGAGTGTTCTTAGCTAGGTTTGATGAAAATCGGTCCAAGATGGCCGCCGCTACAAAATTACTAATCACATACTTTTTCACAACTCCCTCAATATGGGTATCAAATGAAAGGGCTTCACTAGTAGAATACTTTACACTATGATAAATTTCAAATCCAAGATGGCCGGAACCACAAAATGGCGAATTACATTTTTTTTTCACAACTTCCTCAATATTGGTATCAAATGAAAGGGCTTGACTAGTAGCATAATGCATACTATATTGAAAGGGCATGAGGAATATTTTTAACCAACGAAATGAAAACTAAAAACTTGAAAATTAATTTTATAAACTCTAAGGGCCAAAGGCCAAAGCACATACGCTACTTTTAGCATCGGCGATCGACGATTATGCGACTGTATCAATGCTGCATCGCGTTTTGGCGACTCTCTGCGTTCGGAAGCGGTATCGAAATTGCGCGTTTTAGCGACTGCTCCGATGCTGCATCGCGTTTTGGTGACTCTCTGCGTTCGGACGCTGGTCGGCTGTAGTGTCGCTGGTCGATAGTCGACTATTGATAGTTTGCCGATTTGCAATGGTATTGATTACAAAAATGATAAATTACAAAATAAATTCAATCAATCAAATCAACAATAAAAAACAAAAAAATCAACAACCAATCAATTCAATCAATATTTTTTTTTATCTTTATCCTTTTTTAACTGTGGCTGTAACATAGGTCAGTAAAAATTAAAAAAAAAAACTATAGTGGTCTAATTGCATGGTCTTCCTTTAATTACATTGCTGGTTTTGTGTAAGAATCAAACTAAATTACGTTTAAAAAAATTAAAATAAAAATTAAAAAAACCCCCAACGTAAAATATAAAAGCGATTATTTAAAAAGTTAAAAATAATAAATACATTTTGTTGAGCCATCAAATGTTTGTTCGTTGAAATGGCGCTATAATGTCGCGGCGGGGTACCGCTAAGTTAGCAATAACTAAATAGCGAACTCATGGTAACTTCATTTGCAACAAAAATGTTATCGTACCGAAGCAAGTTGGTCGGAAATGCTGGTAAATTAAGAGAAAGTCAATGAAATGAAGGATCTGACTTACTTAAGCGGTACCCCGCCGCGACATTATAGCGCCATTTCAACGAACAAACATTTGATGACTCAACAAAAGGTATTTATTATTTTTAACTTTTTAAATAATCGCTTTTATATTTTACGTTGGTGGTTTTTTAAATTTTTAATTTAATTTTCCACCATAAGTTCCTATCGCTGATTTTTTTCAAGCAGATTTTAGGAATGCGCTTTTTAAGGTGCGTAATTTTACGGATGAGCAGTGTAAATTTAATTGCTTACTGTAAAAAGTTGAAATTAAAGGCTCCAGGCGTATTGTAGTTGTGCAATTCCGATCTTCAGTAGCGATTCGGTTTGAATTCCCTTGTCCAATGATTAAAAATAAGTAGCATAGAAAAATGAGTAGTTATTATATTTGCAGGTGACATCACATCACGTCACCCGGCGATCCTGGGTCTGCGGAACATACTGAAGGCGGCCTGCAGCAACGACATCACCAGCATATCCATACCGCTGCTGCTGAGGCATGAGATGTCCGAGGTATACTTGCAATAATATTAACAGTACTTATTTCGATCGGAACGTTTATAGTGAACAATTTTGAATAATCAGAAATTTGGTAGAATTTCAATCAGCAAAATACAAAATATAGACAAATCGCAAAAATGCCAAACTGGGTTATTGCAATCTAGATCAGCCACGGAATAGGAAAAAAAACTAAGTGAGAGTGCCCATGCAGTTATTCCGCTTGTGTCACAATAAATACGGAAGAATATATTATGATAAATAATAACAACCTTCATTAGTTGTGATAAGTCTTACGTTTGTTTAAACAACGAATAAACGTTTAGTGGTAGTTGAATTTATTGTTTATACAAAATTAAGACTTATTACAACTGACCAAGGTTGTAATTATTGAAGTAAAACTTCTATATAGACGGGGGGTATTAGGAATTTTCTGTCACGAAAAAGCGTTACGTGGAGGGGGTAGACGATATATCGCGTGGTGAGAGGCGGCAGCGGTGAAGTTTCACTTCTGTTGTGTCCCAGCACACATTTTGTTTTTTACATATATTTCTGCATAATTGTGACACACGCGGTATAGCTACGTGGGCACTTGTGCTCGGTACCAGTGTCAGTCGTGGTCGGTCCTTAAAGTCTAAGAGCCGTGGGCGATCGACCTTTACTCATCAGATAACTTGACGAGTCATTTTTTATCAAATATAATTTATAAACAAACATGCCTATGATAACTTGCCTATCGAAAAGTTTTCATAGCTACTTTCAATTTAATTTTCCAGTTTAAGCTGATGTCGGCTTGTATAGAATTTTTTTACAATGCGAGGTCAGCTTAAACTGGAAATGTATAGCTTGATGTGTAGCCGTGTGTACATGAAATATTATTGCCAAGCTATAAAGTTTTAGAATTGGAGCTATTTGATAGGTGCGAGAGAGAAATTAGAGCGTTCAAGGTCCGTGTCCGTGTCCTCGCATTGTAAAGAAATTCTATACAAGGCGAGATCAGCTTATACTGGAAAATTGAATTAAAAGTAGCGATGAAAACTTTTCGATAGGCAAGTTATCATAGGCATGTTTGTTAATAAATTATATTTGATAAAAAATACGTCTCATCAAGTTATCTGACGGGCGAAGGTCGATCTTCCACGTCTCCTCTACTACTAGGAGATGACGGCGGCGTGGTGCGTGCGGCGCGCGGAGCTGGTGCTGAAGTGCGTGAAGGGCTTCATGCTGGAGGCGGCCGGCTGGGGCGGCGCCGAGCTGCGCACGCTACACTTCGCGCTGCCGCCCGCCGCGCCGGCGCTGTTCGCGGCGCTGGCGGCGCTGCTGCCCAACATCTTCCGCATCTCCAACCCCGTCAAGTTCAAGGCGCCCGCCTGACCGGGCGGTGCGTAGCGATCCGCGACTGACGTGCAGCCAAAGAACTACACATCGGACATTATCGTCGGTTTAACTTGATGTATATTAGAGGCAATTACACTTGGTCGTTTGCCCGAATTTGATTGCCTATGAAATTCAGACAAACTACTAAGGGGCAGTCTCCACGAGCTAAAGAATCGCAACTCTATTTTCGGGTAATCTCGGTCTTGATAGACGGCGATACGATGAAATTTCACTTGCACTCGGTCACTCGTCGCATCGCCGCGATTACATCGTTGTGTGTAGACATTCTAAGAGTGTATAAAAATACGTGGCACGACAATATTTCGCCGCGATTCTCTCGCTCGTAGAGACGGCCCTTAAGTGTGGATGAACACGGTCGAATACGCCCATCTTCGTACAGTTACCGGCAAGTAAGTTGGCAAAATATTTTGTAGTGGGGGAAGTTCGCGCATGTAAAAATGTATGAAATCACTTGCGCGATCTTCCCCCACTACGAAATCTCTTGCCAACTTACGTGCCAGTAATTATACAATCTAGTCGTGCTTTC
The DNA here is from genome assembly GCA_947361185.1 of Charanyca ferruginea. Taxonomy (NCBI): domain Eukaryota; kingdom Metazoa; phylum Arthropoda; class Insecta; order Lepidoptera; family Noctuidae; genus Charanyca; species Charanyca ferruginea. Next base: position 397,843 of record OX376078.1, on the reverse strand, counting down.
GTTACAGTCCGATGACCAGTGTAATGCATGCATCGGGTGCCCGAATTCGAGTAGTCTTTCGAGCACCCGAATAAGGACTAACGACCAAGTGTAATTGCACCCTTGTATAGAATGTAATGTGGAAATTAAAGTAACATTCCTTGAAAGGGAGAAATAAAACTAACAATTCTTAATTTCACGAATTTATTTATTGAAAGCTATGTAACAATATTTTTAAAATATCAATTTCACTTCTTATTGTAATAATTCTGACGCGTGTCAATTTATATCTAAAACGATCTTTCCTCAATCCAACTTGGTTTCCGATATATTGCCTTCATAGCATTATCATGTTTCCAGTAACATGAAATACTGTTAGTAGCGTCACGAGATAAAATCGCAAAAAATTATATATTGAAATAAAGATAAAATAATGTGCGTTAACCTAGCACCGACTATGTCATACAACTAATTTAAATTCTTTCTTTAGGATCCCTTATCTCAATCCTATTACAGTAAAGTATCACTACAAATAAAAAAAAAATGTGTACGTTACTGTTGGTGTCACACTAGAAAGTAAGGAAATTAATTACTAATTAAAAGAACTTAAAACCACAAAATTATAAATAAGTTAAAGTAAACATGATTAATAGTGAGGATTCATAGAGAAAGGTAGTTGTGCATTGATGAAACATTATGCATTGATGAAACATTATGCATTGATGAAACATTATTGAGCTTACATTAATACTATGTGGCGTGACAGCAGTCCGCTGCTAAGAGCGGGCATCAAACTATACTATAGCAAACAGGCGCCACACAAGTGTGACAACCTGTCAGAAACTACTTTTGTTGTATAATTGTGTATTGTAACGAAAACATTTTTATTAAAGTTTCGAAAATTCAATTTTCCTATAATATTCATGCTGTTTGCACATTATCATTAGCTATTTGAGTGAAATATACATAAAAGATTCGTTGCCGTCTGAACACGGTATGAATAGAAATCACCTGGACATTAACTATTTCATACTTTGTACATAATATTCTGTCAGAAACATATTATGTATGCATTGAACACAATGTCCCGAAAGGACTATTATTAAAAATACTCTTAATAAAAACTCTTCACAAAATATAACGCGCAGTGTGTACACGCTCCTGAAACAATCAAGTGATTATGTTAATGATGGAATGTTATCATTTTGAACTTTATATAAATGTCTTAAGGACTGTAATCGGGTATTTGACGACTATTTAGGCAATGTACATGAATAATTAATGATTACTGGTGGAAATATTGGAGAAGATACAACTTTAGAATTGATTGTTACATCTTATCACGCAAAACAGACACTATTCAGACTGGCGCCGTAACTATGGCGTTTCTATTAAGAGTTAAATCATAGTGCTGTCTCTATCTAGCTTAGACTATCGCACTCTTCTTGTTATACTTGCTCGTCTTTTTTCTTGGTTTCGAGTATTCTAACAAAAAAAATCCCTTTCAAATAACTGTTACAATTTGAAAATAGGTGTAATATATCAAAGTTGGTAAGAAAACTATATTAATAAACATTTAAAAGGTACATTTTGGTTTTTATTTCATATAATATGTATTCCCTTTCCTGAATGATCCATAAAAACTCAAGGAATAATAATAAACCCAAGTAATGTTCATAAGGCTAACGTAATAAACTCACCTTATATAATTATGTAAACTATTTGTACTTGGGTTACTGCTGTGTGCTGAACATTTGCTATCTCCGGCGAGTGCGGGCCGCGGGCTTGCCTGTTCACATAAAGCAGTATGTTACACAACTAACATGAATTTCTAATCGCGTACTAAAATAATTAAGCTATTTAAATTAGTTTCCCTTCAAGGCCCATTGATTTTGTCCACCCTGTATACCTTCTGGCTGAGTGTTCCCACGAGTGACGCGCTTTTTTCTTTCCTTCACGGGGGATGCAGTTGCAGTTCTTTTACGCTTCCCAGTCACCTGGTTTGCAGGAATATTCTCAATATTTGCCTGCAAAAGGAAATTAAAAAGTTTCATTTGATACACTTTGCAAATAAGTATCAAAGTATTTGTTTAAAGAAAAACATGTGATATTTGGCAAAATCAAAAATAATGATGAATGTAGTCACCTGTCGAGCTCGTGCAGTCCTCGGCTCGGTTTGTTTCGGCTCCACTGCTGCCGCCTTCCTGCCTCGAGTGACCTTCACCGGCGCCTCATTTACTTTCTCTTCCTTAGTCTCCTTTTTCCGCGTATTCCTTTCTGTGTTCACTTCAGCGATCCGCTTCCTCCCTCTTTCAGCCACTTCCTTTGATTTCCTCACTTTAGGAGGTATCTCACTGTCTGGGGCCGCTGTCTTTCGTTTCCGGGTCTTGGCTTCAGGTGCAATGCTGTCGGGTTTGCCCCGTCGAGCTCGCGTGCTAGAAGCCGACTCCTCGCTCTCTTGTGACTCAACTTTCTTTCGGCGTGTGCTCATTGGTTTCGGTTCTTCAATAGAGTTAAGTTGTTTATTACTTCTTGTCTTTTTATTAGCAGGTTCGTCTGCGTTACGTGCCTTCTTAGTTTTAGCTTGAGGCTTTTCTATTTCAGCATTGTGTTTAGATTCGCTTGCAGCAGTCTTCCTTCCTCTAGTTTTAGGTAGTACTTCAGTTGCTCGAGTGTTGCTCGATGGTACTTGAGATTTCTTTGGAGATTCTGGTTGTTCATCTTGGACTGCAACAGCTTTACGAGTCTTCCTCGTCGTCGTGGATGGTTCAGTGTGATCTGCTTGCGCTCTCCTGGTCGCGCGCGGCTTCAACTGCGGCGACGGTTTGCTCACGACTACAGTGGCTCTCTGAACTTTAGCTCTGGTATTCTTTGGCGTCTTTGGCTTGTCATCTTTAACAGATTCGTTCCTACGGGTCGCGCGGGTTTTTGTAGGACTTGGTTTAGGTGTTGGCGAAGTTTCTGGTTCTTTTCGTTTCCGTGACGCCCTCGGCTTCGGACTCATGACTGGCGACTTCTTAGCGACAACTAACGTCGCGCCGCGCTTTTTAATGTTTGATTCTTGGGTCGAGAAATCCTTTCTGCGAGAGCGTGTCGTTTTGACTGAAACAGGGCTGGCTAGTTCCTTTGCAGGGCTGGCTATCTTAGCCTTCGTAGGAGGACTGGCTTTCTTAGTCTTCGTAGGACTGGCTTTCTTTGATTTCTTAGGACCGGCTTTCTTAGGCCTCGTAGGACTGGCTTGCTCTGGTTTCGGAGGATTGGCCTTTTTAGGCTTCGTAGGACTGGCTTTCTTAGGTTTCGTAGGACTGGCTTTCTCAGGTTTCGGAGGGCTGGCTTTCTTAGGCTTCGTAGGACTGGCTTTTTTAACTGGGCCAGCTGCTTTAGCTTTGACAGGACTGGCTCTCTTGGGTTTTGCAGCTTTGCTCTTGACGGGACTAGCCAGCTGGACTTTAGGACTGACCATTTTCGCTCTCCCGCGAGTCCTTTTAGGCGAAGGTTTCACAAATTCAGGCAAGTCTGTTGTTTTTATATTATCAGTGTTAGCCCTTGTGCCTCTCATGCTCTTTGGTCTTACTTCAGTTGTTTCTTTTGGTAGAGTGGACCTGAAATGAAAACCAATACTATTTAAGGATCATTGCTGCAAATACTATAGAAGTAGTCGTTTACTGACGCGTCAGTGAGTCACGGTTTAAAAAAAGCGGTTTTGGTATATCAACGGCAAAGGACACCTTGGACCAAAAAAATAAAAAAAATCTAAACATAATAATAAAATTAAATGAACTTACGTAATAGAAGTATCCTGTTCAGTATAGCGCGTCTCGTCGTCGGCTCGGATGGGCGACACGCGCGCGAGGGCCGACGCGTTCATAGTGACGTGCAGACGACCCTTGACGGGCGTGGAGTGCACCACCGCGCGCTTCTTCAGCGGCAGAGACGCCTTCTCCGCAGACGCTTCCACTAAGGAGCGCTTCTTTAGTGGAAGAGTGTGAGCGCTGTACAGCTCCGAGGCAGACTTCTTGCGCGCTGCGCCACTGTGGGCGCTGTTGCCGACTGTGCTGCTCGTCACTCTCGAGCTGTGGGCGCTGTTGCCGACTGTGCTGCTCCTCACTCTCGAGGTGCGAAGCGGCGCGTCGCCTTCCACCGTTTCAGTGACCAACTTCTGTAGCTCACGACTCACGTTAGCTTTAGATATGTGCGCCTTGGATCTATTGACCCTAGATCGGTTGGCCTCGGATTTATTCGCTTTCGACTCGTTAGCTGCCCTCATAGACTCTAGATAATTAGTAATCTGTTGTTCCTTGTTTAATTCTTGCTCTAGCAATACGTCTAGGTCTGTTACTTCTTCTAGAGACGCGTGCAATAACTTCGATTTGTTTCCCTTAGGTCTGTTGATTTTGGAACTGTTAACAGACGTCTTCAAGGAATTCAGATAATTCTTTATTTGTAGTCGTTTGTTTAGCGCTTGTTGTAACCAGTCGTTGTCAGTGGAGGTTATTTCGTCCAGTGATGCGTGCAGGGACTTTGCTGTGGGACCTTTAGTGTTCTGAACGGTCTTCGCGGAGAATGTTTTTGAATACACCGCCCTTATCGGTGGCTTTCCGACCAGTTGGTCGAACAAACTGTCAGCCCTCGTAGAAACGGTCGCTGACGAGTAATTGGACAAGTTAAATAACTCCTCGACTCCGCTGACGTCGCTGAGATCGTTCAGCTTGTCGCGTGTGAACATGCGCTTCACTCCCCGCACGTCGCTCAGGTCGTTCCTGGGACTCTGTCTGCGTAGAGTTCTCTTGACTCCTGACACGTTTCGCAGATCGTTAGCGGGACTCTTCGCATTGAACAGCTGCTTCACTCCTCTTACGTCATCTAATTCATTTCTGGGCGATTTTCTTTTGCGAGTATTTTGGAAGAGAGACTTGACGCCGGTCACGCGTCGCAAATCGTTATTAGGCGACTGAGCAAACACTTCCTTGACCCTGACATCGCTCAGCCGGTTCTTAGGACTCTTAGCGAATATATTCTTCACCCCGGCTACGTTCGTCAAGTCATTTTTGATAGATCTGCGCGAGCGCGGCGTGCGCAGTAAACGTTTCACACCTCTGACGTTTCGGAGATCATTTTCGGGAGTAGTTTTAGCAAACATAAGTTTGATACCCTCCAAGCTGGGGCTGCGGGTGGGGGTGCTGATCGGACTCACGAATATGTCGGGCGTGTAGGAGTCGGTGTGGTCCAGCGACGCCGCCGTGTGGCGCGTGGCTCGCTTGCTCTGTGGCGCGTCGTCCGAGAACAGCTGCGTCCTGGAGAACTCCGTCATGCTCTGTGACAGCTTCCTCTTCACCGGACTGTTGAACAGCTGCTTCACTATATCGGATTCGTTCAGATCGTCTATTATCGAACGTTTCGACTGCGGCTTTTTGGCCGTGGAGTGTTTGTTCTTAACTCCTTCTGGGACTAACTTAACTGCGCTCTTAGGGGTCACTATCTCGTCGTCGTCCTTATTTAAGATATCCGCCGAATCACTGCTTAATCTTAATCTAGTTTTCCTTGCACTAAAGTTCAATGATTTAGACTTGGCACCGACTCTAGCTTTAGGTGCCGTGACTGCTCCGATGGTCTTTCTCTTGTTATTGAACGACGTCTTAGCTGTTCTGGACCGTCTCTGCGAAGCAAATGAACTTTGGCTGGAATCCAACAGGCTTTGAATACTAAGTACAGGGGTGCTGGCTTCTTCAGGACTGTGTCTGTTCTCTGGTGTGCAGGTGCCATCGACTTGTGCAGGACTGTGAGTGAGCGTTACTTCTGTATCATTGGCAGCTGTTTGTGCGCTGAAGCGGGTAGACCTAGAGGCGGCGCTGGTTCTCTTGGAGGTCCTGGGCGAGTCCTCGTCATCGTCCATCAGTAGCAGCTCACTGTCGTTGAGACGCGAGCGACTGCGCGAGGCGCGCGATATCCTCGTGCTATTCACTGATATATGTTTATTTGCATCGTCTGTGTTCTCCGGAGTCAACAAGGACTTGGATCGTCTCGAACGAGAACTCCTGATGGTGGATTGCGTACCATTCATGGACGTTTCGCTCGGCTCGGAGCGAGACCTCGGGTTCGACGACCGGCCCGTCCCATACGGCGTGCTCGAGCCCACGAGAGTCGGCTCGATCGTAGATCTCGTTTTCCTTCCGCTGCGGTATTGTGGTGTTCCGAATGCTGTGCTCGCAGTGGAGCCCGCAGAGCCATACACGGACGTAGAGACGGCAGAGTCGTCGGTGTCGAAGGAAACTAAGTCGACGATAGAGTAGGACTCGAGGTCTTTGCGCGGCTGGCGCGGGCTTAGCGTGCGCGTGCGACTGGCCGGCGCGGGCGTCGCGCTGTGACTGGCACGTGTGGCGCTGTGACTGGGACGTGTGGCGCTGAGACTGGCACGTGTGGCGCTGTGACTGGGACGTGTAGTGTTGTGACTGTCACGTGTGGCGCTGAGACTGGCACGTGTGGCGCTGTGACTGTCACGTGTAGTGTTGTGACTGTCACGTGTGGCGCTGAGACTGGCACGTGTGGCGCTGAGACTGGCACGTGTGGCGCTGTGACTGTCACGTGTGGTGTTGTGACTGTCACGTGTGGCGCTGTGACTGTCACGTGTGGCGCTGAGACTGGTACGTGTGGCCCTGTGACTGTCACGTGTGGTGTTGTGACTGTCACGTGTGGTGTTGTGACTGGCACGTGTGGCGCTGTGACTGGTACGTGTGGCGCTGTGACTGTCACGTGTGGTGTTGTGTCTGTCACGTGTGGTGTTGGGACTGTCACGTGTGACGCTGAGACTGGCACGTGTGGCGCTGAGACTATCACGCGTGATATCTTGGCTGGCACGCGTGGCGCGGCTCACACGCTCGTCGCGTGACTCGGATGCGGTGCTGCGCCGCGAGTACGACGACGTTCCTGTGTCGTTCAACGCTCTCTGCACTGCTGCGGGGCGGGGAGAGTGCGGGGTCGCGGCGGGCGAGGCGGGGGAGGCGGGCGCGGAGCCGAGCGAGTGCAGCATCCTACTGCTGCGCGAGTGTATGGAGCGGCGCGGCGAAGGCGAGTCGGAGTAGCGCAGCGTGACGTCATCGTCAGAGGCACGCGACCGTTGCGTGGAATCAGTCAGCATCAGGACGTCGACGTCTTGCGATTGATTCTCTAGATTACTCAGATCGAACTTTATAGATTCAGTTTTCCGTGCGCCTCGTTTAGCTGAAGGATCTTTGAGGGCAGACTTTCTGGGGCTGGTTGTCGCAAACGACTTCTTTGGACTGTGTTGTCCTGAGCGACGCGAAGCGTTACTATTTCGTAGAGACGAATTTCGTCCGTCTGAATCGGTTATCTCTAAAATGGTTACCTAGAAAAATAATGAAAATGTATTCAGTGGTCAATATAATTGTTTGTTTCTTGTTTGTTGTTGCATGAGCAAGCATCGTAACGGGTAAGGCAGGCCGACCAGTGATAACCACATTAGTGGATGTAGATTCCACTAACAGTTTCATATGTGAATACATTTGTACACAAATAAATAAAATATGATTGATAAAATGGACTGTTCAAATTTGTATAAAACTGGTATATTAACCAATAGCGATACTGTAATTGTATTTATGTGAAGATACCTCAAAAGGTACACTTGTGCAAAAGGGCATCAATATATAACTCGGCAGTATGGACAAAAATAATATTTTAGAATTCGCTTGTTTTGCTTGTCTACATACTTTATTTTAGAAACGCTTTGTACGGGTATTTCAGACTGTGTCATGCTTTATTTTCTCTGCTAGACAAAGTCACTGTGCCAAGTGACTCAACAGTTACTTTAGCACCCACTTTTACAACATAAAACAAAAAAATTACTTTGATACACGCTCCGATACACGAAAAATAAAAGGAACTTCTACTCCTAGCAGTACAGAATGATACAGAGTAATTAAAATATAAATTACAGAATAATTATCTCACATGTGTATAATTAAAATACAAAATATATTTAAGTTGTGTATTTGAAATATAAAATACAGTACCTATTTTAACTATTTGTATTTAAAATACAAAATACATGCAGGTGTTGGTTATGCAAATAGAATAGAACTAATTCAGCCCAGCTTAAGAATTTCCTTTAATGAACAATAGATTTAAATGTACTATCAGACAAATAGCCTCTTGTTGGGGAGTGAATAAAATCAAATGAGCACAAACTCGGGTTACATTGTATGAACACATTTTTTATATTTGGATAGGGTTCAAGAATGGTTAGCTCTTTGTTTTATCGTTCAGAAACTACTTCTGCTACACCCAGCCACTATGTAATGTGTTTTTTTTTTAATTCTTTTTTTGTTGTTTGTTTATTGTAAGGAGAACGTTCTTACAAAAAAAAACTAAAAAAGATGCGCGGAACATTTGAAAATTTAAGAAAAGTTAACGATCAAATTAACTTTTCTAACCTTAATATACCCTTTTTTTAACCTTTTCTCCTTTCGTAACCTTATGGCGTTTGAAGTAACTGCCAGTTGTGTGCCAGTTGGCGCAATTAGAGCAGATAATGTAGGCCGAGCAGACAGGGTAGGTAGGCAGGATGGTATGCCACTTTGCAGAAGGGTATAGTTGAGGTAGCCCCACAGGTACACTACAACAGTACCGCTATTGGTTCATAAACCCCTTTCACGCACTCTCCTTTTAATTATTAATTTTTATTAAGAAAATCGAAAGTAAGAACTATAAAGCTATTAGGTACATAGGTGAGTTGAGGTGATGCATCAGAATTGTTTTCACCCGACGCGCCATCACCGCGCATGTTGGGAGATGCTCTAGCATTAAACTACACGAAACACAGTATAAATATCCTTTCAAATTGAAATGTCTACAGTATAAGATCATCTCCACAATGCACTGCAATGTGCGTTTTTACCTATCTGTACGAAGCGCATTGAAGGGGCGCGTCAATTTTAATCTACTTTATATTTAAAATTGACGCGTTCGCGTCCGCGATAACCGACATTCACGAGGACGAAGTCGCGGCCTTATCAAGACCTCAAGAAACCTCTTTGCCAAATATTATAACAGGTTCAGTGGTTTTGCCCTGATGAGGTCACAAACAAACAGACAGACGAGTTATTTTCCAGTTAGTAGTGCTGGCCGTGAATACCACCACCCCATTTTTACCCGTGGGTGTCGTAGAAGGCGACAGAGGGATATTGACCAGAGGATGGGCAGCAGCGTCCTTCTGAGTACACATAACACCTACTGCGATCGCCAACATGCATCGGCCAAGCATGGTGATTACCTATGCCTAGCAGTGGGAGTCTAAAGGTTGACATGGTGGTGGTGGATAGATAACGTTGCCGACACAAGTACACGAGAAATATAACAACGTTCACGGAGAATACGCACTCCTAATACATAATACATACATAGTGAATTATTCTTCAAATAACCTAACGGTCAGCACAAACGCAGCAGCGATATGCTCAAGCAGTTGACATTCAATTAATTGAAAATTAAGTAATTCAGAGCAGAAATAGAGTTGAAAATTTCGCGCGCAAAATAAACGCCAACCGGAATATCTTGCGTACAATCATGTTGGACTCACTTTTTGATTTATTTCAATTCATAAATGAAATTAGCTGCAGCATATTGTTGCTCTGTTTGAGCTGTCAGCACAAGAGCATGCAGGGTTTAGCACGACCCTGGTGATAGATACGACGCCGAACGTTCTCCGACAAGTATCGTATTAAGTTTTACTAATGACGCACATAGATTGCCGACCTACATAAAAGTGGAGCGACTTCGGCATTTCAAGAAACTCCTCACGTTATGTCGCCGGTGACTGCTCTGTGACGACGCAACGCTATGTTAGTGTTAGTACTCACAGTGCGGTCGGCGCCACTTGTCCTGCTGCCACTGCTGCTGAGCGTGGCGCGAGGGCTGGCGGGCGTGGCGGGTGTGGCGCAGGTGCTGGCGGGCGTGGCGCGGGTGCTGGCGGGCGTGGCGCGTGTGCTCACGGGCGTGGCACGAGTGCTGACGGGCGTGGCGCGGCTGTGGCGCGCGCGTGGCGTTCGTCGCACCGGGCTCGGCTTCTTCACAACAAACGACGGACTGGACGACTTGGGCGTGTGACCGGTCATCAACCGTATGGCCGCCTGCTTAGTGTGGTCTGCACGACACACGGAAACATTACACTCTATACTATTATTACTTCGCTCACCTACAATTCTACATAAAAAGTTCCATTAATGTGACATGACCGAAGTCATTGAGTCACGGCTAACAGACGACAGGCGGAGTGCAGGCGCAGGAGATAACGACGTCATCGAGACTTACGGATCATGACAAGTTGAAATAATTAAATAGAACAAGTCTCGTAAATAACGAGTGACTTGACTATAAATACAGAAAAAGCAGTCTTATCAAATTTATAATTTATTTAGTAGGTAATGCATTATAATAGGAACTTACTTATTGTAGTCAATTAAAACGAAATGATTGAACAAATCATACGTGTGTCTCGTGTATGCACCCGGCAGACAGTGTTTCATTACGTAATTATATGTAAATCGGTGAGCGCCTGCGACCAATTCTCCGCGTGAATATATGATAATGAATGACGCCGCGCTAGTATGGCTGAGGTGGGAGTTATCGCAGCGATATATTTACCAACTTCATTTAATTCAAGGTCGCTGCACTCAAATTATTTATACACAAATGTAGGTAAACTCTGTGTCTAGAGGGCGCTAGTGAGGTGGCAAGCGTCTACTCGACATTAATTACTAATTGGATTTTCTGTTAGAAATTCCTCAAATTCAAAAATCATTGGCCTTATTGAAGGTCACGCATTTCTAAAGTCCAAAAGTTCGAGACACGTGTTAAGGTAACGAGCACATTTGGGACGTTGCAAGTAGTTACTGTAATAACTTCATGTACTTGCCCATTTTAAGCGGTCCCTCAATTTTGGTAACTCTCATCTTGTGGGCACTCTGCGCCCTCTTGAGCACCGTGAGTCGTAGCGGCGTGCTCTTCTTAGCCGACGCCGAGACCCGGCGCGAGCGCAGCACGAGCGGCGCGGCAGTGTGCGGCTTGTTCGACTTCCTCGGGCTCGACTTGCGAGACTCGATCCAGAGCGTCGCTTTCGTCGTGGTTTGTAAGTTACACAGAGCGTTCTTGGGGCTCACTCGCGCGTTCGACTTGCGTTTAGTGATGTCAATGTCTGCTTCGATCGACACATCTGTCGTGTCGAGATCGCTCTTGGAAGTTCTGGCTCGGTTTTTCGGTTGCAGAGACGTCCTCGGCGGATTCTTATCTAAATAAATTGTGTTATTATTCGCGTGAACTTAATTGATCAGTGGTGTGAATACGGTTAAAGTTCTTACCAATTTGATGACTGGTGTCTCTCCTCTGAGGCTGCACGATGGCCACCTGCTTGCCGCCGGCGCCGGCTGTCAATGATAACTCACGTATTTATGAAACATTCCGACATAGGAAAAAATAAAACATTCAATCATTTATATCTTTGAATTATTTAATGGTTTTTTATAAGACACGACGAGTAATCAAGATCTTTAGTATACTTTTAACTACTTCTTACACTTCACAATGAAGAAAACCTGTGTAGCCGCGCCGCAGGGTGGGTATGCAGCGTGTGTGTGTGTGTGTGTACGTACCGGGCATAGAGGCGCGGTGCGACATCTCCAGCGCGCGCTGCAGCAGCGCGTCGCGGGTGACGCGCGCCGGGGACGAGCCGCGCCGCAGGGTGGGTATGCAGCATGTGTGTGTGTGTGTGTGTGTGTACGTACCGGGCATAGAGGCGCGGTGCGACATCTCCAGCGCGCGCTGCAGCAGCGCGTCGCGGGTGACGCGCGCCGGGGACGAGCCGCGCCGCAGGGTGGGTATGCAGCATGTGTGTGTGTGTGTGTACGTACCGGGCATAGAGGCGCGGTGCGACATCTCCAGCGCGCGCTGCAGCAGCGCGTCGCGGGTGACGCGCGCCGGGGACGAGCCGCGCCGCAGGGTGGGTATGCAGCATGTGTGTGTGTGTGTGTGTGTGTGTACGTACCGGGCATAGAGGCGCGGTGCGACATCTCCAGCGCGCGCTGCAGCAGCGCGTCGCGGGTGACGCGCGCCGGGGACGAGCCGCGCCGCAGGGTGGGTATGCAGCGTGTGTGTGTGTGTGTGTACGTACCGGGCATAGAGGCGCGGTGCGACATCTCCAGCGCGCGCTGCAGCAGCGCGTCGCGGGTGACGCGCGCCGGGGACGAGCCGCGCCGCAGGGTGGGTATGCAGCGTGTGTGTGTGTGTGTGTACGTACCGGGCATAGAGGCGCGGTGCGACATCTCCAGCGCGCGCTGCAGCAGCGCGTCGCGGGTGACGCGCGCCGGGGACGAGCCGCGCCGCGGGCGGGCGGGCCGGCGCCGCGCCGCAGGGTGGGTGACCCGCGCCAGCAGGGCTGCGGGGACGACCGGCTATTTATTCTGACTCATCGACCATTCCCGCGACATCTTAACTAGTGAAAAAGCCATAGTACTCGCGCCCTGACAGTTCCCGACTCAAGCTGTGCCCGATCGGCCTCGTATTCGCTCAAAACGTGGCCTATGAAATTCCGGATTGGAGGACCGAGTAAACTCTGCAGTTGAAACTTTAGAGGTATGAGGAATAGACTGTAAAGTTCCTCATCGTCCATAGAATAGGGAGGATCCTCCGACCAAACCGGTATTGTGTCTGGTGGGCTACTGCCCGACGGTTGTAGTCGGGATTTTATATATAATGCTACAGTACGGCCGACGTATTTTGGCGTGTGCTGTGTGCAGTGTACTGCGCAGCTAATCGGCTAACTTCAGGACCGCCAAGATACGTCGGCCGTACTGTAATGTCGCGGAGAGTTCTGCTTGCGCGATCTAGAAAACGTTGGTTAGTTTAGTAGTACGTAGCATATGCGATAGATGTTGTTACAAAACAAAACAACGTTCTCCCAATGGTTTGACTGCACTGCCGGTGTTCCAACTGCTAAGTTAGTAGTTGCAAAAACTAATATTTGTATGTGCCTTAAATTTTAATATCGTCGTAAATTTCATTCTTTCATATCTTCATGTTAGGGTATAATAATAATTAAAAATTTACAGATTTTTTTCTTATGCTGTGAAAGTTGGAAGGAAGCGGTGGAAGGTTTTTATTTATTTTTTTATGTACCTACAGAACCCCAAAAAGATCTTATTTTCATTACTCTGGTCAGCATCCACTTTAGGTAGAGCATCCACTGTACGATGTAGAATGCGTTTACAAGAGGTATTCAGCGACACTTTTTAAGAAAGCTCTGGTTTTGTTGAATGTTTTTCAAGTTCGTGTAGTCGTCACCTGGCTGGCCCTGGATTGCCTGCGCGCGGGCCCGCGCGGGCTGCGCGTACTCCCAGCGCAGCTGGCGCCCGCCGATGCCGATGACGTCACCGTGGCGCAGCGCCGCCACGTTCACGGCGCGCCCGTTCACCAGCGTGCTGTCCTCGCACACGTTGCGCACCACCGTCTGAGTGGACAGCTCTTATTGTGTACACTGCTCTCTGGACAGTTTCACTCTAATGTGAACGCACACTTGTCCGAGCCGAACGCGTCGAACGCATCGAACGAAACGAATTTTAGAATGCCGTCTATGAAATCTTATGAAACCTCGCATACTTGCCCTCGTCGTACCGTTCGAATCTGGAAGAATCCCAGAAATCCTAGACGAATTCGGATGACGTCATCAGATTCGGCGCGGCTTATGCGCCGCACCACAAACATCAGTCAAGATTCATCATAATTCACATAATAACAGTGCGACAAGTGTTAAGGAAATAGAAACGATTTCTTCGGCGCGGTCGATTCGTTCGACGCGTTCGGCTCTGATAAATGTGCGTTCACCTTTAACAGGCGGCTAGCCGCGCTGCTCTGCCTATTTTGTCGTAATATTCGACGAGACCGTGGCACGTAGCCATTCTAAAGCGTACATTAACCCTTATCCACTGATGTACGAATGACATTCGACACCAGAACAGTTATTCGTTCACAACGCTTAGTCGCTCTTAGTCTCAAGACACGCGTGCGCAGCGGGGGAAAGTGGACACGTGGCGCACGTGTAAACAGGTGAGTTTGAGGATCTGACGAAACACATTCCTATGATCATTGTTAGAGTAACTTTTAGAGTTTGTTTTTATTTCTATGGATATAAACTGAATCTAAAATGGTGTAATACTTCAACATAGTAAGATAATTCACACTAACATCTCGTAGTGTATTACACAGTTTTAGATTTATTTTATCTCCATAGAAATAAAAACATCTCTTGAAATGAACCTGAAGAGGAACATTTCAAGAGTCATTCCATTGGCATTGTTATTTTTCTCGCTCAACAAACTCTGAAAAATTGTAAGTATTTATTAATAAATATTTTTTATGTGGATTTTTATTATTTTATTAATCTTTACAAGTAAAGGATGTTACACACAGCAAAGATATGATGTGTATGTTATAGCATCTCAACCATTTGTGATAGTTCATACAAAATATATAGGTGTTATGTAACAAGACATCAGTGGTTAAGGGTCAACCATATTAAGGTCATTATTTTAAAGCATAAGTGAAATAGTCTACTATTAAAACTTTATCTGTTCTTCATATATACATTCGTGAAACTATTCCAGGTTGAATAATTTCATTACAAATGTAGATATGTATGCATTCTACGTAATATATGTAAGAATCTACTCTAAAGTAGTTGAACCATAGCTATGAACAGATATAACAGTCACAATACCTGGTTAGCATGAACAACAACAGTGGCATGATGTGGGCTGACAGTGGGCAGCATGAAGCGGATGTCGCAGGCTAGGTCACTGCCAAGAGTGGCCAGCCCCTCCGCCAGTGGGTACCACTTCACATCACGCCCGGCCCGGTCCAGGACCACCAGTTGACCGCCTGACATCATGCTTCAGTTCAACAAAACAGAAAAAAAAGTAATAGAATTCATTTGATTCTCCTGACAAAAAAATTAATATATTTCTTAGTATTATAATTTGTAAACCATAGCTTAGGTTTTTCCTACTAAACTAAAAGCTAACATCCTGCAATTTACTCTATAAAGCTTTACTTAATAAGCATTAAGCATCACCACAAAAGGATGTGTAGAAAGTTATGTTTTTGTCATATTTATTTAGTTTCTGGTATTATCGGGCACACTGTTGCTAATCTGATTTTATTAGAGAAAATAATCACTGTCTCATGTTTCTAGGTCAAACAAGAAGTAGGTACCATTTATCCTTAATTTATTTGTGTATGTCAAAGTATGGTGCTTACATTTACATTGCTGTAGTTATTGATTGCATTATGTTTTTTCAGTCAAGGGTTTAATTTAATATATTTCAACTTTAGCCTCATACCCTAAGAAAAAGAGTGTTGATAAACAGTCTGTATTTATAATATTTTTCTTATACCTTGCAAGTGCAACATCACTTTATAGCCTGTTTACGCTACAAACTGATCTTGTAAGGGGTCCTTTTCTTTTTGAGATATGAAACCCTAAAAACATAAGAAAAATTGGATTTCGCAACTACTTGGTCAGTGGGTAGTCTTAGGGGACCATTGGATACCATCAGTTTCATTATGAATACCTACCGAAGGAAAGCATATAGAAGATAGATATAGAAGAGTGACAAAAGAAGGGACACGAGTCACGACTGACCCCAGCCCTGAGTTCGACCGTTTCCCGCCAACAGCTCTCTAGCCCTTACATGCTACATAATTGCTTAAATATTTATTACAGCAATCAAACACTTCATTAACTGACATATTAAGTGATAGTCAGTAGTCTAAATGACAGTAAAGCCTATAAACAAATTGAAAATAATACATTGCATACCGGCTGTGATCTACTCACCGCTGCCAGATTGCTTCTTAAATTTCGTTTTATTAATTAGCACATAATCCGTAATCAAACATGAAAAGTGTTCAGTCAGTATGCATCAAACATATATATCCATCCAAAATATCAAAAGCTCAATTAATACAAATTCATCAGAGACACTTAGAACAAACAACGACGAAATATACAACCAGTAACAAATAATGCAATAATGGCGTCATCATATCATTGACATCATTCGCCGTTCGTTCGCGTTCGCGCGTGTCAATCAGTCAACCACAGATAACAGTAAATATCGCTCACTAGCATGAAAATATCATGCTCTCTATACAGTTTGGTTAAACTGAGATGTATAAGTAATATTAAAATATTGTAGTATCTTCGCCATTTGTGATAGTTCATACAAACTGTAATCTATATTTTATCTAAATATACTACTCAAAACAAAATAAGGGCCACGAGGTATTTTTTCATTTTGGTGTAATTTATTTTTTTATGGTGCTCTTCACAGACGAATGCAAAGTCAAATTTTATAATGACGATCGGCGTATTAGAGTATGGAGAAAACGCGGCGAGAGATTTACAGAAGCCTGCATCCATGAAGTCGATCGTTTTGGTGGTCCAAATGTAATGATTTGGGGCGGGATAAGCTTACACGGCAAAACTGAGCTCGCTATTTTAAATGAGGGTACTGTTACTGCTCAGCGGTATATTGAGGAAGTTGTCAGACCACATGTGATCCCATTTGCACAGCGAGCGGGTCCTGGATTCATCTTGATGCAAGACAATGCTCGTGCACACACGGCTTAAGCGACTCAGTTTGTACTGGAAGACTCTCAAATTTAAGTCTTGCCGTGGCCGGCGAACAGTCCGGACTTAAATCCAATAGAGCACATGTGGGATCAGTTGAAACGAAGAGTTAGAGACGGTGATCAGGAAATCCACAACCAACAGCAACTCATCAACGCTGTGAAAAGGACCTGGGAAGAGATTCCAATGGAAAATGTCAGGCATTTGATTGAGAGCATGCACTCCAGGCTTCAGGAGTGCGTAGCTAAACGAGGGGGGCATACCCGTTACTAAAAGATGAGCATGGAGTATTTTCTTTTGTTATCAGTAACTTTACGTTCTTTTTATTTTTAACCTAAAATGTGTTTTCTCTTTCAAAAGCAAATAAACTTTTTAATCATTATTATTTGAATAAATTTATTGGTCTACATGGTAAAAACAACATTAGTTTTCGTTATGGAGACAAAAAATATATATTGGTTTTATTATTTTCATGGTACAGACAAAATACCTTGTGGCCCTTATTTTGTTTTGAGTAGTATATAAATAAAATATTACAGTATCTTCGCCGTGTGTGACGCTCTCACAGTCCACAGTATAAAGTACTAAGACTTAGGTCCAATCTTCATGGTCCACACCAGCTTACTTTACATATTCTTTGGTCCACAGCCACACCTTTATTCTACAGCTTCGAAGTCCACAACTCAGACTATGAATAATGTTACCTACTCTAAAAATATTTTTGTACCTAAAGCCCACATCACATCAACCTATTGCCATCCACTGCTGAACGTGGACCCCAAGAAATCAACAACCCGATCTTGGGCAGCCTGAAAGTTAAAGAAACGAAAAAAAATCCTACCCTACTTTACTAAACCTCTAAGTTGGAAGCCCTGCCTTTTACATTTAAATGGCGAATGGAATGGCGGATGATGGAAATGTCGAGTGTTGTCATGAATAACCAAGAAGCTTAGAGATAAAAGTGGAAGCAACACTAATACCTAAGTGAAACCAACTGTGGGCAGACGCTCTCTTTCTGAATGCATACATAAGAACGAGACAGTGATATGTGTTTTCTTTATCTTATGTATGCATTTAGAAAGAGAGCATCTGCCCACAGTTGGTTTCACTTCGGTGTTCAGTGTTGCCACCACTTTTACCTATAAGCTGCTTATGAATAACCATGAAGATATAGGTAAACTACAGCTTCATGGTTATCCCGATATATTACTTTACTCTAAACCCATAGGGTAGAAAATAGGGTAGAAATACTTTTTTGCTGTATAAACCGGTAAACCTAAGCCCCACGCTGCATAAGGTGCTGGTCTTGAACCTACTGATTTTTCGGTATTTCTACCGATATGGGACCGTTTCTTACCGAAATGTCAACAATTTCTCACTATTTTTGAGAATTGGAAGTTCTCCCAATTTTTTATTTTACGTTTTTGCACAGACAATCCGTTTCATTTTGTCTATGACTCATGGGTATTCCCTACCTACTTTGAAAAAAGTAGTTAGGTTTGGGCCCGAATATTATTTTATCCTAATTTTAGGGAATGCCCCAAGTAGGTAAATTTGCTTGCCTATATAAGAAAAAAATTAAAACGTGGCGAGGGCACTCAAGTGAATTGCTGTCTCTTCTCGTATTTACCATGTCTGCCCCATTCCTCAGCGTACGTTGAGCGCATATTCTCAGTCTCACAATCATGTCAATCCAATGAAAACAAAACAGCGAAATAAGCAATCTACTAAATCAGGTACACAGGCACAGATATAGATAGACCGGCTAACAAATAATGGCTTCCGTCGAGGTGGGCGGAGCTTATTGCTTGGGCCGATCGTGCCTCTCTATGGCTCTGGGACTCCGGCGGTCCCACGCGAGCTTATCGTCGCAGATGGTATTCACGCTCATCACCGCAGCTTCGGCTTACTGGCCGGCATCGCCGGCCATCCTCAGCCGCGGCGGCGGGCGTTAAAACCACCTGCTCCTCAGGTCGCGGGACGCCTCGCCCCTCCACGCCAACGCAGATTTAAATTACACTCTAGGTGTAGGGCAGACAAGATTACGTGGAGTCGGTTTCGCAGCGACTCGTTGCTGTCACTAACTTTTGTAGCAGAACATATTGACTTTTTAAGACATCATTTTTGTTATTGTCTATTTATATACTTATTCGTTAAAAAATAATTCAACTGTTTGATAAGTTTGTTAAACAAAAAAATGTGAATCGTGTTTTTGTGAAATATTTTGTCATCGTTGCAACCCTAGTTTCATTCAGTTAATCTGTCAAGTCAAGTGTCAATGCACTGTGAATGCACACGCAGTTATTTATTTATAATAAAGTAGTAAAGTTTAAAGTTAAACAGTAGTTCAGTGGAGTGGAAGTCATCGGTTGAGAGTGAGACTTCTGATTCGTAAAGTTCATAAATCTTAATGCGCTCGAACGCGCTATAACTATATTTATCGCAGCTGCACTTTAGACAGATACAAGCACTTCATTAACTTGTACTACCATGCAGATTTAAATCAAAACCTGTATATTACTTACTTCAGTTTATAGCTCAAATCATGCTTGTTTAATTACAATCTAAATCTTGATATTCTCTTCTATTGTAGCTTCTCTTTATTCGTAATTGATTAATGGATATTAACAATCCCCACAACCAAAGTTATTGGTTTGTCCTCAGGGAAGATCAGAGCAATGTCATATTTAGTAGCAATAACTTTACCATACAAAATCCACAAAGTAAGTTAATGTTTCCAAATATTGAGAAGTGATAACGAATACTGGTATGGTAACTAGTTTTGTTGAAATAAATACCTAACAAGTTCTTTCTTTACATTAGTTACAGGGCAGGAGGCGAGATATATTGTTGATAATGGGGACAACAGGCAATATATACACATCAACGAGACCCCTGTAGCTGTGCAAGAAAATATTTCTGAGAAAACTGTAAAAGAGGTAATAAAGGCCAAAGATGATGACAACTTTTGGGATCGGAATAAAATTAAACTATTACTTACATTGTGCTTGGATAACAGATTTAGAAATGTAACAAAAGACAAATCCCTTTGGGAAGAAATTGGTGTGCACTTGGGCACAAGTTCTGAAGAATGCATTAAAAAATATAGAAATCTGAGGAGAACTTACATAAGACTCTTGAAGAAGAAAAGGTTGGGCAAAGAGATCAAATGGGTACATTACAACACCTGTGAAGAGGTTTTCAAAGAATGCAAAACACTTCCACCATCTGTGTTGGAGCCATGGGAAGAGCACAAAGTAAGAAGATTGCTAAGTCTCTACTTAGACAACCTGAACAAGTTCAGAAGTCCTGATTGCTTACAAAAAGACATTTGGAGGGAGATAGCATCACAGTTAGGAACAACAGAGTACAATTGCTACCACAAGTTTAAAAATTTAAAAAGAGCATACTTCAATTGGAAAGAAAAAAGTAGAGAAACTGGAAAACCGATCAAGTGGCAATATCATAACTATTTTGAGAGAATATTTTATAATTACAATCCAAGTATAGGTCCCTGGGACAAGAATAAAACTAGGTTGCTAATAGAAGAATACAAGCAAATAGCTGATAAGTTTAAAAATCCTAGATATCAGAAGAAAGAATTATGGAAAGAGATATCTGCATCTGTAGGGGAACGCCCCACAGACTGCGACAAAAAGTTCCGGAATTTAAAACAAACTTACATAAGATTAAAAATGAGAGCAGATACAGGGCGATGTATAACAAAATGGCGCTACTATAAAGATTTTGAAGGAATTTACAGTGGAACAACTGGCTATACCAGCACCAGTGGTGGACCACCTAAGGTGACTTATAAATCGCAAGATGATTATGTTAAGCAGCTTCTAACATTCTATGTAGACAACAAGGAAAGATTTAGAGATCCACTAGTCAAAAAGAAGAATGTATGGAGATTGTTTGCTCCAAAAATAGGATTGTCTTCAGAAGAATGCGATCGCAAGTTCCGCAACTTGAAACAAACTTACATCAGGCTAGCTGAGAAAAAGAAAGAAACTGGAAAAGTGAACAACTGGCCATATTATTCATATTTCGAAAAAATTTTTGACGAACCGACTGGAACAGGCGCCTGCCCCAATATTGTCAACTTAGATGACATGACACTTACTGAAATAAAGAGAGTGTTGCAAGAAGTGCAGGATAGGAAAGACAATGACAAGTTTGAAAGCTTGGTGCGGGCTGTGGAAGAGTCAAACAACATACAACGGGAACGAAATAGAATATTACAGGCATTATTAGATAAAAAGTGATTTAGTGAACACACCCCAGCAAAGCCAAGGGCCCAAGACGTTTACTCAGACTGCTACAAGGTAGCAGATAAGGTGCAATGTTGTAAGGGGAATTACTGTGGAGAGAAATAAAAGGTGTGAGAATGTTTAGAAATGCTTTTTATTGTTACCGTTCTTATGCTTTTATAATGTATATGTACAAACAAACTATAATAGATTATCAGTTTTCATTCTGAAATGAGAAATCGTTAGCATTAGCAAATTCAATTACATGTCGACCGGTAGCTACTCCATACAAAATGATCGATTATGCTTAATTATGTCTTAACTTAAAAATACATCTGTGAATTTAAGACTTACTTTAATATTAAATTTGACATCCATAACACTATACCACAGTAAGGAATGGAAATTTAGTTTAGAAAAACATAAAAAAAAAAATAAGTGAAGAAATCACACTCGATCGTCGGTAACCACGTAGGATCGGATCGATAAGTTTGCAGATACCTCGACCAGTAAGTAACTATCACAAACAAATACTCACACTTCCACTCACCCAGGCACGCTCGAGTCGTTACAACGCTAACCTAGACTGAATTACCACACTATGTCGTACAACTAAGAGATACGCCGGCCGCCGGCCGCGCCCGTCCGCTCGCCGCCGCGCAGCACTGCCAGTACTGGCCTGTGGTGCTAACGTTAACGAATATCTCCATAATTACACTAGGTAAAGTGTACCTAAAGTTTAGTGATCGAGGATGTAGTCAGTCTTAAATGGAATTGGTCTGTCTGACTCTCGGATAGGGCACGTGTGCGACGTGTCAGCGAGCGGACGGGCGCGGGCTGGCGGGGCGGGCGCGGCAGGCGGTTCACTTCTTAGCGTTTTTCTTGGGCGACGGAGCCTTGCCTTTAGCGTTGTTTGACATTTTCGCCTTTTTACCTTTAGGCTCTCCCTCTTCGTCATCCTCATCCTGAAATAATGATAAAATATTGTATTTACTCACACACCAAATTAACTCCTATTGAAAAGTGGATCCTGTTATTATGAAAAAAAGGCCAGCTTCAGCACCAGATTTACAAAGATAACTTTCATCACAGAATTAAAAGTTTCACTAAATAAGAAAGTATACAGCTTGAAAACTCAAGAATCATGGAATAGACATGGGGTATTTAAGCATGAGCAAACAATTTTTTTTTTAACAATGTAACTATTTGTACCACCATGTATAAGTAATTTACTTTCATAATGCAAGGCGGCCTTTCTTACACATCTAAATGTTTTATCTAGCTATCAGAAGGTAAAGGTATACACTGAATGAGTATACAGAAAACCAACAGCCAATATTATCACGACAATATCTCGTAAATATAATTTTGATACCAGTGCAGCAAGCCCAGTAGTATGAAAAATGACAGTGAAATGATTAGATTGATTTATACTTTGTAATTATTCCCCAAATATTTTGTGGTTAAAATCTTACATGAACTGTCATTCTTTAACAGAACTGGGTCTCTGGGTCCTTTTCCCTCTGTAGAGCATGTACAGAACCAGTCATTTTGTAATTTGATATTAGTTGAAGGTTTTCAGTACCTCATTAGTCTTGCGCTTGCCTGCTGATGCTTTCCTTTTATTCTCATTTTCCTGTAAATTCAGCAATCTACTGTCACTGGCATAATTTTGAGTCAATTAAATTATGGCACATGAGTAACTATTCAGCATGCACAACAATATGAAATACAGATGACGGCCCTAAGAAGTGTTAAAATGAATGTGTACCTTGAATTGAGAATCATCTCCTTCCTCTTCATCTAACATCTCCTCCTCCATTTCCTCCATGTCTTCAAACTCCTCCACAAGGGCACCAAGAAGGTGCTGGCCAATCAAATGCACTGGCCCTGATCCCTGCATTACACAATGCTAAGTAAATTCTTTGCATATATAGTTGGTTCATTTAATTTTGTTAGATTAAAAAGATCAGACAAATGCCTCAAGCAATCACTAGCAGACAGTACAACAGTCAAAACGACATTGCGTGTCCATCAAATTACCAATGGTTGTTTTTATCATCATTTCAGTATCATTTGAAATTAATTGCAGACAGATTAAATTATCTTTTGGATGCCTCAATAATCATTGTACAGTATTTGTACATAATGTGGAAATTCATTATTTGAACCAAAACAACCCCAGTTATCATGGAATACTAATGACTCATTTAATACATATATTAAGTATATAAATCTCACTCTTTTCCTGAGAAATACCTCGAATGCTGTCAATGAACAATATCTGTACAGTAAATTTATACTTGTAACACATTATTTACCTGAATAAGAGTGAATGTGACAGGAGCATCTGGGAACTCAATGTCCAGACGTGCATGCCTTGTCTCTCCCGCCTTCAGCACAGCCACAGGGATCTTGACTGACTCCTGAAGTGACATGGTTTCTACCTGCACATAATAATAATGAAGGCCAAATCAAGTGAAGTCAAAGCATTTATTTCAATTAGACCATTAAAAGGCACTTTTGAACGTAATTTAAAATATTTGATTCTAGTTGCCCGTTCCAAAAGGTAGTTTCGCATGGAAAAGAAAGTTATATAACTATACGTGAATATGATGGACCTTGCATAAAAAACACTATATTGAAGTATGTAGAAAGTATTACAAGATTAAGAATGAAGCCCGTCACATATGTAGGTATAATTAATATATGTTATAGCTAGCCACCACACACGGTAGCTATAATATATATTATAGCTAGCCACCACACAGGGTAGCTATAATATAAAAAGATATTTTCACCCTTATACATCTGTGGTTGTTGTTTGTTTCATATTTTTGAAATATATATTAATATGCCTTGCTATATCTGTCCACATATTTTGGTGATGTAATAAAGACATATATTATATCTGCGTCTGTGGTCACTCAAAGATTACTATAGAAATATATTGTAATAAGCATTGCTATGAATTATATTAATATATATTATGGCTATGTCTGTGCTGTACGCAAAATACGCGTTGAGTCGTGGAGTTGTGGACACCAGCCCGTCATACTACTACTAGCTACGTCTGTGACAGGCTTGACTGCTAAGTTCTATACATAGTGTTCACTTAATTTTATTTACAACTATTGATAAAGTAGACAACCACTCCTTACATTTCAACAAACTATGAACTAGTGTGTAAACCAGAGCAAGAATTAAATATAATGTTTAAATTTAGTATAAATGAAGTAGTTTTAATTAGTAATCAGTTTGATATTGTCTAGACTGTAAATTGTCCTGTGGAGCCTGGACCAGGAAGTTTCCAAGCATTCTTATCATGGATATAACCCTCAACGCTAGCTAGGTCCACTGCCAATGTAATGGTAAGTAGTAGCAATTGAAACTGGACTGACAATAAATACTGAGTGAATGAGTCATAATATAATAAGTGCTCTCGACAATAGTGCAAGATATCACTACATAGCCATTACCTGTCAATGATGTTATACAGGTAATAAATTTAAATACACAACATTAATGTAAAAGTTGCATTCTATAATTCATTACCATGATTATGACCATAGATATAATGAAACATGAATAGTGGAATAGGAAGCCAACACAATTACACAATGCTGTTCACTATTTGAAAGAAGTTTGTGACAGCCAAGACATATTTGACTTCTTTAGCTTACATATACATGATGATAAAATACCTGAACAACATTGAGTTCATCAGACTTGGCATCTGGGCCCAACAGTGCTTGACGTATAAGCAGTTTGTTGCTACGGGGATACTCCGCCTTCGCCTCGGGGTCCCATGTCTCTGACTGATGTGACGCCGACAGAGTTACACCTGAAACAAACGTAAGTACACCAACCTTGTAAACATGTTTGACGGAACTTTTTTACTTAACTAATCGGTATCGCTTAGCGCGATACATGACGGCAACGCAGTTGCAGGCGACCGCATCGTACGAACTCGTGTTCATTTAGTCACCATAACCTCAAAACGCTGACATCGCGACGCCGACATAAACAACAGTTGGGCCGAGATGCTCACTGCGAGCTTTGAATCAGCAGAGCAGTTCTTGCAAATGATTGGCGACTCGACAGCACTTTATCTGTCGCGGCTTCGGACGCCGCAATTTCAAATTGCGCGCCTAACCAACATCACTGGCCAACATCGCACATCCCTAAACGCACCACGCGTTTGCAAAAAATCAATATCACCCGTCTCATGTGGGACGTTGAATTAATTCGTTGTTCAGAAACGCCATTAAGAACTCATATGAGAAATTAGCCATTTCATTTCCTTAATCAAAAATGGCGGCAAGTCTGTTAACAACTATTAATATCTTGAATTTAAAGCCTGCATCGAGGGCAAACGAATGAAACGTAATGATAATACTACAACTAACGATTGAAACAGATATCTACATAATATTGTGAAATAAAATGGCGAGAGCCGGGTGTCAAAGCCGACGCTAATGTTTTAATCACATTTAAAAACAAAGTACAACGTAAAACATGCAAATAAAACTATTAAAGGAAGCGCAATAGTATAAATATTAAGACTTACCATAGAAATATTCGTCCGACATGGTGATTTCACTAATTTATTGAGATTTTTGCGACACGTTCACGTGCGATGCCGGCGCACACAAATCTGGAGATCAATGTTGCCAACAATAAACTCCGAGTTACCTTCAATTCAATACTATGTAGTTGTCTACCACCCCACTCTTAAAATCACCTTGATGCGAATTTTATTTAATAAACTATGATTAGTACTGAATGACTGTATGAATTTGACTGTTAAAAATTCATAAATATCTGAAATTATTTCATAATAAACGTAGATTGATTAAGTTTTTTTATGTAAACGAAATCATATTCTCAAACTCCACTGTTATTTATTTTTTATTATTAAACATTAAATGTATATGCGTAGCGATTCAGTTTGATAGGCTTGATAATATAGTTTAAATACTTATGAACATGGTTCTTAAACTGATAAAAGATTACTCATGCTTTTGCCAATTCCTTAAATACTGGAAAATATCTTTTAGTAGGCAACATACGTTTTCAACTTTTCATAGATAATGCTGCTCTAGGTAGTACTACTTTCTGAATTTATTTAGTCAACTTTGAACTTTTTGGCTATTATGCCGGACACATTGGCACTGGTGTTTTTTCATAGCGCATGAAATAAGCCCAATCGTAAAAAGTGTTTATGTAAACAACTCATTGTTTTTAAAAAAATACTGACATTATATATGTGGTATGGCAATAAAAATAAAAAAGGATTCGATACCATCGAATCTTTAAAAAAAAAATAATCCATAAAAAAATGATTTTTAAATCATTTTTCAACTAAAACCATAGAGTATAGTAATATTACTAGAACTCGATCGTTTAGGAAAAGAGTATGAATGAAAATCTAAATAGCTATTGTATCTCCAATAGGCCGTAAGGTTCGTGTCCTATTATTTGAATTACCTTAGTAAGTTCTTACCTTTTACCCGTGCACTGAATTGTCAACACCCAACTAGCTGATGTGCAATTTCTATAGTTGCAAATCCAATAAGTGCACGGCAAGAAATCAACTTTTTTAACTTTTTGACCGCCGCCGCCATACATACGTTAGCCGCCATAGTTAGTGTATATTTTTACATATCAAAATATGCCCAGCACACCACGGTCACGACTTCATGACAGACTTTTATACATTATTCGTAGCTTGGCGCCAAGGGCACGTTTTTGATTTTTTGAATATAACATCATAGTTGCCGCATAATACGAAGGAAAAATGTATGGTAATGACCTAACTTGAGGAGAAGGTATAACGGTTTACGGGAGTTTCGTAAACTAGGTACCAAAAGCAATGCCGTTTATGTACTTACACTAATCGTGAGTGTTTAGATAAGTAATTAAAATAGTGTTATTACATGAGTATTGGCTTACCGGTGGGTGTAAGTTTTGATAAAAATTACTGGGACACATTA
This sequence comes from Charanyca ferruginea, assembly GCA_947361185.1. Lineage (NCBI taxonomy): Eukaryota > Metazoa > Arthropoda > Insecta > Lepidoptera > Noctuidae > Charanyca > Charanyca ferruginea. The sequence continues at coordinate 370,919 of OX376078.1, read as the reverse complement.
ATCTGACTGAAAAACAATTTATTTATTAATGTACTAATATAAGTAGGTACCTATACTACGTTCCTCGCCGTCGTGCTAACCACCACACTACCTTCTCCAATGAACAAGCATTGAAGAAGGTGGTGTGGTGGCATCGAAAACCTTTTATAAATAAGGAGTTCTTAAGCTATTAAATTATTGTAAATAGATTGACTTTTCTTTTAATTTAAACCAACAAACTTATCGAATTTACCTGATTTAAAAACAATGTTTCATAAGGTCAATAAAATAAGTTGTTCGTTCGATAAATTGCCAGCCCAAAGTCGGAAACGTGATGAAAAAATGAAAAAAGAAAAATATTTAAGAGCACATTGGAGGTGTGGTGGCAAAGACTGGAGAGTGTTGGCCTGAAATTGAGCAGTACCAAAAAGGAGTAGAGAATAAACCATGATTACAAGTTGGTTACAAGCATCGATTTAAATCGTGTTACAAGTAAAGAATTTTTAATAATTGTATTTATTTTTTTATTTATTTTATTTTATACACACCGTTGGCCATGCCCAAGAAATGGAAATATAAATGACCCTAGACTAGGTGCACTTACTTACCTTTAGGCTCGCAGGTCCTCAGTCGAAATAAAACAATCTCTAGATTTAATTAAAGTACATATATTACTAGCATAATTCACTTAAAGTCGATCTCACGATACAAGAATCTGAAACTGACCTACAAATAATACCTCGAACATGCGGCGAAAAAGTTCTATTAATGCACTTAAAACGTTTAACACCTTCGTAATCATGCACATTATGTATTTTTTTTAACTTTGTATTGAAAGAGTGACGATTCATTTTCTCTTCCGACTTACTACCAGACGTTGTTTGCTTATCAATCGGACAACACGCCTCAGTTGGCTGTTGCGTTAAATTGTTGGGCGAGTCTCGCTGAGATGTAAGATATATTTTAAGTTGAGTGTTCTCATAATGCAAACTGGCATTGATTTGCAATAGTTGTAGGTACTTTTTACTATCTGGTGAAACTGAAGTAGATTTTAGTAACTTATCCAGGAGAGCATTTAAAGTTTTTCTATTATCTTGTAACAATAAAATAATATTTTCATATGTCTGAAAAATAGAAGACGTATAGGTATATCAGGGAAATATACATCTTTATAGTGAGTGCGGGTGGTACAGCGGCGCAGTGATGCGAAACAATTAGTACTATAGCTTGGCAAATTAGTACGTGTCACTTCCATGGTCCACCCGGATGGTGGAGGACGTTACCACTACAGCGACGGCGCGGCGCCCGACTGGCACTCCCATCGGGTGACTCCCGTCCCCATCGCACGCGGACCACGGGACTGTCACGTAAGAATTTGCCAAACTATAGCTGAACTCGTTTCAGCATTCAGTCTAAGTACGTTGTGAATGAACTTTAGGTGAAACTAAAGTCCAAAATTACCCGCAGCAGATCACCGTAGTACAACTTTAGCCTATGCGATAGTGGAAGATGGAGAAGAAAAAATATTAATAATAGTAGTTAAGTACCTTTTTGTTTTGGAGCTGTAATTTATTTAGTTTCTCTTGGAGGATCACTTTGCTCGATTTTATCTTTAAATACTTAACACCAATATTATAAATAATTTCATCCTTAGCTTTTAATTCGTCAAGTAACGAGCCCTTTACTTGATCTTGGGAAGACTGGAAGAAGTTGTATATTGGTAGGTAAATGAAGAACACAGTAACTAACACGCACGGATCCAGCCCTCAAAAAAGGTTGGGGACACGGTCATCCGAAAGCGGACAAATGTGAGTCGGACTACGGACTCGTATGAGCGATACATTGCATTTCTACAAAAGAGACGTTTACAAAATGTGTGACACCCCGGCCAATAGTGTCAGAGAAGACAGTTTTAAAGTGGTGGGGAGAACACTTTTTCTTATATAGGCTTGCGTTTGACTGCAACTCACCTGATCTTAAGTGATGATGCGGCCTACGCTTGGAGCACGCTTGCCTAGGATGAACCAGTTCACTCGTGCCTTGAAGATACCAAGATTATTATTATCGGGAAACAGAGATGCGCGCTGTGAATTCAAAGGTCTGGTAGTAAGCACAATAAATGTGGAAGCAAAGCGCTTGGTCCAAGACCGTGTAGCTTTAACCAAATAGCGATGACGCTTCGCCGCTACTCTGCTCGTCCGATGATGGAATCGGGATGGGATTGGTTACACTCTCTAAAATGTAAGTGATTGGTTGGCAACGGTGCGGCGACGTTCAAGGCTCTGGAACATAGCCTCAACTAGGGAGTCGTTGTCAATGAGCATTTTGGCAAGTCTATCAATACCTTCTAACGCCTCCAACTGGTATTTGGCTGATCCATCCCAAAGGTGGGAACAGTACTCCCATGCACGATCGAACTTATACTTAGCATGAATTGAGCAAATGTTCCGACGTGAAGTACTTTCGCACCTTTCGGGCATTGGATTCGGTGAACGAGCCAAAGTTGAGGTTCAACGTCGAAGTAACGCGTAAAAGTTCAAGATGGTCAGTGATCGGGACGGAAACATTTCTGAAAGTAGTGGCCAGATTGAATGGCCTCTTCTTGGCAGAGAATAGACACGCCTGGGTCTAGACTGCATTAAGACCAAAATGGAGACTACCTTGAAGGACCAGTTCAACCGCTCAACCATGGACTCCCTGGGCCTGAGAGACTGAATTTCCGCTGCACTAGCACGTGCGCTGGATATGTAGCTCTCTACAACCGTGTTGTTATCGACTTTAAAGGAGTGGATCCGCGCCTGGTAACTTAACTACTGAAGGAAGAGTTTATTAAATGAACACGAGTGTATTAAATAGATATTGTTACTTACGTCCCCACTTTCTTGAGCTTTTATTTTGTTTTCGTCTTGCTTAGGCAATCTCTTAATCTCGTTGATGAAAAAATCCTTTTCCTTAGAATGAATATCCCTAAAATTTTGTTTAATTATTAACTTTCAATGTTTATTTCGATATGCATGTATTATTTAATGTAATAACATGAAATCGCCATATCGTATTACTGGAGGTAGGTATATTAATCTGCCTACGCGCACATGCGGGAATGGCGTGTAATCAAGCAGCTTATAATAAAACTGGTGAGAACACCTCAGAGTCTAGTGAAACCCATTTTGCGAATTAGAAGCGTGCCTCTAGTAGTGCCGCGTCAGGGAATGTTGTCGCTACAAAATGTTGTTGCTAGAAAGAGACAGCATTCCCTGGTGTGATAGACAGATACGCTTCAAGGTTTCCAAAACGGAATTCACTATAGTAAACTCTTTGACGTGTTCTCACCACTTGTAATGTAATGTTATGTTCTAGGCTGTAATGTAACGTAAGAACTAAGAATGCATAATTATTTATTTGCCTTTCATCTACAAGCTGTTGATGTAGGTTCCTATTTGTTCTTTGTGCACTTTTTAGTTCAACATATATTTTCTCTTTTTCACGTGCGAGCGTACCTATGGCCGCATCTCTACTTTCGACAGAAACTTTTAAGGAATCGATTGTTTGCTTGAGTAACTCTAATTCACTTTGTAATTTCGCTACTTCCTCTGGCTTCTTCTTATTTTTCCCTGAAGATGACGAAGACCTTAAGGAACTTTTCGACAAAATGCGTCTAAAATTCATTCGAATTCATAAACTGAATTTTTAACTTATACTAAATCATTTTTAAAATATTCCAGCTTGGAGTAAAAAACTATTATTTTGTAAATATGCGGAAAACAGAGTTACCAAAAATTTGTCATTTACATGACAATGATGACAACAATCATGTAAATTCATGAATGACCACAGACCTACTGGATTATATTATTATTATATGTCTGTGGCTCTGTGGCATGTTTGCGGTTTGCGATCATTTGTGAATTTTTAGCTGATGCGCCATTTGGATGTTTTTCATTTAGTTTCATTACATGAAACGGAACGTGCAACCACAAACAAGGACAGAAATCTTTTACCTTTTTTATGTTGGGGACGGGGTAGCCATTTTTAATAAATAAAGCACTGGTGTTTATTTTGTTATTGGCCATTAATGACATGGCATGATGTTTCTCATTGGGTGAAATTTTTTTTTGTGAAAGAATTGAATTTTATAACCAATCACAGGTCACTCCTGAAATGCAATATTATGATTTTGACAAGGAAAGATGAGTGAGATAGACAATAGACAAATATGAAGTTGAAGTAACATCAGGCTGACTGCTGAGCCATCTCGTTTCTTTCAGCGTTGCCAATTTAGCCCTTTCGGGGCTAGATCTAGCCCTTTTTTAGCTTTGTTAGCCCTCAAAATAATTATTTAGCACCTAGCCCTATTTCTAGCCCCCAAATGAAAACTCTAAATTCAAACAAAACTTAGCATAAACTAAATGCACTCAAGCGGGCCACACCACACACACTATCACTCAAATTCATCAAATGTCAATGTCATTAATAATAAACGTCAGTTAGACAGTTAGACTACCTGTCTCTTTTGACTTTTCATCTTACATCAATCGTAGAGACAGGATATCCTGAATGTAAACAATCTTGACATATCTTTTTATCAAAAAATGACGTAAAAATAATGTTGTATACTAATTTCGTGTTCGGCTTTATTCTAAACCGCCATTGGGTAAGAAACTAAATGGAAACTATGTTGATAAGTTTTTTAACGCAATTTTTTGATAAAAAGACATGTCAAAATTTATATTGAGCAAGGCTGGGCAACCTAATGTAGCAGAGCAACCATCAACTTCGTCAGCACAAAGTGCGAGCGTAATCTTGTCTGGCGAAGAATCCTCTGATGAGGACTTAGACTTTTAAGTGGTTTTTTAAATTAAGTTAGATTGTTTTTAAATTTTTTGTACCAAAAAATATATGTACCTATCTCAAATTTTTTAGTTATTTTTATTAAAAAAGCAATTTAGCCCCCAAATAGCCCCAATCTAGCCCTTTTTTCACTCTGTTTAGCCCCGAATCCTAAAACCCAGTTGGCAACACTGGTTTCTTTGAATGACACCAAAATTGACACAAAATTTGTCAAAATACCATATAAACATAATTGCCTTTAACTCCATTGTTTCTTTTATGTTTTCTTCCGTCTCCCCCGAGTTTGATTTATTCATTGTTTGGCAAATTTCACAAGAAAAACAGTTCTAAGGTGATCGTCATATCGTCAGCACAGTGAGTAAATCGTATCGGTCATCTAGTAGTCTTGACCTTATGCCGTCGAACCCTCGATATTTTACGTTGTGTAACGACGCCAAAATTCTAGGAACAACGATGCCAAGTTCTATATCAACAACCTCGGATCTATATTAAATAAGTTTCACATTCCCATGTTTTGTCGCGTTCTGTCAATGCAATACCAATAAGAAATTCTTAGAGTGAAATTATCATTATCCTTTCTATTTTTCGATACGTGCGTTTCAATATGTGCTGGTATTTATAGTGCTCCGTTCATTGTGTACGTTTATTTTTTAGGTCACAGGAAGCTGTCTACAGAAGCACGTAAAGAAACAATTGTCAAGCAGCACACCTGTGTAAATAGAAGCTTAGCTACTATTACTTGATCTGAGGCTATACTTTGAATCTCGTATGATGAGAACCTCATAGTCGATTGTAAAGTGCAGCACGTGAAGTTGTATTCTCAATGTTATAATTGATGGTAAGATGAGTGAGGAGGTGCAGAATGACGGAAGCAGGAATAGCTCGTCGCTCGGCGAGCCGGAAGCCGAGTGCGCCACGCTTGACGCCTCCACCAACGTCTCACAGACCACCATCAGCCAGGTGAGAGGTTTTTGGCTTAATCTTTCTGATAATAAATGGTTCTTTTTGTGTTATTTTAATTTCGCTTATTGAGGCTTAGGCTTCATCAAATCCAAACATGTTTTCTGTTTATTTTAAAAGGTTTTCAGTATGATTTGATCTTGATCTTGTTAAGTTATCAATGCACACTACTTGGTTATTACTATTAGGAGAAGGAACAATTGTGTAAGATCTAATGCCACATACAATGGGTGTATAAATAAAGCTTGTCGAGCTAATGAAGTAGAGGCATTGTCATAATGACCTCGCAACCAGTTGCAACTTGTAATGAAACTATCAATGCTGCTTCCATGAAATGCCTTCCAGGATAACATTTAAAAGATCTATGAACTTATATGAGAATTTAGTTTTTAATTGAAAGTTCCTGTAGAAAGGAGTTGTTTCAAAATGTATGGAGCTTAGGCCCAGTCCTTGTACACCATACTTAAAAATAGGGAAACACATTTTAAATAGTTCTCAACCGTCCAATTACTTTAAAATAGCTTTGTGAGCAGGTAAAACACAAGAAATTGCACTTGAAATTGCAACACACAACAAAACAACAGTCATGGTGGTAAGCTGTCATTTTGATTAATTAATGACGTTTGACATTTATAATTCTGTTTTTCTGCGTTGATTTGTGAATAGCCAGGTGAACAGATGGAAAGAAACAGTGTTAAATTCAAAAAACGAAAGGGAGGTGTTGTTATAAAGTACTCCAGAAACTAGAAACAAAACGAGACGAAAGTGACTGAAGTGACACTGTTGTGACATTAACCGCTGACAGTTCTCTTTCTATAATCAATGGTTGATCTATGGTATATAGAGTAGCTAAATCTGAGTGACTCCATGTTGACAATCCATAAAAATGATTGTTAAATTACCAATTTACTACCACAACGGTTTACATTTAAATGAATTATCTGTATTTTTCCCGGTTTCTATGGATTTTTCTCTTTTTTTTGAAGTGGTGTACATAGACTGGGCCCATTATGAAACATGTCCTTTGTAATAAATAATTATGCTCTTGTTGATAAACAAGCAGATAAGCTGATTTGATTGACTGAAAGCCTATAGTTCGCATCAAATAACTTTGCCGCTCTGAAGTAGGCAACAAATCACCGCGCAGTAGTTAATCTTAGGAATAAAACAGCAGCGCGCATGCGCGGTTAGCGAAACAAGGGTTGGGTTAGGGGGGGTTTTTCCGTCTCAGTCGCCCTCATACGTCCGATGCTTACATGTGTTTCTCTCGCACATTACGGTAGACTGTCGATGCCAAAAGTGTTACGCGTTTTAAGTTTGTTGTTTATTGTTATTGTTGCGTTTCCTTTGTTATTGTTACTATTGACGTTGTACTTTAAGTTTTGTGAAAGAAATGCCGAAACGGAGCACAGTTTTACGCCGTCAGGCGAGAAAATTAATTCATAATATGGTGAATTATACGCAAAAAAAAATTTTTTTTCTTCCTTCTTCTTTTTTTAGGTACATCAAAATGAAATAAGAGTACCTATTTTAATTTTAGATAACATATTTAATCTTACGTATACACTTAAAATATTTTTTCGTAAGCGAAATCTTTTTTACGCGATAGTACCTGCGCGGTCGTTCGGAAAGCCTAACTTCAGAGCGGCAAAGTTATTTGACGCGAACTGTACTATGTATGTATTAATTTTATTTATGATATAATTTTATAATGATCTTAGGATTCAGGGGCTGGCAGGATACTGACTCACATACAGCTAGTATCAATTGACTACTTACTTAAAATAATTATGGTCATGATATAATACTTTATTATATAAAGGGGAAAGGAACCAAATGGCAGGCCTATCAAAATGGAGGGAGCATATATGCTTCCTCCATTTTGATGTCATATTGGTGAGACCAAAGATTTCTAATATCTATAGTATAAATAAATATTAAAGATAGTTAAAAGCATGCATGTAAGTAGCAAATGGTACATTTATGGCCAAATACTCAAATGCTACTCAATTTTAAGATACCATTAAGTCTCATACTCTCACAGTCACTATGACATAAAGTGATAGAGACATAGAAGACTTAATGGTATCTTAACATTGAGTAGCATTTGAGTAATTGGCCATTAAAGTATTCAATGTTTACTAGCGGGCCTGGCAGACGTTGTCTTGCAAACCGACTATAGCGCCACCTGCCGGGTCCAATTGAGAATCTAAACCATTCTCGAATCCACTGGAACACACAAAAAATTTAATCAAAATCGATCTAGCCGTTTAGGAGGAGTTCAGTTTCATACACACGCACAGAAGATTTTTATATAAATAATATAAGTTAGAAATCCAAGATGTCCCGTCATCTTGATGCTCTGTGTAATACTGAATTACAATTTACACATTTTAGTGATAGCTACATTAATATTGTTGCACAGACTGCTTGATCTGGTTTAGTGCTGCTTACAATACGGTCAACTTAACTTGGCGCGTCTGAAGTTAGCTGTTTGGCTGCGCAATGGAACTTTTAGGAACGAAATTGTCTACTGCGCAGCTAATCGGCTAACTTCAGACGCGCCAAGTTACGTTGACCGTACTGTACATGTCATTGTCTGCAGCTGCCATAGTTTCACAGATCAATAAAAAGCACATTACAATTAAGAGCGCGTATTCGATTCGTGACGAAAACTTCACGTTTTTGCGTTTTGCCCAGAGCAATATCGTAATTATGTGAGCAGATTATTTAAAGACAATTTACAGTTTTAGAAAGATTAAGTCTTTATTTAGACAGCTACAGAGTAAAAGTACCTATAGTTTTTAATTATGGTTTTTTAAAGCGAAGACAATTCTTTCATATCGTTTTACGAAAATAGACGTCAGAGTTAACTTTCAGGACGAATACAACCATTACAATATGCCAAAATATTTTGTTTTATGCGTTTTTCCAACAGTATATATAGTCGTAAAGACAGCTACGAGCCAAACTTACGAAAATATTACTATTATGTAATAATAAACAATGTTGAAAAAGTAGAAAATTGGTTCACATTGTCAATTTTTTTTCACCGGTATTTGAATTAAAACATAACTGATATATTTATTATATGAAAGTACATGTTATGCTTAATATACATAATATTTTTCAGTCCGTTATACGATCTCATTTATTTTAGACAATTATTTTAAAAAGCACTGTAAAACATCGCGCGCTGTCGTTTGCCGATCAATTTCAATGATTCGTGCTTATTTCGTGCATATTTTTTTTTCTGATGCACACAAACAGACCATTGTACTGTTCTAGTGTGTGTCAATGCTGCTACGCCGTTCTAGCAATCGTTTAGATTTTGAGTGGCGCTAAATCGAATACGCGCCCTTAAATGGTTGCAATTATCTTATAAAGCTGTACTAACTTACTCAATACATTTTTACATGGTATGGCTGTGCACATAATATATGCATATAAAAAAATGGAATACGTATTCCATTTTCTTATCAAGAAATAATAAGTTAGTAGTAATACAAAATACCCGTGTCATCAATCATCATCATCAATGTGCATGTGGTGTCGGACTAAAGAATAGCACCATCCCATATCTTCCCGTGGGTGTCGTAGGAGGCGACTAAGGGACTTACCAGAAAATGGGCAGCAGCGTTCTCTGTGCCTTTGTGACAACCATACTGCGATAGCCAATTCGCCTGCCAATACGTGGCGATTATGGCAAAACCCCCCCTTGGGGAGGCCTATGTCCAGTAGTGGATGTCTTTCGACTGAAATGATTATGATGAATACAAAATAACAAAAAATCTAAAGTCACTGGGGTGTCCCCAAGTAGATATTTTCATGTTGTGTGTTTTCCATTACGTTTCCGTATTTATTTATTTCGGACATAGAAGTACATATATTTTGACTGCATGAAATCCACAAGTTCAGTGCAAACAACTTTGATGCACTACAGAAAGGGGGCAGTCTTAATAGCATCAACTAGAATCAACTTTATATTTTTTTATTATGACGTTCAAAAGTGCCTTTTTAATGGTCTAATTGAAATAAATGATTTTATTTTGACTTTGACTTTTGACATCCTAATTACGTTATCTATATTTTACTCGTTAGATTTTTTGGTGATATTTTGGTGCAGCAGACCCATAGACGCCCCGCGACTCTGACAGAACGCTTTGGATAGAGTGGTCTTAACTTGCTTTGTACAACGGGAGGTAGATTCTCCGGCGAGCATGTTACCTCTGACCGCTAGTGTCTTACGTTCCCATTCAATGTCTGCATTATCCCTTAAGGTCGTCGCAGTATAGCAGCGTGGGATTTGGGATGGTGTCTACGGTATTAAGGTTAAGTTAACCCTTATGCATCAGCTCTGCATCGCCACACCTAGGTGGTAGGTAGGCCGCAACAACGCCTCACAGGTGCTGAGCCGATCCCGTTATGTTTCTACGTTGGTTGGCCGCCTATAGCTCGACCGCTTAACTGGGACCGTTCCTGAGGTAGCTGCGCGGTGTGGACAGTTGTCACAAGTTGACGTATCAGTGAGCTCTCGCATCACGTCACTACACCCCTACTGCACCGCGCAGCTACCTCAGGAACGGTCTCGGTGAAGTGGTCGAGTTATAGTTGGCGACAAGCCGACGAGGAGGGGTGATGCGGATCCGATGCAGAGGTTAGACGTGCTTTGACCTTTATGATGCACGTGTTCAGATGATCCCATGTGTGTTATTATCAAGCATTTAGTGATGTCGTCGTGATGACGTAACCGGTAACAATTATTGCTTCAGATGACAGCAAGTTCGGGGCCGGCGACAGAGGGCGCCAAGTGGTGTTGCGACGTGTGCACCTACGAAAATTTCCCACTCTCACGAAAGGTATCCATCTACTCCATTGTTAAACACTTTTTCAAGTTCTCAGCACTTGCTTAACCAGACTGGCACTAATCAAATCATCGATAGAAGGCCCATTTACCCACATCGTCACAAAATGCATTCTATTCAGAAACTCGAGTCCCATGTAGCCCTTGCCTGGTACTCGTACGTCGATGCTCTCTTTGCCAATTAAGAAGGATGCGTATTCCAATGTTTTAAAGGGTGCCTTCGGGTATCTGTTTACTATGTGATCTTATCCATGAGTAGACTATGACTGTTAAGTGTAGACATGCAACATCCTGCCCCTGCCACCACTATTGACGTAAACCTAGCACAAGCAGTTGGAGTCTAAAGAAAGTGCGTGCTACTCAAATTGCTAGACCACTTAAAAACATGATTGGAAACTAGCTGGCAATGTCTCGGAGTCCTTATGATTTTTCGTTTCGCGTGTCGTTGGAATGCACCTTCTGAAGTCTGAGCACGATTCACGTTATTTCGCCGAACAGAATGTGTGCGTCCGCAGCCTAGACAAAAGAACTCTTACTGATCAACGTAATAAACGCAACGTAACTATGAGAATTATTGTTTACTAGCTTTCGCTCGCGGCTGCGCCTGCATGTAAGTCGGAAAACGACAGAAAGTTATCATATAGGAACGTACTACGGCGATAAAAAATATAATTTACTAATCCAGGTCTTGGTCTACGTGTGCCAAACATCCACATCCGTTCATCCCTTGATTGTTGTAAACATCCGAACTCACAAACATAGCAATATAGACTTTCACATTTATAATATCATATTAGTAGGATTCAAGCTGTTGCTAGTAACTCCTTACTATCCTTACTTCCTGACTAATATCATAAATCCGAAAGTAACTCTGTTTGTTACGCTTCTACGGTGAAACGGCTAAACCGATTTTAATGAAAATTGGCATGAAAGTAGGTTGAACCCTAGGGAAGAACATGACTACTTTTTAATCCGCGACAACCGACATACACGCGGACGAAGTCGCGGGCAAAAGCTAGTCTAATATATACCTAAAAATAGGCCTAATATCGATAGGTAGGTAAGTAACATAAAAGCGGTTATATATTTTAAGCTATGTACATGTATGCTATCGCCACACACCAATATTAAGAGAGTCAATATTGCAATATGTACATTGTGTTGATTTGTATCTAGGTATCTAACTGTATGCATGCCGATAAAGCAGCCAATTAGCTCAGTTTTCTTTCAACACGACTTCCATAGAATACTTACACAAACATTAACCAAATAACAAACAATATTATAGGTACCTCATCAAAAACTAAAACATTGAACATAGGAATAACTTAATATTATTTTTGTAGATATTAAGATAGTTTAGAAGTTTAATAACTTTGCTTTTGCTCTCATCCATTTAGATTTGACCGTTGTCTGGCCTAGAGCAGGCGTACCATGAAATATTCTAGCATGTCGAGTGATTGTTGCACTAGCTCAATAGAAACAACAAGCAGCCATGATTGCTGTTGCCGTTCTTAACATAATCAATGAGTGTACACAACTTTATCTAATTGCTAGGAAACACTTTCACTTTCTTAGCGGGTCGCTCTCATGACTCCACGCGAGTATATCGTGCGCGTTATACTGTCTGTGACGGATGAACCTACTCAAGTAAGGCAGATTCTTCATTAAATATGAGTCTAATTAGTTATAGAATTTGTAGAATGTTAATTATTTTGTTAAGTGAAAGTTCTTGTAAGCGGTGGCCATTCAGTCATTCAACACATTGAACCGTTTCGCATTCCTAATAGTCGGCCCTAGTAGTTTCTTATTTCTAGTTTTTCGATGCGTAGGCACGTAGTTATGCGCGAACTGCTGACCAAATTGACTGCCGCCTTTTGGTATACAAGCAATGAATGCACCTGAGCATCTAAACAGTCAGCTCAATTAGCGTCCGAACAGTTCAATGCCTGTACTAAAATGTATACCTATGGGCTAAGTTCATATTACTCGGTTTTAAATTTTTAGGCAATACGATATTATGTATGTCAGACACGTTGAATTCCGTGGCAAATGGTTTGTACTTGCTTTTTTGTAGACTGTCTCGTGGCATGTAGTGCAATTCAGTGACGATGATGAAACATGTGGAGTATGATATTGTTGCAGTGCACCATGTGCCGCAGCCCCAAGTCTGTGCTCAACGAGGACATCTTCCGGCTGCAGGACGGCGCCAGCGCGCTACCCTCGCCAGACACCTGCGGTAATGTAATCTGACAGCGTATATGGAAGCCGCCTTTTGTCTTTTTTCTTAGGGGCGGGGATACCCTCAAAAGGCAATCGACATTTTGATTTAAGACCGCGAAGTGTGGGATTTTTACTCTGCTCAATCCCACTAGCTAGCCATACACGAACAGATTTACCCGACGGCGTGTGGCGAAATCAAGGAATTGATCTGAGACGTTTCAGATCGTTTCCTTGATTTCGCCATACACGGTCTTGAGTATCAGTTGCAATCACGTGGGCATCAGCTTTGATTGTCCCGCCATGCCCGATCCGTTCGTTTTTAGACACCACTGCCACGACCAGACACGACTGCCAGGTAGATCTGTCGGGTATGGCTAACTACTGGGTCCCCTCAAAATGCCACATTAAAAACCGCCCTGTGCATCGCTCGTTAACGCACATCCTTGGGAAGTTAGAAGTTCCGTTTGCGCTTCAATGTACGAAGTTCATATTGCAATGGTAATGTTTGTGGTCATGTTGTTCACGACGGCCGTGCACCTCTGTGCGCGCGTGTAACGTGTGGTTCCGTCGCAGGCGCGGAGGCGGTGGCGGAGCGCCTCAAGCCGCTGCGCATCTCGTCGCCGCAGGGCGCCAGCGCCTCGTCTGTCGCCAAGTGGCCCTGCCCGGTCAGTACTTGCGTAGCACGCGGGACTACGTCACATTACGACAATTTTCCCTATTATACACGTTAAAATTTTAATGGTTGTTTTACCGAAGTGAAATGATTTTGTCTTGGTAGTACATACAATCGATTTATAAAAGAATAACAATAAATTATAAAAAAATGGCAGATTTAGAATTGTGAAAAACAAAACTCAAAAGCGACCTCGAACTAATAGTAATACAGCACGAACGAACGACAGCGCGCGGCGGGCGCCTTATTACTATGCGTAACAGCTTATTTTGATCTGAATATATATTTTTTTATCAATGATAGGCATACGTTTGACCACTATCTCACCTGATGGGAAGCGATGATGCGGTCCAAGATAGAGCACGAATTTACGAATCGCTGTTCACTTAGTCGGCGCCGCGCTGCGTGACGTGTAGTTGGAGTAGTATCTACACTACCTACCTACCTCATGTCCAGTGGGTAACTACTGGTTTTCACGCTTTCGAGTTGACGCATATTTTTTAAGCTTTACTCCATGAATCGATAGTACTACTGAGGGCAAATCGTTCTGCTGTGGGAAAACAGCCATTAAAATTTCCGCGTGTATAATGAGTAATTTAGCGGTTCAATCAAATCAATAGAATATAATAAGTCTTTATTTGCTCAGAATGTAGATACATAAAAATCAGTTGTTAATACATACGGAGGTCTTGTTGTGAGTCCTTGTTGATATATACTACTTAAAACAAAATAAGGGCCACAAGGTATTTTGTCTGTACCATGAAAGTAATAAAACCAATATATATTTTTTGTCTCCATAACGAAAACTAATGTTGTTTTTACCATGTAGACCAATAAATTTATTCAAATAATAATGATTAAAAAGTTTGTTTGCTTTTGAATGAAAAACACATTTTAGGTTAAAAATAAAAACAACGTAAAGTTACTGAAAACAAAAGAAAATACTCCATGCTCATCTTTTAGTAACGGGTATGCCCCCCTCGTCTAGCTACGCACTCCTGAAGCCTGGAGTGCATGCTCTCAATCAAATGCCTGACATTTTCCATTGGAATCTCTTCCCAGGTCCTTTTCACAGCGTTGATGAGTTGCTGTTGGTTGTGGATTTCCTGATCACCGTCTCTAACTCTTCGTTTCAACTGATCCCACATGTGCTCTATTGGATTTAAGTCCGCACTGTTCGCCGGCCACGGCAAGACTTGAATTTGAGAGTCTTCAAACCGAGTCGCTTGAGCCGTGTGTGCACGAGCATTGTCTTGCATCAAGATAAATCCAGGACCCGCTCGCTGTGCAAATGGTCTGACAACTTCCTCAATATACCGCTGAGCAGTAACAGTACCCTCATTTAAAATAGCGAGCTCAGTTTTGCCGTGTAAGATTATCCCGCCCCAAATCATTACATTTGGACCACCAAAACGATCGACTTCATGGATGCAGGCTTCTGAAAATCTCTCGCCGCGTCTTCTCCATACTCTAATACGCCGATCGTCGTTAAAAAAATTAACTTTGCATTCGTCTGTGAAGAGCACCATGCCCCATTACAATTACACCAAAATGAAAAATACCTCGTGGCCCTTATTTTGTTTTGAGTAGTATATTATGTTTATATTGGTATGAGCCCCTACTTGCCAATAAGTACAGTCAATAAAAGAAATCTTTTTACAGGGTGACGACCCTGACTGGCTTCGATTAATAAGAAAACTTCAACTTAAAAAAAATGATGGGTTTTTGAATGTTAAAGAATCATTACGAGATCCATACATTCATTTGTATGAAAAAAATAAATAATTTAGAGGGTTTAAAATATTTTTCAATGTGAAGAATACATTACTGTAGGAGTAGATTGATATACTTACCATATTTTTGAACCCCCGCATAATTAAAATATTACGGAATGAAAATAATTTCGTTTCATCTCGATACCCAATATCAGTGTAAGAACTGCGAAACGGCGGCTGTTAGTCGCCGTTTCGTTCTGTAATAATGAGCTTTTCGTTAAACTATTCACTTGCGAGGTTTTTAAAATATTGTAAATGCCTGAAGATATTCTTTAGGTACTCAAGAATATAAGAATTAGAATTTTTATTTCTCTAAACATCTTTATTATATTTTTTGTACAAATCCTGTCATGATTCTTTAATTGATACAAAATAAACTATAATGTTTTTTGTTTATTCAAAGACATCTATCGGTTTGTAAGACTCAACTACCACCTGAACACCCTGGTTACTTGTCTAGACAAGGACGTGTCGCTATAGCAAGTTTGGTTCCAGACGTGCACCTACGACAACTGGCCCAAGTCGCTGAAGTGCGCCATGTGCGGGAGCAGCAACCCCGCGCCGCACGAGCCGGCGCCCGCCACGCAACCCCTCGCCACGCAACCCCTCACCACGCAACCGCTCGCCGCGCAACCCTTCACCACGCAGCCGCTCACCGCGCAGCCGGTGACCACGCAACCGATCAGCACGCCCACGCTCGGTACGTCCGCGCTCGATACGCACGCACTCCCTTTGTAAACCAAATGTTTATTAGATAGATTTTATCCTGAGCAATCATTCTATCGATAAGTAGAATAAATAAAATAGAGTGTCTATTTTTTGGATTTTTAGCTGGTTCGATTCCCGGTCGAGGTAAGCTTATCGACAAATCCGTGCAGTATCGTTTCTTTAAAAAAATTAAGGAATGTTTCCTTAAAGTGAAATAATTTATCTTTAGGATTTATAGGGGTTTCCCTTCAGCGCCCATTGATTTCTTCGACCCTGTATATTAAACTTCAATAATAATTGTCATTCTGAAGTCAACCCATATACACAAAGGTATATTAAGCAATGGACTGCCGTTTCACCTGAAGCTCGTGGACACCATCAAAACGTCGTGTTATACAGAGTTGTGTTCGCAGGTATAAACGACATCTGCAACAGTCAGAACGCGTCCATCCACGAGCTGGAGCCCAACAACAGGCGCTCCAAGCGACGCAACAACAACAACACCGACTGGGTCTGGCTGCAGGCGTGTCTCGGTGAGCTCATTTGTGGTTGTGGCTTCAGAGCGGACCAAGCGATTTCATATAGGATTTATTATTGAGATACTCCCTGACTACGAGTATTTCGGTACACTATACAATTTGTATGGAATAATAGGGTATTACACCCATTTTTGAAAAGTGTCTCAATGAAATTCTGTAGTGCTAATATGCCACCAAAAAAAAACACAAAATTTTTATTCAATCGATAAGAGCCATAAAAATGCATCTAAATTTTAAATTTTCAAATTTCGCGCGTAGTTTGACGAAAACGCCTCTTACTGGACGCCATATTGCTCAGCGTAAATGACGTCAGTTCGTTTTGTATCAAATGAGCTCATCTTAAATATGATAATTGTATATCATTTAAAAATAATTAAAAGTATATTTTTTAATAGGTGTAATAATGAAAAAATTACGTTGGTTACGAAAATAATAAAAGTACAAACCCTATAATACGCCAATCGGTAGACTGACAGTTGACAATTTTTTGTTTACACAGCCGTACGGCGTAATAACATGGCCGCTACTATTTCACAGTGTTTTATAACAGATTAAAAATACTGAAAACTTTGAATTTAATTTAAAAAATTGTTTTGTTATTTTATGAACTAAAACTTACATTTCCCGACTGCTTTATGCCTAAACTGTCTCAATAACATATTTATAGATTTTTTCTCGTATAGAGTAAAATACCCTATTGTAATGAAAATAAATCGCACTTGGCTCTGAAATGCAACAGTAGTGAGAGGGTAGCAAGGGCGTGGCCAGGACTCGCCAGCTGATGGCCTGAAGCTTTTGTAATCCCTAGGGGGGGGGGGGGGGGCAGCTGCCCCTACCTACCCCCCCCTTGGCCTTGGCGACGCCCTTGGAGGGTAGTAACGTTGCCTGTGGTTTCTCCTCAGGCGTGGTAGAGGGTGACGCGCGGTGCGTGGAGGCATACCTGTCGAGCGGAGGGGACCCGGCGCGAGCACTCACGCCCACAGAGGTGACGCTGCTCAACCGCGCCTCCGCCTTCGACGCGGGGCACACGCTCGTGCACCTCGCCATCAGGTGACACGACACACAACACTAGTCTAGCACCAGGTGGACCTGTCAGCGGAGGGGACCCGGCGCGAGCACTCACGCCCACAGAGGTGACGCTGCTCAACCGCGCCTCCGCCTTCGACGCGGGGCACACGCTCGTGCACCTCGCCATCAGGTGACACGACACACAACACTAGTCTAGCACCAGGTGGACCTGTCAGCGGAGGGGACCCGGCGCGAGCACTCACGCCCACAGAGGTGACGCTGCTCAACCGCGCCTCCGCCTTCGACGCGGGGCACACGCTCGTGCACCTCGCCATCAGGTGACACGACACACAACACTAGTCTAGCACCAGGTGGACCTGTCAGCGGAGGGGACCCGGCGCGAGCACTCACGCCCACAGAGGTGACGCTGCTCAACCGCGCCTCCGCCTTCGACGCGGGGCACACGCTCGTGCACCTCGCCATCAGGTGACACGACACACAACACTAGTCTAGCACCAGGTGGACCTGTCAGCGGAGGGGACCCGGCGCGAGCACTCACGCCCACAGAGGTGACGCTGCTCAACCGCGCCTCCGCCTTCGACGCGGGGCACACGCTCGTGCACCTCGCCATCAGGTGACACGACACACAACACTAGTCTAGCACCAGGTGGACCTGTCAGCGAAGCAGTAGTTGCTTTGGGTTCTGACCACTACACTTGAACTTTTCTTTCAGTAAACAATTCAATCGCGGTGCATTCAACCGAACGTCTGTGGTAACACTTGAACAGTGAATATCGCCCTTGCTGCTACGACATAAGGGCGCTGTGAAGTGTTTGCATGAGCGTGCTGTTGAATGCCATGAGAGCGTGTGTCGGCCACATGATGCCTGGCGTGAGGCGCGAGTTCAATGACGTGTGTGGTTCCAGGTTCCAGCGACAGGAGATCCTGTCGACGCTGCTGTCGCGGATATCGGGCGGCGGGCCCGGCCTCAAGAGATCTCCCTCATACATTGGTGAGTATTCATTTTAGCTTCTACCTCGTTGATCTCGGCCTCGTAATGTAAAAACTTTATTTTTCCTCAGATCATGTTGTTTAGATGAAGAACAAAGTTCACATATTTTTTTTAATCTTTTCTTCATTTTATGTAATCAGCATTGATGTATTAGATGTACCTGCAAGTATCTCAATATGTTTTTTTTATTTAATCGATTTTATTGTTGAAGAAGGTAATAATGATGTTGATTGTAAATAATGTACTAAAAGCTTAAATACAGGATGCATTAGCTGAAGTTTCACTTTTGTGTGTGACATCGTGTTCTAAATAGATTCTAAACGGCTAAACTCAAATAAAATGGATAAAATACCGTTAGAAAAGAATTCTTGTATTTTGCTAAGTACCATAGGGTTTTTCAATCTGTTAGTGCATGTGATTTAAAAGACATCTTATCACTGAAATGTATAAAATCAATTATTTGTTTTTCGAGGTTGTAGTATGGACACTCCTTGAATTATATTATCAGACTTGTTAGCAGCCATAGATACGTATACTATTCTCTGAATCAATTTGAAGTTTGTTATAGTGCCCGGTTGACGAGCTTCAATTCCTAATGTACGGGACGTAAACAAAATAATAATGTATATATTTAATACTGAATTGCGTAAAAATAAAATTACCAAGTAAAAAAAATGAAGGCTGAATTCGTCGTGGACTCCGCGCCGCACTTGCTATCTATTACTTACGATAATTCGACATCGAGGAGTAGCGCGGATACAGAAGTCATACAGAAGGATGGTGCGATATCTTACTGCATCACTTCTGTATTTCGTGTAGACCGTCGTACGGTACAAGGGCGCCGCGTTGTGCTTTTTTGTTTTGCATGCTTTGTGTGTCGTGATTATCAAATGGAACTGTAATGTATGCGCTAGTTTTTATGTTAGTTGTCGTCCATGCGTCATTAGAGCAACGAAAAGTAATCGTGACTCATCGACCATCGTCGTACTCGTTCCAGCCCCAGACCTGGCGTCGGCCATCCGTCGCCACATGGCGAGCTGCGTGCGCTACAAGAAGGGCAGCTTCCCGTGCCGCTACCTCAACGAGTTCTGCACCTTCTACCTGCCCGCCGGTGAGACCCGTGCTATTGCGACGCGTGGTCGTAGCACTAGATATAATGCCGGCATTTTACATGGCGTATTTGTCCAAATATTCGTTTTATTAGAATAATACAAAATGTATTCTAGTTTTCGATCGGCTTCAAAAAAGAAAAAAGTTCTTAATTCGACTGTGTTGTTTTTTTTTTTGTATATTTGTTACGCGATTTCTCTGGCAAATGTGAAGGGATTTAAAAAAATATTTTTCTTATGGATAGGGTATGCCTCAGGGGTGGTCCCAAATAAATTTTAACGAAATTAATTCAGTACTTTATGAAAAATCAATTAAAAATCCCAAAACCCCTTCAATTTTTGAAGTACTTCTGTTTTAATTGTGTTGCCGGTTCTAAATAGATTTGGATGATAAGAAGGTATTAAAAAAGTGATTAATAAAAAGCTTTTGTAAGGCTTTGTTTTGTTTGTTGGCTGTAATTGCCACCGATTTCCAAATGTAAAGTCGTGTGTACTGTGCTAAGGTATTTGACATGCCCCGCAGAGATCTCGGCGCTGCCGCCGGCCATCCAGGAGCAGCTGTTCTCGGAGCTGCTGGACCGCGAGGCGCAGCAGACGCTGGAGGCCGCGCCGCCGCTCATCAACTGGAGCCGCGAGCTCACCGTGCGGCTGCGCTCGCGCCTGCACGCGCTGTGGAACCGCTCGGCCGGCGACTGCCTGCCCGACGCGCTGAGCCAGGCGGCCTACGGCGTGGCGGACCGGCACAACACGCTGCGCGCCGCGCTGGGCGACGCGCTGGCGGCCGGCGCGCGCCCGCTGTACGCGCGCTGGGCCGCCGCCGAGCGCGCGCAGGCCGGGCGCCTGCACTACGCGCCCGACGAGTCGCAGCTGCGCGCGGAGTGGGCGCGCCTGGCGGCGGCGGCGCGGCGGCCGGGCGCGGCGCTGCGCCAGCTGCACGTGTTCGCGCTGGCGCACGTGCTGCGCCGGCCGCTGCTGGTGTACGGCGTGGACGTGGTGAACTCGTTCCGCGGCGAGGCGCTGGGCTACGCGCGCTTCCGCGGCGTGTACCTGCCGCTGCTGTGCGAGCCGGCGGCCTGCAGCAAGTCGCCGCTGGCGCTGGCGTACACGCGCGGCCACTTCTCGGCGCTGGTGCCGCAGCAGGCCGCGTACGGCGCCGACTGCGCCTTCCTGCCGCTCACGGACGTGGACGGCAAGCTGCTGCCCGTGCACTTCCTCACGCAGGACGAGGTGAGCCTGGAGGACCTCACCCTACATACCGACCGAAACATAATCCTTGTCCACAACCTCGATTAGTCTAAATGAGTGTGACGGGCATGCGCCGAAGCAACCCACGTATTTCAAATTTTCTTATGTTTTTTGCAATTTGCAGCTCAATGTCTGACTATCTTAAACGCAAGCCTAGAACAATATAAAAAAAAGAAAAAAACCATGAATGACGCTAGAGTTTATCCGTTGCTTACGAAACAGAGACAATGCATAAAAAGTAACTAGCAATCCGAAAACTACCATCTTGAAAGTCCTGAGACCTACACGCGATACCACAATATTCTAAATTCTTTACCCAAAAAACAACGACGTAAACACAATAAGAATGAACTAATTAAAGCTGCTTCAAATTGCCAGCGATCTAAAAAGTTCAGTAAATTATGTTAACAGCTTTTTCGTCGACATAGCTTTCGTCGGCAACAGTCTTTTTACCGTTGTTGCCAACAGGTTGGACGGGCCTTTCATGCAGCACTGGCAGACCTTTCATGCACCTGTATATCAAGCTTGGGGCAGCTAGAAATGTGATGAAAATGATTTTGACATTTTTATAATTTATTTTGTCAATTTTAGTTATTCATATTTCTATTTTTTTTTTTGGATTTTTTAATGGGAAGTTATATTTTTGATCTAATTAATCACAATTTTGTTTTAGGTTTTTATCTGTTTAGAGTTTTAGAATTATGTAGTTAAAACTAGCTGACCCGACAGACGTTGTCCTGTCCCGATCTACCTATTTACCTGCTTATTTACCTACACCTACCATACACCTACCCTACACCTACCCTACACCTATGCACAAAAAATTTCATCAGAATCGGTCAAGCCGTTTCGGAGGAGTACGTGAACGAAAACTGTGACACGAGAATTTTATATATTAGATTAAAATGTATCATTGTGCGTAAATGGGACCTGTGTCTGAAACAAATAATAATTATTATATTATAGGCCAAACCCTGGCCTCAAACGTTACTCCTCTTACAAGCCGCGGTAAAGTGGAAGCAGTGCGCCCACCTAATTGGACCACACTCGTAGTAATACTAGTAGATGAAGCTCATGTGAAAACACTTATCCGACTCCTAACGCCTCCTCCTTATACTGCGCCACTGGCTACGATAATATTCCAGCTCAGGTGCTCAAGCAGTCGAGTGTCTTTTTAGCGGTGCCCTTAACACATATTTGTAACCGAGCGATCGATTCTAGCATTTTCTCTGGCGCTTCTAAAAAGGCTGTAATACATCTCGCCTTCAAGGGTAGAGATAAGGCTAGTGTCACAAATTACCGCCCCATTTCCGTATTGAGCTCATTGTCAAAGATCTTTAAAGAAATTCTCAGTAACTGTCTGATAAGCTTCCTAAATTAATATAAAATCATTTCGGGTAACCAGTATGGATTCAGATCTTGAATACCAACAGAGGATGCTGTACTAGACGTGACCAAAACATTAGTTACGGCATCTTCCTGGATCTATCCAAAGCGTTCGACACGATGTCTATTCCCATCCTCATCTCGAAACTTGAGCAAATTGGAGTGCGAGTCTCAGCGTTGAACATTTTTATGAGTGATAATAAGATTATTAATTTCGGTGTACCACAGGGAAGCATCCTTGGGCCTACGCTCTTCCTTGTATACATCAATCATTTGTGTCAAGCTAAGGTTCCCAATAAATTGTGACATATTTACCTACGCCGATGACACGGCCCGTCGACGTCGTAATCTCAGCGTCGTCGTATTCAGCTCTTTGTAATCAAAGAGTTGAATACGTTTGGTAATGGAATGGGTGTCTGTAAATCTTTTGACTCTTAAAATTGCAAAAACAAAAATTATTTGCTTTTCGTTACCTAACAATACTATTCCACCCCAAGAGTTAGGCTTAGTGAAAGCTCACACCTACCTAGGAAGTCATAATGACTGCAATTGTCCACTCCTATCCCTAGTCCCTGACTTATACTGATATGATACTAAGCTGAAAATTGTAAAACACGTAAGATTATGTGAATTTCACAGGTTGCTCTAACGTTTTCACCTTAAAGCAGGGTTTCTTAAACTTTTTGTAGTCACGGACCACTTTCACAATTTAAACAATTTCACGGACCCCTGTCAAGAGTTTACTACACAATTTCCTAATATACTTGAATATTATGTCGTGAGTTGACTTACTGCAGATCCCTGATACACATGTTACTTTTAAGAAATTCTGCCATAAAGAAAGTGAACGTAGTCGGGTTCTCAACAGCTGTGTCCCCGCACGTTGCAGATGTCGGACGCGGAGGGCGTGGTGCGGCGCTGGGTGTCGGCCGTGGACGCGGGCGGCGTGCTGGCCGCGCGGCTCACGCTGCACGCGCGGCCGCTGCTGCAGGCGCAGATGCTGGAGGAGTGGCTCAACCACTACCGCCGCCTCGCGTACGTGTGCCCTGTGCCCTGTGCCCTGTGCCCTGTGCGCTGTGCCCTGTCTCACCGCCGTGTGTTGCAGGCAGCAGACGCGCGGCCCGTTCCCGCCGCGGCTGCGCGACGCGTGCAGCGACGCCGACACGGACGAGGAGTGAGGCGGCGCCGCGCGAGGGACGTGCTCGAGTGCGAGTCGCGATAGTGAAGTCGTTTCCTGTAACTTTCGTCAATTTCCGACATTATTGTCATCGCCTTTCTCTCTCGCTTAACTTTCGATCGGCCGCGGCGCCGGCTCCATGCGGGGGAGGCTAAATTGTTTGGAGTGTGTCGAGTCAATCAGTTCGCACGTTCGCTCGTGCCACAGTTAGGCACAAATTCGCCGCGTCGTCGACCGATCCGTCCGCGCCGCCGCTGGTTTTAGTTAATTTACTTACTTCAGTAGCACTTATTGAATTGCAGTGATATATTTAAGTGGTGTTTTATCATTTCCCCTTTATTCTGGTCTCGATCTAATTTTATTTATAATTAAATAATGGGTTTTATTATGAAGAATCGCATGGAGTCGTTACTTTGCTGTTAGTACCTAAATGTTTTGTTCGAGCCGAACCCGGACATTTGTACTATCGTAGATGTTATTGCGATGACACCATGTGAAGCAACTGTAGCAATAAGGGAAGAGTAACGTTCATGTAAATATAGTCGTTGCCCGCACCCTGCAGGCGGCAGGCGGTCGGCGGTGAGTCACTGTTCACTGTTCACTGCTCGCGGCTCACTGCTCACTGCTCGACGCAGCTCCGCTTTAACGTCGATGGAAAGTTAACAACACTGAACGTAACTTGTACTTCTAGAGCTTTCAAATTTGAATCTATTAACATTTAGTCGTAGGTAGTATTTAGTGTTATTAACCTTCCATCCGTTTTCTTTCCGCCAGCATTGACTTGTGTGCATTGCAACATTTATCAAACGCTATGTAATTATTATTATTTGGTTAATAAATTACGAATAAGTTCGAAGAGAGCTGTATAGACTAAAGGTAACTTATTTAGACTTTGTAACTACGCTTGTGTATACGCATTACATTATGAAATCATTTCCGAGTGTATGTCGCTCCCGCATAAAGTTGACAATGATGTAAAAACCCGAAACATGTCAGCCCAAACACTAAAAAAATACGCGAATAAAAGAGATAAATGAAGAGTCTAATAAAATGAATGTACAGAGAGTATAAGGTTCTAATATTTATATTATTATAATATCTCGGTTGTAAATAAAAATAAATTGGTTTTAAAAGTAATAATTATGATACATAGATGTATAGTTTAGTACTCTGCTATTAGTGCATACGAGTTATTCGTTCGCCATAGGGAGAAATTGCAGTTTACCGAATATACTAAGAGATAGGGGGGAGGGTCTCTGTGGGCGAGTGCCGAGGTCATCACACGTGCCGAGGTCATCACACGTGCCGAGGTCATCACACGTGCCGAGGTCATCACACGTGCCGAGGTCATCACACGTGCTGCATCTGTCGGGCGAGCTCGGCACTCGCGCGCGTCACTGCGCAGTACGAGTACACTGAAACAACTGAATGACGTGGGATGTTAGAAAGCTTGCAACTAATAAGACTATTTGATCTAAATCATTGTTTTCGTTAATTTTCGCCCAAAATCTGTAAATAAGTCGACAGGTACACGTCACAGACACTATTTGAGCAAATTTTGTTAACAGTCACGTTACGATTTATTCAAATTATGTACCTATAAAATACCTACTAATTTTTAATCAATAAAGCACTTATTTTATGAAGCTGTTCGATATTTATTGTTTTATTTTAATATAATGTTACTGGTGAAGTAATGGAACTTATTTTAAGCTATAAAAATATATATCCAATAAAACAAAAATAAGACAGATATTAATTAGAGCTGTCTAAAATGTTTATACAATTATTAGTTGTAATTTCAGTTGATTAATAAAACACGGCGAAGTTCAAGGAAAAAACTAATCTGACATCTCTAACTTAGTTCTTATCTGTCGCTATCCTTTTCTTCAGCTGCCTGATAGTAAGAGATGCCAACTGTCTAATTTTAGTTTAGTTTGTGAACAAGGGAATCGGCACCAGTGTTTGATCGATTTTTTAATTCTTATGATTGACCTTACCGATCGATTGCTACCATAGCAATACAGGCAGCTTGCTCACCCCTAGGCTTTGATCAATAATTGACCGAAGCCACCAGGTCTGGAACTTCGACTGAAAGTAAAAGAAAAAAAAACAAAAGAAGAAGTAAAATGAAAAATGAAGAAATGATGATGATGATGAATGAATGTGTGTTTGAAGTAAAATGGAATGTTCCATTTTACTTGGATCTAGATCTTCTAGGATCACTTCTTGGTATTAGTGAGGGCCCCCATATCTTTTGGATATTCTAAAACATTTGATATATTATTTATTTTACTTGAATATTAAGTAAAACTAAAAATATACAACTCTTAGTAAAACTTACTATAATTAAAGAGAAAAAGAAACTGATAGAAAATACGTAACAAAGTTTAGTTACTCATCACGTTGATAAATTCCTCTCACTACTTCTGACATACTAATATAATCTTCGTCCATTCATACACAAACAGAAGGCCTAAGTATGAGTTTTTATTCGAACTCGATCGTTAACGTAAACTATCGCCTACTTATAATGTCAATTTGTATAGAATAATTGTGTTTCCTATTGTTGCCACTAGACTGCGCTGTTCCAGTTTTTCAATACAAATTGCTCGAGTTCGAATAAAAACTCATACTAGGCCTTCAGATCGTTTGTTGGATTAGAGTCCAAGAGATCATTAAATACACCCAGAGTGCGAGGGACTGGAAACTTAGCGCTTGCAACAATGTGACGAGGAGACGGCAAATAGTGCTTTCAGCTGCGGCAGTCTTATTGCACACATTTGACTTGTGCGGTAGGTACGTAAATACCCAGCCTTTGGGTGGGACTCTTCAGCCGCCGCAGTAATAATGTAGTCGTGGAAGGATAGGTTTCGATCAAATGTGACTCCCAGATCTTTTATGATGTTTTATATTAAATAAACAATATAAATATTTACAAATATTAAAAATAAAAAAGTCACTAAGTTACAAAAAGTTTTTTTTGGAACTTTGTTGTAACTGTAACTTCGTTCCTTAGCGAAGTTATAAGTGTACGTGTCTGTACAAAAAATAATAATAATTATATCACGAGCAGGCGAGTATAAGCGGCTCGATACACGCACACATACACACACGCATTTCGTTATGTTATGCGGCGATTTCTACAAATTCGCACTACCCGTAAGCCGCGTTAAAGAACTTCGATGCAACAATAATATTATTTACAATTCCAAAAAAAAAGGCAGGGAGCTCAAAGGACATCAAAAAACTCGTCCACATCACATCGCTGTCAACGGGACACGTGCCTAACAGGCTGGCAGCATTGTCACGTTGTATGGCAATGCTGATTCTTTGACCCAAGAATAGACCAGCCTTCGGGTCACGTAAAGAGTCGACCTGCCGCTTGGCGATGTCACTATAAACATTATGGTCCCTAGAGTTTCCACCCCAAACGGCTCAAATATAGCTAACTTCAGCTTTTATGATTGTTGTTTTCGTGATGTATGGCAATATTGTTTAGGGTAGTATTCAAAAATAACTGGGTGGGTTCGTGGTTGCCGCACTTGACCGAATGACAGCTAAGCATTTAGAGGAAAAAAAATCCATCTATTAATGTTTAAACTCCAATATATCATTGATATCTTTCTGCAGTGTCAGTCGTGTTCCAAGTTTATATCAAGATAATAATTGTAGATTATCGGCATATAAAAGGTCATGCATGCATGAAGTAAAACTTGATCGTTTATCATGATTATAAATTACTAGCGACCCGCCCCGGCTTTGCACGGGTGCAATATTTAACTATAACTACAAACCTTTCTCTTGAATCACTCTATCTATTGATGAAAACCGTATTTAAAATCCGTTGCGTAGTTTAAAAGATCTAAGCCTACAGACGGGGCGGGGGCGACTATGTTTTATACTATGTAATGATAACGGCCTCAAGCTTATTATAGAATAAGCCAGCATAACAATAGGGTATCATATATATCGATGAGGGTATTACACCCATTTTTGAAAAATGTCTTAAAGAAATTCTGTAGTGCTAATATGCCACCAAAAAAAAAACACAAAATTTTTATTCAATCGTTAAGTGCTATAAAAATGCATCCAAATTTTAAATTTTCAAATTTCGCGCGAAGTTTGTCGAAAACGCCTGATATTGGACGCCACATTGCTCAGCGTAAATGACGTCCGTTCGTTTTGTAGTCAAAGTCAAAGTCAAAGCATTTATGTATTTCAATTAAACCATTTACAGGCACTTTTGAATTGTCAAGGAGTCGGTCAGTTAGTCAGAGAGTTGAAGCTAGTTGCTCGTTCCAAAACGTAGGTAGGTCTCTATGGAGAAGAACGAGCAAGAAACTCAACGGATACTCTTTTAAATCAAGTTTTTACAAAGTCTGGTTACATGATTCTTGTTGCTTCTATATGTGAAAACTATGAAGGTAATCTAACAATACAAAACACAAAAAAGAAGCAAGATAAAGTGGCATCTAATCCATGGCAGATAAGAGCTGACCAATCTCTACTGACAGCGCCCGTTCACGAACATGACGCGTGAATCAGCACCATTCAGCTCAACCATTTTGAAGGGAGCCGAATGATCCAACACACGCGCCACCATCAGCGAGACATTTGAGCGAGCATGACAATACTCCCAACCGCCATGTTAATTTTTGTCAAACATAAAGGTATTAATATAGAATCAGAATGCTTTATTTGTAAACATAGGTCAAATTACAACAGAGTGTGAGATGTTACAGATAGGTAGATCTTCTATGTTTTGCCCAAAGGCGTACAAATATGTTTAATTATTTATGTTTAATTTACATTGTCCATTTTTCACTTTTTAGCACACATTTAACTTTTAAAATATAATAAGTGGTAGAATTGTGTAAACTTTCACATCGGTAACAATTTCAGTATTAAACACACTCATGACATATATAATATACTTAGTAAATGGCTCCATGGTATTCACATTTACAAAATTGAAATAATGCTGCTAAATTATACAAAACTAGGTTTCCAATGTATATTATTTTATATGAAGTGTGATAAGTTAATAATTTAAAAATATCTATATATAATAATAACGATACTCGTTACTCATGTCAATAGAAAAAGGGGTAGGAAACATCCTTTTCTTCCAATTTGGAAATTCTCTAAACTGGCTGTGGAGCAGGACCAGCATTCAGCCAAGCATTTTTATCATTGATGTAATCTTCTAACTTATAATATGCTTGTCTACATGGTGTGCGTTTAATACCATGTTTTAAATTGTTTTTCATTCAATTGTAGAATATCAAGTGGTATTTTATTATAGCGTTTTACACAGTAGGTACCCCATAAAAGAAGTAGGTATGTACTTTTGACAATCTGAAGCTTGGCTGATCTAATTTGTTCCTATTTCTAGTATAAACATTATGTCTGTCACCTATTTTATTAAAAAGATGAAGATTTTTTCGAACATGCATGCGTCCATGCATGTATGGACTATGTCTGAAATAAATGAATTAATAATAATAATAATGTTTTCATATATATATTGACAAGGTACCGTCATGATGTTAATCTGTTTAAACAATTCTCTTAGAGATTCGCGTTTGCGGAGATTATAGATTGCTCTGACAGCCCGCTTTTGCAGAATAAAAATAGAATCCATATCTGTAGCCCGTCCTCATAGCAAAATACCGTAAGACATCATACTATGAAAATAGCTAAAATATACTAGCCTAGCGGTATCCACGTCTGTCAAATGCCGGATCTTTGTGACAGCGCAAGCGGCTAAACTTAACCGCCCTGCAAGTGATGTTAAGTGAGGACCCCACTGTAGCTTGGAATCAAGCGTAATCCCTAGGAAAACAGTCCTTTCGACGAATTCAAGTATGTCCTTATTCAATACAACGTTACATTCATCATTCATTACTCTAAACATTCGGCAAAGCGAATCTTATGCATTTAGTTTTCTTCTCATTTAATACTAAATTATTTACAGTAAACCAATTATGAATCTTAAGCATGGCGTCATTTACGTCGTCAAGGTGCTGTGCCCGTCTATTTACTCTAAAAATCAATGAAGTATCATCAGCAAATAACACCATTTGTGGTTGATTTTTCAGTAAATGAGGTAAATCGTTTATATAAACTAAAAAGAGGAACGGACCCAATATGGAGCCCTGCGGTACCCCCGTTTTTACTTTTAAGCCCGATGAATTAACACCATTTATTTGAACTTGCTGCAGTCTATCACTTAAATATGATTACTAAGTTAAGCGCTTGTTTACCCAGTCCGTAATGCTCAAGCTTTAAGAGCAGTGTTTCGTGATTTACACAATCAAATGCTTTGGAGAGGTCGCAAAAAATGCCAATAGCATCTTGCGAAGCCTCCCATGCCTTAAAGATATGCTTAATTAAGGTGACACCAGCGTGAAGCGTCAGTAGTACAACGCCCTCTGGTGAAACCATACTGTTGGTCATGTAAGATGTTGTTACAATTAAAAAAGACTGAGCATTTGGTTAAGCATTACTTTTTCAAACACTGCTGAAAACCGGCAAAACTGAAACGGGTCTATAGTTATTCGTGTCCTTGCAATCGCCGGATTTAAAAAGTGGTATAATCTTGCTGTACTTCATTAAATCCGGAAAAACCCCTTGGTCTACACACAAATTAAAAATGAAAGCTAAATAGGGTGCCACTGTCTCAATAACCGATTTACAAACATTAGTAGACATCCTCCATAAATCTTCAGTAGCCTTGATCTTGAGTTGTTTAAAAGTCTTTATAACGATTGCAGGGTTTATACGTTTAAATTTAAATTCCGTGGGGCAGGCTGGAACATTCGAACTTAATAAATTAAAAGCAAGTGACGGCGAGGAATCTAAAGTTTCAGTAGTTTTAATAGGAACATTGGTAAAGAATGTTGCAAATTCCTGCGCAACTTCTATATAAGTACTTATGAGACAACTGGAAGTCTCCAGAGTGTAGTCAGTATTATGTCTTTTGTTCCTATTTGTTTCATTATTAATAATTTTCCAAACAGTCTTAATTTTATCATCAGCTGATTTTACTTTGTTGCTAATGTATAACGCTTTAGCTGCCTTACAAGCATTTTTAAAAGTTTTAGAATAAATAGTAACATACTTATTAAAAGTGTCAGTGTTAATATAAGGCTTAAGGCCATACAGCTCAAAAAAAAATAAGTTTAAAAACTAAAACCCGACTACAACAAAATGTGATCTAAAAAGTACGAAACAAGAAAATATTTCACACAGAAATCAAGACATAGGTACAAAATGGTCAAGGTAAGCCGTGGTTGCATGCCGGTATCCCATAAGAGTGCGATGAACATGAACTATAATGGCATGCAACCACGGCTTACCTTGACCATTTTGTACCTATGTCTTGATTTCTGTGTGAAATATTTTCTTGTTTCGTACTTTTTAGATCACATTTTGTTGTAGTCGGGTTTTAACAAATAACACATCTTGTTATTTGGTAAAATCATTTATTACATTGTGACAGACAGTTCACATAACATTTTTATAATAAGGCATCTGGCGAGAGTTAGCATAAAGATTGCTGTCTAAACAGTTTCCTATATAACATCTCTCCTCTCCTAGCTGCTGTGGATCAAAGGTGCACCCAAGAGCTGGTCGAGGTGTCGGCGCCAGACATCACCGTTGTCGGTGCGAACTTCGTAGTTCAGTCGGCCCAAACGTTTTAGGATGCTTCCAAACTGCCACCGTTGCGTAGCACTCGTGTAGTCACGAGCCTGTACCCGATCGCCTGGGTTGAACTCTCTGACATTGACCTCCTGAAGCGTTGGTGCGGTCTCCTTTTCTTTTCTTAAAAACATAGCATGTAGTGCCGTGCGTATTTCTCTGCCAAACATAAGTTGGTACGGAGTTTGACCATTAGCATTTGGCGTCCGTCGGAGACGAGTTTTCACTGTCACTAACTTCTCTACTAGGTTACCTCCTTCCCCCTCTACGCTTCGTAAGATTCTCTTAACTGTCTGCACAAAACGCTCAGCTTGCCCATTGGTTGCAGGGTGATATGGTGCAGAGGTCTTATGAATGATCATACAATCTTTTAAGTATTTTTCGAACTCTTCCGAAACGAACTGTCGACCATTGTCTGAAACCAAGACGTGAGGTGTCCCAAAGGTGCAAAATAGTTCTTTCAATTTTTGTATGCACCAAGAGCTGGTAGTTGACTTGGTTGGTATAATCTCAGTCCATTTTGAGAATGCATCTACAATAATTAAAAGTTGGTGTCCGTGCACAGGTCCAGCGAAATCAATATGAAGTCTTTGCCAGGGGCCATTTGGCTGTTCCCAATGGTGCAGTGGTGCTTTCTCTGGTTCATTTTGTTGCAATCTACAGGTTCTACATGACTTGACTTTGGTCTCAATCTCGTTGTCAATTCCTTTCCAGTATACGAAACTGCGAGCCAATAGCTTCATCTTTACAATGCCTGGGTGACCGAGATGTAGTTCGTCTAGCACTTGTTCGCGAAGTGTTTTTGGAATTAAGACTCGTGATCCTCTCAATAAACAACCATCATGCAAAGTGAATTCATTGTCCTTGTAACCGAGTGTTTTCAGTGATTGGCCAGTTTCCAATGCGTGTAGCAAAGATGTACAGTCGGCGTCATTTCTTGTTTCTGTCGCTATGACATCTGGATTAATATCAATGGTATGGATTTGCTGAAATTGAAAACTGTAATTCTGGTCAATTCTGTTGGTCTTGGTGTTTTCTACTGGAAACCTCGATAAATAATCTGCATTTGAGTTATTCGCCGAAGTTCTGTATTCAATGTTATAGTCAAATCCAGATAAGAAGTGAGCGTAGTGAAACAGCCTCATCGTACTCATTGTTGGTAGCGTTTGATGTGGGTGGAAAATTACTGTCAGTGGTTTATGGTCTGTAACGAGGATGAATTTCCGACCATAACAATAGTAGAAAAACTTTTTCAATCCCCAGTATATCGCTGTAGCTTCCTTGTCGATTTGACTGTAATTCTTCTCGCTACCAGATAGCGTTCTCGAAGCGAATGCTATAGGTCTCTCTGATCCATCTGGAAGTCTATGTGACAGTACTGCCCCGAGTCCCAGTGGCGATGCGTCCGTTGAAAGTATTAACGGCTTCTTAGAGTCAAAGTGTATCAGTACTCTTTCACTTACAATTTCTTTCTTTATTTGTCTAAAAGCTTGTTCACACTCTGCAGACCATAGGAAGCTTGATTCTTTCTTTAGTAAGTTGTTTAGTGGGTTCGTGATCGATGCTAGGTTTGGTATGAATTTGTTGTAAAAATTTGCTATACCAAGAAATGTTCTTAATTCTGCTATATTGGTTGGGTGTTCTGTTTTAACTATTGCGTTTATCTTGTCCCTGTTTTTGTGTAGGCCTTCTTTGTCGATAGTGTGTCCAAGGTAATTTATACTTGTTTGGAAAAAATGGCACTTGTCTTTGTTTACTCGCAGATTACTTCCTTTTAATTTATCGAGTACGAGTTTGAGCCTCTGTAGTAGTTGTTCTTGGTTAGCTCCTTGTATAATTATATCGTCGAAGAAACATTTAACACCTTCTAGGCCTTGTAACAGTTTGTCCATGAATTTCTGCCATAGGCTCGGAGCGACCTTAACTCCGAACATGAGCCTGTTTACTCTGTAAGTTCCTTTGTGTGTACTGAGTGTTTGTAGCATTGCGCTTTCTTCATCCATTACCATGTTTAGGTACGCCTGAGTTATGTCGAGTGTACAAAATAGTTTTCCTCCATTCATCTCTGTGAAGATATCTTCAATCATAGGTATTGGATATTGTTCATCTTGTATAAATTTATTTAGGGTAACCTTATAATCAGCACATAATCGGATATTCCCATTTGGTTTGACAACTGGTACTACTGGAGTACCCCACTCAGAGTGGTCAACTTTCGTGATTACACCTTGTGTGCATAGTCGCTCTATTTCTTCATCCACTTTGGTTTTTAAAGCGTAAGGTATTCTACGTGGTCTAATAAAAATTGGCTTAGTATTCTCTTTCAGGTTCAGGTGTCCTCTGTAATTGGGTATTTCGCCAAGGTCGTTTCTGAAAACTGATGTCTTGTAGAGCTCCAGAAGTTGGTCTAATTGTATGTTTTTAATAGGTTGTACGGTTTTTATGTCTGCTAAGTTAAGTGTCTCGAGTTCTTTCATCCAGCTGCGGCCAAAAATGGGATCAACGTTTTTGTTGATAACGTACAGTTTTCCGTGGAATTCTTTTCCTTGGCATCTGCATTGAACGTATGCTACGCCTGTTGGTTCGATTACTTCTCCAGTATAAGTTCTGAGTTTTAGGTTTGTCTTAAAAATTCTTTTTCCAATGTTTAGTTTTTGATAGTCTCGTAATGACATTGAAGTTAGTGTAGCTCCAGTGTCAAATTCCATCTTTATTTTAACGTGTTCAATATGTGTCGTTATCATATATTTTTCAGATGATTCTCCAGATATGATATTAATATTATTCCAGTCATCATGGTCATTTGTGATTGAGTCTTCTAATAAGTTCGTATTCGGTTTATTCATGTTAAGACTTGCATCAAAGTGGCGCTGAAGGCAAACACGGGCTAGGTGACCGACTTTATTGCATTTATGGCATGTAACGTTTATAGCCCCACATTTGTTGGATTCGTGATTCGCAGCACCACAGCGGAAGCATTTCCCTTTTAGATCTTTAGGTGTAATTTGTCTTGGACTTGGTCCTGCCGGTCTCTTGTAGGGGATGATTTTGTTGATGTGGTCATTACTGGTACTTGGTTGTTCATTAGTAATCATTGATGCGTTTTCTGCTTTACCCATTTCAATAGATATCGCAATCTGTGTCAGTGATTTGAATGCATATACTGTTCGGTCTTGTAAGATTTTTGTACGTGCATCGCTATCTTTCAATCCCCTTATAAATTGTAGACATAAAAAGCTTTCTGATGTATTTTTCTGACAGTGTTGGCAATTGAATTCACAGTTAGTGGTAAGTTTCTTCAACTCTGCGGCGTACTGCGCTACAGTTTCATCGACTTTTTGCGTTCTTGTTATAAATTTATGTTGTAGTGCCCATTTGCTAGGTTTTGGGTCTAAGTAGTCGTCAAGTATTTCAGTAATATTAGCAAATGACATATTCATTGGTTCTTCCGGTAATGTTAAATCGCAAAGTTTCTCGTGGAGCTCTGGTGATAAAGTTGACAGTAAGATATTTGATTTCATGTGTGCTTCCGATATGTCGTTCAATCGAAAATATACTTCTAGTCTTTTTTTGAAATTGTTGAAAGTTTCTGATTGTTGTAAGGGTTGAAATTGTATCTTCGGTGTATTCCTATGCCTGGATTCACTTTGTTCTATGTATTGTTGCTGTTGCTTGCCCTGTTGCTGACTTCCATTCTGTGACTGTTTTGTTAAAAGTTTAGTTGTTATCGTAGTATGAAGTTCTTCGAACTCGTACCTGTATTCTTGTTCTTGATCATAAGCGTCATCGTCCTTGTCGTCGATAGTCTTGTTTTCGATTTTCTCTTGTACCTCCCGTATAGCCAGGATCGTCTCCTTCAGGCCCCGGAAGCGAGCAATAATGTCTTCGTCAGACATCGTTGCCCTCTGATCGACATAGGTGTCGAGTCGCGTGAGCATCCCGCGTAGAGTGCCACGATATTTTCTTAGTTTTTCCATTTCATATATCTATTTACACAATGTTTATTTGACTTTTTCTCGTCGCCAATAACACATCTTGTTATTTGGTAAAATCATTTATTACATTGTGACAGACAGTTCACATGACATTTTTATAATAAGGCATCTGGCGAGAGTTAGCATAAAGATTGCTGTCTAAACAGTTTCCTATATAACAGTTTTTAAACTTATTTTTTTTATTTAACACATTTTGGAGTCACAGCTAAGTATTATATATTTAAAAGGTACTAGTGAACCCCTTTCTAATGATACTAAACACGGTATGCGTATCTTAATTTATTTGGTAATCTTTCCTTTTTTTAAATAATTTGTGACTATTCACAACTAAATATTATATATTTGAATAGTACTAGTGAACCCCTTTCCAATGATACCAAACACGGTATGCTTGCCTTCATTTTTTTTTTAAATCTTGGTTTTTTTGTCTGCCAGAGGGCGCCACATTGGATTCGTTGACACGTTATATAGCCTATAACCAGCGGACAATCAAGGCGCTTCTAACGATACCTCATTTGTTCAGTTCTGATAAGTGGTTTAGGAGCTGTGAGCGAACAGATGAACATACATACATACATACATACATACATACATACATACATACATACATAGCCTGTCAAAATCATAACCCTCCTTTGGCTTTGCCGTAGTCGGGTAAAAAAGTCTTTCCCTACTTTTCCTGATGCCTTTAGTTGCCCAGTCACTGAATAAAAACTTAGGTCAAATTGTTTTAGTTTTTAAAATATTCTGAAACTCAGTTTGCACAACTGAGAAGAATTCTATATATAAAATATTACCAATAATCATATTAAGGTCCTGAACGAGTAACTTACTTATTAAAGTCTTTTTAAATTTATCTAAATTACCAGATGTTATTGGTCTTGACTGTATCTGTATTTTTTGCAAGGGTGTGTTGGACTCAAAAGCAACAGTTTGACCGCTGTGATCAGAAGGGAGATAATGTACAATAGTCGCAGCAACAAAAAACATCATTGTATCAATTGAGATCATATTAAATATGATAATTGTACATCATTTAAAAATAATTAAAAGCTTATTTTGTAATAGGTGCAATAATGAAAAAATTACGTTGACGATGACTGGTCGGTTATGGTAATAGTAACTTTTTGACGTATGATTTTGTGAAACAACCCATTTTTTTTATTTGACGATAGTTAGCGCCATTTTTGACTATTACGGTTACCGGTCAGTAATGGTTAGTTGAAGCAACCCGCCCTAAGGCCCTAGACCCTTAGAGCTTATAGCGTGGGCTTGGCTGAAACTAATTTCAGAACGCATTCAAATACGTTCCTAGAATATAATATAGACTATATACTCTGTGGCTCTAATTTATGTTTCTTCTTATTTCCGAACGGGTGTGCGCTTCTGTCATTTACTACTACCAGTCTACAATCAAAATCAAAGTCTACATTGCTGCAAGACAGTAATATTACGACCGTTGCGTGCTGTGCGATTAGCCCAACTTATTATTAAATTTTAAGAGGATTCTTTCAGTTAGATAAGCGGGTAATTTGTGTTTTGTGTAAAATAATAATATAGATAACAAGTGTAATTGTGATGATGAGAATAATTTAAGTAATTCGTCTTCGACTTAGCGGTCATTGCAGGCGAGCGTAACAAAATGGGTGAGTACGCCGGCAATTTATTGGTTTTGCTTTTGCTTTTATTTTCTTAAGTTGTTGAATGTAAGAACTGCATTTTACAACACTACCAAGACGTCAATAGATTTTCACGCTTGTGGTCTAATTAGAATCGAAAGAGTTCGACGGCACCTTGTTTATTGGTGAAATTATCGATTTTTCTCATGCGTCGCTTATTTCGGCTAGGTACGAAGATTTCGGCAGTGAGGTTAGCAATTACAGCTTTCATGCGCGGTGCCCCTGCCGTTCTTAGTTACTTACCTATGTTAGTAAAACATATTTATTATTTAATAGGAATCAAAACATTTTTTAAACATTTCATTTGTGACAAATCGTCTCTTAGTCACTTTCGATACTTTTTCGCCCGCAGAAATGCTGTAGTTAATGGTCAGCAGAAAACGGTTTACAAATTGAGTGTTGTATGGCTAGGCGCGGTGCTAAGTGCTGGTGTTTAGCGGAGGCTCGCCAGGTGGTGACGGCGGCCGCTAACAGCCGCGTCCTTGTACTCGAAGCGCCGACACGCTAGGTATTACTATTTGTAATGCAAAAAATACTTACTTACCTATTGTAGCTATACAATGTATAGGTAGTGTTCCACTGTCTTACAAGCTGACAATCATTACATACTAGTGGATATTACAATGGGTCACTGGTTAGCTGTTTGGATTTAACAGCAGGAAAATCTTCTCATAGTTTGCTCTAGCTAGAGTCAAAGATGAAAACAAGTTTGCACTATAAGTTTTAGTTGACTCACAAGTAAAACATTTTACGAGTTTAGTAAGTACCAAATTACTAGTTTTTTTTTAATATTTTATAATTCCTCATTACATTTTTTTTTTGTTCAAACCATTTTTGAATTAAGACAACCAATCTGATGTTACAAGAACTTTCAAGACTTGAAGGTGTATTTCTTTTTAAATTTATCTATGTACAGACAGCGTCATCAACTGCTAAGCCCCTTTACGAAGAAATTTCCATGCGTGGGGGGTTAGCAGTTGATGACGTTGTCTGTACCAATCCCGAAATGACCTTCAATTTCCCTATATGTGAAAAGTTTGTTTTTGGCAGTTTGACCTCTATGAATCTCATCTTTGAGTGAAACTCATCCACAATCAAATTCAAAGTACTTACCAACATATTGTGATGCCTCACCTCAAATGAGATGCTTCCCCCTAAAGCATTTTAAAGATGTGCAGTGCAATTTTCAATTTGTGAAAACCAATTCCTAAAAAAAAAACATTTTTATTTACTTGTATGACAAGACAAACAAAGATGAAATGGGCTTAAAATATTTTTTTTTTCGAACAGCTATCATGTGTGGTTTTTCTGATAGAGAAAATGATTCAAGATGGCTTAACAAAAACAAAAAAAAATTAAAAGCACCATTATTTAATAAATAAATATTTTAAATCCAGATATTTTTTTTGTATCGTAATATTATTTTTGTACTTTGAAACAGAAGTAAGGGTTAAATATCATTTTTTAAAGAACATTAAACACCTTATTGTTATTTAAAATATTTTTAAACATTATTAGATGGCTATAAAACCGACGAATTATCTCCATGATTTGTATGCATGGCATTGATTCCGAAATCTATGAAAACAGTAACTGTGTTGTGTCAGTAAGGTTGTCAGTATCACATGTCAGTTGTTTATTTCTTTATGACTTTATCATCATGAATTCAGTAAATTGCAAAATTATTACTGATGGTTTTACGTCTCCTCCAAGGCAGGCCAGTAAACCAAACAGTCCAGATACAGATAGACTTAAATGGATTGGACCTGTTCACCTTTTGTAAATAGTCGCTCCAGCAGGTCAGAATAGGTGAACAATTTTGTGTTTTAGGTAGAGAAATAAAAGTAATGCATTTACTTATATTTGACTGTATTTATTCTACCTCTTCATTTTCAACATCATCCCTTATAATTATATTATCAAGAAACTGTGCAGGAAAGAATACAAGAAACTTGAACATCAATAACACAACAAAAACAAAAAAAAATCAAATCACTTGTGTCCGTTCCGTTGTTGTAACGCAAACCACAGACGCATACGCAGAGTATGAGTATATTAATAATAGGGCGCGCATAGGTACGCAATTATAATTGAATTTGACACTTGATTGACGTTTACACTTTTCATAATGACAATAATGACATCCAACCGAAAAGTGTTGCCAAAAT
This sequence comes from Charanyca ferruginea, assembly GCA_947361185.1. NCBI lineage: Eukaryota > Metazoa > Arthropoda > Insecta > Lepidoptera > Noctuidae > Charanyca > Charanyca ferruginea. Next base: position 331,864 of record OX376078.1, on the reverse strand, counting down.
CAATAATTACGTTGCAATTTATTTTTAAATTACAATTAATTAAAAATGTAATAATTTAGGGTGCTTTTAAAAAAAATAAAAAATATACATAAAGTAGTCTTAATTTATGTACTTTCATAAAAATATAATCTCTTCCCTGTTCACAGCAGCTCCGAATTAAAGCCCAGCCTCCATACAACAACCTAACATGTCCTTTCATTGTAGATCATGTATCCAGACAGTTATAATGAAATGAATTTTTAACTGTTATTATTAACACAAACATTTTGTTTTATAACTTTGACTAATCATCTGTACCTTGGATCTACATTTCGGCAAACCATCCACATGTTACATGTTAGTGAATGAATGCCTTATTTAGCCGCTTACCCATGTCTAAGACAATTACAAAACATTTAACAACTATATTAAAAATTACAACAACAAAAATAACAGCTATGATGCAAATTAACTTTATTTATGAACTGCTTCAAGTGTGAATTCTTTGTCATCCAGCAGCATGCCTCACCTATCTTTGCACATTAGTGCCCAGCTGTATCTGAATGTACTGTTCATCATTTTAAACAACATCACATAAGGCATGCCAGATAAGCTCTATCACTTATGTTCATTATCATTATTTCAATATGTAATACCTATTTGTGTTTCTTTAAAAAATGTTCTTATCTTGTTTTACTCTTAAATAATTTAACACATTCTAGAATTCAGAATGTATTTGTTATGAAATCATGTTGGCTTATATTATTTCTTTAACTTTATAAGTCAATGTTATAACAAAAGAATAATTATCTTTACTCTTTTAATATAAATTTAACATAAATAAATATTCAACTCACAGGAAGCTATTGGTCCCGATTCCCTTGTTCACAAACTAAACTAAAATTAGGTATTTGGCATCTCTTACTACCAGGCAGCTATAGAAAAGGACGGCGACAGACAAGGACTAAGTTGAGATGTCAAATTAGATTTTTCCCTTGAATTTTGCAGTGTTTTTAATCAATACTTTCTGTAATAACTATTTTAGTATGAATATTTTGTTTAATTTCTCTTTCTTGTTGTATTGGAGAGAAAGAGATATAAATAGCTTAAAATTAATTTAGTTCATGCACAACAGAATTGACACCAATGTCTGTAGTTAACTAATTATAGGTAGTTAACTAATTATAGGTAACATTTTATAAATAACTTCAATTTAAACTAAAGGTGCTAATAGCTGGTGTTTAGCGTAATTATGTGAGTAGGACAGAGGAACATAATCTGTATATGTACATATACCAGTATGCCAATATGCAGGTACAAGTTGTTGGTTTGATACCTAATCAATGCAAATGTTTGGCTGCACCTTGTCTACTACTCATGTTTCTTACAATTTAGTTCAGTTTTAATCTACCAGACCACAGATTAATAATTGTATTGGTGGTTGTGGCAACGACAGGTAAGTGTTGATAAACACTGAAGCCACAATACTTGTGTTACAAGTGTTACAACTACTATGAGATTATTACTTATCACTGATTTTATTTTTTTAACTGATTCTTCCAAAGTTGTAAAACTGATGAATCTGTAAATACATTCTGCGTAACCTAACCTATGTTCTGCTGTACCTAAGTTGTGTTCTCAAGCTTCACTTTGCCACTTCAACTTTCTTTGTCCCTTGTCTAGTATTGAGATCAAGCAGTAGTGACTAGTGTGGGTAGAAGCGTTCTGGGCATGCGTGCAGAAGTATTCGGTTCGGCGGCTGCCTTCGCACGTGTCCGGTGGTGCGGCACGGTGTCCGGTGTCCGGTGGTGTCGCCGGATCGCATGCTCCGCCGCTTACTCCGGTTACATCGGATACGCATACTCATAGTTTAAAAAATATAATTTATAATAACTATCTATCTATCATACCCGGCTTTGATCACATTGATACATGATAATGAAATCGTAACAAAGCCTAAACTGTACAGTTTAGATTTTATTATCATGTTTTATTATCGTGATAACATTATGGAGATAATGTTTTTTCAAAAATATTGTTATTTATAAATAAGCCACACTTTACTGTCGAGGAGCTAAACGGCTGTTTTAGGCATTGAGCCTATCGGTTCGACGACTGCAATGCAACCACAATGCAACTATGCAAGCCTCTGATTGTAAGTTCCATTCATTATTGTTTCTTTTTGTATTTTTTTTTATTGATAGCTATACTAAACAAAACTAAGAAACCTGTATCACTGATAGCTTGAGCAAGTTTCACAAGACAATGGCGTAAGACTGCTGCGAGTCGCGGGTTGGCATATAAGCAGAGTCCACTTACTGAGTTTTGAATGTGGCTTCTGATTGGTCGTTAATTCTATAGTTGTAGCCTTTGTCTACGCGTGATTAAATTCTCGTAATAGTCTGTCTCCCCTCCCTCTTAAATTAAACAGATATGAATTTCGCGGCCCCAATACTAAAGTGTACTACTTAAGTACTTTTGCCAATGCTGTATCGTTTGAAAGGACAATGCACTACTACACCCATCCACCCGTCCACTGAAGCATTTAGATCATCAGACATAGTCAAACAAAAAATACAAGCATATGTTGCTACAAATGGTATGCCCGAAAGCGCTCAGTTACAGTCTGCTGGAAATTTGATTCGATCTCTATCGGTTAATTTTGAATGTTTCATGAGAACACGTATCTGGCTTTTTGTGCACGAGTTCCACGCATTATTCACATTAAATTGCATATAAATTAATTAATTGCAGAATACTGAACTAATCGATGACGCGTAGGTACCTAATTAACTAATTATCTTGCTTAATTTGTTAATCACAGTTATCGCAATGTTCGAAGGCCGTGTTTTTGTTTGTCATAACTCGAATTTACACGAATGCTCTGGCCAATGATTATGGAAATAACTCTAAGGGTCGTAGGTATCGTAGCAATGCATATTACTGTAGATGCTGCGGCTGCCCCTCGATTCAATAACTGAGTAGTGCTGACACTCAAACTTAAATCAAATAGACAGGCAATTTTGAATCGTCAAGGAGTCCAACAGTCACGAGTCTTGTAGAAGCATGCCCATGCCTAGCGAGTTATTTACCCAAATTAAGAATGTGCGTTGTCACGAGTAGCTTCGAGTGTCTCTGTGCAGGCGCGAGCTTTCGCTGCACTTTCCTAAAACCTAAGAAAGTGGTCCGCCTCGCCGTAGCCATAATTATTGTGTTACGCTTGGAAATCGAGAGATCTACTTTATTGGTGCGCTCAGGCACGGCTCAGGTATACTTTGTGACAGTATTGTGCAGCTATAGAAATTACATCCTGCTTTAACGATATGTAATATATATATGTACCTATGGATGTAGGTCTCAAGGCAGCAGAGTGCCAAATTCAACATTGAATTTGAACTAGAAGCCACACAATTATTGCATTATTGATATAGAATCTATCATGAATCGATATTAATGACTGATTAAATTATCTATCGATATTCTTCCACACTCATTCAAACGAAACAGTAGAGCCGCATGGACAAAATATGGATCGAGTAGATGTCCGTTAAAACCAAGCTTTCCTATTTTATTGAGTTTATTTAAAATTCACAAACAACATCACTACACATATTTGAAGCAGTTTCTTTGAAGAAAGTACTGAGACCAACATGCCCTGTAGTTCCTTATAAGAAACTGCTAAGAACAAACGGCTAGATGTGGTTTTGTAATATCTGTTTGTTCAGGAGAGGGGCCGCCCGCTGCGATTGTGCTGGTAACAGGCCGCGGGCGCCGAACTAATGGCACCACCTCGTTGACTCCACTCTATCTGTATGTTTTATGCATTTACGGTTCGCAAAATTTCACGTCGCCGCCAGCACTACGGCACTATTAAGTATTCTGTGACTACAGTCTTGCTCATCACGCGTAGCATGACAACCCTAGAAAAAATAGACAAACTGTACTGACTTCTATTTTTGCTGTCAGTATGTCTATTCTTCCGTAGACATAGCGTGCTCATGCTACGCTTGCTGGTCTTATCGTCCATGGTCTTAACATATTAATTAATATAGTTAGGTTACCAGTATTGTGTGTTTGCTCAAAATGAATGAGAAAAACAAGTTTATCTGGTGTATGAGGAGCGTGTGCGTAGCGGAACGTTTAATTGGACACTTTTGCTTTCGTCCGCCATCGCTGAGCCCGCGCCGCGCTCCGAGTCGTCGTTAGAGCCTCGATCAGCTTTACGTGTGGTCGCTACACGACGATTTATGGCCCATAATGTTACGATGAGTCAGACGCTGCTTAATTACGAATTTCAATAAGTAGGTGAAGGCGAGCCACACAGCCACACGTTTACGTAAAGCTTTGGCCACCGGCTCATAATGAACGAATAGCTTTGTAGCTGTAACAGTCAAACTAGAACGAATTGGCATCCTGCTATATGTTTTGATTGGTTTTGCAGGGGAACTAAATGCTTCTGGCAAATTATTGTCAAACTAGAGCAGAAATAAATCTAGACGAAAACGACAGGGTGCGTTCGGTCTGTTTTCTAAACTCAGTAGGTAGTCAGTGCTATCTACTGACTGAATCTTAATAGTAAGTTGTGTTTTATGTCTTTTTCACTTACTATAATATTATTTTACAAAATAAGGGCAATAAAGATAGACGGTACTTGCGGTTACTGCTAGGCTAAGCATAGATTATAGGAAAACGACGGAGATACGGCGAAGCGTCACCGCTATACGGTTGAAGTTCCATGGTCTCGAACTAAGCAAAGCGCTTAGTTCCAGGCTTCCACATTTACTGTGCGAACTGCCAAACTGTGAAATTCACTGCCCGCCTCTCTTTACACCGATAAGTATAATCTGGGTATCTTCAAGGCACGAGTGAACCGGTTTATCCTAGGCAAGCGTGCTCTACCTTAGGCCGCATCATCACGTAAGATTAGGTGAGTTGCGGCCAAACGAAAAAAAAAAAACAATAAAACAGAACTTTCTGAACACGATGAAGAAATACACATAAAGGACATGAAAAAAAAGACCATTACAATAATAGCCCGCATGGCTCACAGCTGAATATCGCCTCAGTAAACGGGTTGCGCAATGTAATGCGAGCACCGATCGAGAGGTATGTGGAAACCAAAACGTGGCTGCCCAATATTACATATCACATTACATGTAACGCTGCTTCTCCCTACCTACGTGCCACTCGCGCATCATCAAAGGATTAGAGAATATTGTCACAAAAGTTTTATACAGCTTGTGCTATCGACTCACAGCTGTAGGAATTAAAATTGATTCCCATATAATTATATTTTTAATGTCCTGCGACGGCTGCGATGTAACGAATTTTCCAATTCCAACTCGTCTTGTTCCAACCTCTACAATTTCCACATAGAGCAGGGTTTCTTAATTTTTTTGTAGCCACGGACCACTTTCACAATTTAAACAATTCCACGGACCCCTTAGATTTTAGGAATATTTTAGGGGAAAAGAAAACAAGTCGTATTTCGAGTTCATGGCTTGGCCGAGAAATGCAGAGTTTACTACACAATTTCCTAATAAATACGTTTTGAGTGAGGTAGCCATGATGTATTGAGCACTATACTGCCGTCCGCTGACTAGAAGACCGTTAGGTGAATAAACCTGATTTTGAGCTACGGTCAAAAACGCGGGAAATTATTTCCCTAGAAATTGGTTACACACACTGCTATGTTAACCCTGCAGTAGTCGCGCACCTAAAAGTAACGGGATTGGTCGCACGGGCTACATACGTAGTCCATTTTCAAATTGAAATAAATAAACTCATAAGCATAAACGGTTTATTAGACGTATGAAAATATAATCAGTACAGTTTTCTTAACTAAATATGATTAACATAACCTAATCACAACCTCTGTGTTACCAAAAATCAACAAAAATAAAAAACCTCTCTAAATTGGCACAAAAATCACAGGATTCGCTGTAATTGAGATCACAATAAAAAAAAATACTAGGAACTAATTTCTAACTTCTATTTTCTGCACAGGACAGACACATAATCTTCGAATGATCCCCACATACGAACTTGTTACACGCGGTGCACATCTTTGTGGTGCTTTTACCGCGCGCTCTTCCAAAGTCATGGCAACGGCGCACAACATTACTCGATGTCGCTGCCGAGGGAGTTGGTTGGGTTTCTGTGAATCATATAGGAATCCTCTATTCAGAGGAATCGTTTTTGACCACAATGTATTGTCAACTCCGGTATGTGTCAATGCGCGCGCGTTGCTGAGGCGGTTCATCATCTTCAGCCATGCCTCAATCGGTGCACGTCGTTTATTGTCCATTAATATGCTAAAAAATAAAAAGTCACTTATGTTAAATCAATCCGAAACTAATAAACAAAGTTTAAATAACGAATTTAAGTTAATTATCATAAAATTAATAAAAACAAAAGTTTGACATGATAAAAATACTTACGTAATTGGTCGCGCGGGCTACAATTGTAGTCTATGCACTTCGCTGAAGTCCTGTGACACAACCGCTCGCAACTGACGCTTGCACTACACTTAGCGTGTCTCTCGTACATTCGTTCGAAAGTACCTGGGAGCGCAGAAACCTAACGCTTACCGATTCTGAGAAATTCTCCATTTTGTATGAGTGGGCTACGTATGTAGCCCACGCGACTACTCCAGGGTTAAATAGACCAAAATACTTGATAGCTGTTAAGCTTTCATTCTATGGGTTTTAATGAGTGCTAAGTAAAATAATATTGTTTTAAATTAAGATTTTGTGTTTTTGTCATGTTTATCTATTTCATGATGGGACCTCTTACAATACTAAAAAACGGCTGGCTGAAATACAGCCGTCTTATAGAGTTGTTGTGGAATTGTAACCGCCATACATTTACTTTCTGCCACAGTTTAATGCAATTTCAAAGCTAAATAACAGTTAAATCACTTAGCCTTCTTTTTAAATAGTAAATTAATTAAAATTCAGTGAACTGCACCAGTGAAAAAACGTTATTAGACTTTAACTGTCTATGTTATTGTTTAGAGATACTAATATTATACAGATTTATGACCTAAAATACAGTTTCTAAATATAATGTGCACAAAAACTGTCTTTTAGTTTAGGAATTACTGGCTAACCCGTATTGCTTGAAAGTCAAATGGACCACTATGTGTTAGATTTTTTATATATAATGGGATAGCTTCTTGTGGTTTTAAATACTTATTTGTACATGTAAAATGGCAGTTAGGTAATTAAAATAAAACATAAAATAATATGTTTTCTTTTAAGTATGTATCTATAATCAAATAAGGAAATTGAAATAATTATTGAAAATAAAAAGTGCTCACAATCCTTTGTGGTACATAAAAACAGAAAACAACTCAAAAATAATAACTAATTAAAAATTATAAATAAATGCATTGTATTGTGGTGCCTGTGACAGCTAACAAAAGAAATATCATATTGTTTTATGGCATATCTACTGAGGCGACACAATAGTGACCACTGGAGCTATATATGATTTATCATAATATATTAATACACATTTGTAACCGGTCACAAGCACCATCATACAGTACAGCTACGAATAAACCAATAAAAATCATATTATAAAAGCAAAGTTTAATTATTTTCATCCAAAAAGTTTATTTTTGTGATTATATTATATTTTTATTGTTATTTAAATTGGAGTAACTTATTCACTAATGAGATCAATCATTACTTAATGTTATTGTGTTACCTAAATATTATACATTTAGCTACATACTTAAGAACCAAATTAACAGAAAATTTTTGTTTACGGATGAGAAAATCTTTACAATTGAGCATCAATACTTTGACATTATGTGATATAACGCATAGGTACCTATAAGTTTGCATGCTATATAAGTTTAGCAAAATATGTACGCACTAATTTAAATGTAACAGCTTTAATACCATGTTTTTATGCGAATAAATGAATTTGAACATTTTAACAAACAAAATGACCGTATTTATGCTCAAAGATCTAAGGAAGCTTCCCAATTAGTCGACAGAGTGCAACGTGGGCATTATCCGACTTCAGTGATGGTTTGGTGGGGTGTTAGCTATGAAGGAGTGACTGAGCCATATTTTTGTGAAAAAGGTATCAAAACATCGGCACAAGTGTATCAAAATACCATTCTTGAGAAGGTAGTTAAGCCCCTTAACAACACCATGTTGAATAACCAAGTATGGTCCTTCCAACAAGACTCGGCGCCGGGTCATAAAGCTCGGTCCACGCAGTCTTGGTTGGAAGAGAACGTTTCGGACTTCATCACAGCTGAAGACTGGCCGTCGTCTAGTCCCGATCTTAATCCGCTGGATTATGATTTATGGTCAGTTTTAGAGAGCACGGCTTGCTCTTAACGCCATGATAATTTGGAGTCCCTAAAACAATCCATACGATTGGCAGTGAAGAATTTTCCCATGGAAAGTTCCCGTGCTTCTATTGATAACTGGCCTCAACGTTTAAAGGACTGTATTGTAGCCAATGGAGACCACTTCGAATAAGCTTTTTATATTTTAAATTGTTTTATATTTATGTATTAAACTAATACATTATAAAGGTAATAAATATTATTTGCAATAAAAAAAGTTTTTTTTCTTCGTGACAATATATAAGGCAAGACTAAGTATTTCTGGGTACGACATATACAGTATAAATTGCAAGCCTCACAGTTATCCGGAATCATTGCATTGTGAGCTGTATCTTTGGCATGTAACTCATACGCTTCACAAACTTTGCACACCACCCAGTGATACCACAGCCATCACCACCAACTCTGCTTCCCTGTACGAGTTCCCCTGGGCCGTGACCAACATGACGTCTTCGTAGCACGTCATCTCTACGCCCGATTGGAGCTCGCCCCTCAGTACACAGCGAGTAGATGGTAGAGCGCTCATACCGAAAACAGTACTAGCTCTTGTCCGGTCCCTCTGTGCACAAGTGGCTGACGAGGCAGGTCGCTCGTCTAACAGCACTATGGCTTCGTACGCGGACAGCGAGTCTGTAGGGTGCCCCGACTTCTTGAGCAGGATTAGGCGGCCAGATTTCCGCAAAGTGGAAAACGCCACGCTCAAGGTACGCTCTCAGTTGGAACTCTAGCTCTTTCAGGGCATGGGCTAAAACACGGCCTTGGACCCAGTCGGGCCCCGGAGCCACATTATGGCCGCATCTCTGCCTGTGTCACCCCTGGGACGCTGATGGCGTTATTTTCTGCAGAATGCGGTTGTGGGCAAAGCCATGGAAGGCGGAATGTGCTCCACTGTTGCCGGGAAGAACCTGCTCCAGCAGCTCGGGTAGGGAGACTCTCCGTAAGTGGAGGCGCCGCGATCCGAAGTTTCTCTCGAACCGCTCAATGGGCATACCGGGAAGGTACATAGACGTCTTTTAGCGTAGGAATGTCAGTTAACCGTTTTTTGTATTGTTTTCGTTGACATAATATTTGAAACAATCACAACTAAATAACGGTCACTGTCTTTTAGAATTGTATATGCTCCAAAGTCTCGTTAGCTTACCAACGACTATCCAGCTAAGTGTGAGTAACGGTTTTGTAGAGCGGTAATTGAAGAAAACTGTCTTTTAGATGTCATAAATGTCAATTCGATTTGTATTACAATAAATCATTAAAATGCCTTTAAAGTGATGTAACGGTTTAATACTATTGTTGTTTCATGTAACCGTTTTCTAAGATTGCACTAATCCATTAGTATTAATTTTGAATAGACGGTTACGAGCGTCTAACCGTATTATAGTATAATAAAGTTACTTAACCGTATTTAAGTGTTGAACGATCTCAAAAATGATGTAGTTAGCCGTGTGTGTAGTCTCCATATCTTGTAGCGTAATAAAGATAGATAAATATGACTTAGACTGATTGTTAGAGAAAAAAATGCTCTTTTTCGTAGTATATATAACTCAAATTTGACAAAATGTCACTTAACGGCCTTTTAGTAAACGGACGGCAGTATAGCCGCCTCGCCCACTCATGCGAGCACAGCTAGTATTAGAATACCTACACGATAAAGTAAGGAGCAACGTTCACAACACTATACCTCTATACATGGATAGCAAATAATTTGATGGCACCGACACATGAAACATCAGAGCCACGCACCGTAATGTTATAATGTGTTAGATAAGTGGAATACAAAACAAACGCTTGATGTCATTATGTAGGTCGCGTCCGAGCCGTATGTTTTTACAAAACTTATACGATTGGTTGTTTGGCAATCAGCTACAAACCATAAAATGCTTTATGATAAGATAACCTGCGCCCTCAGTACCGTGGAATCACGGCGCATGGCTAAGGTTATTGTGAGCTCCGTTCAACGCTTGGTTTGCTTACAGTCGTTGTTCAACACCCGTAGAAACTTCGCTATGAATGTGCTAATGCTAATTCTAGGCTACAACGTCGTGCAGTTATTTATAGGATCGAGTTCGACTGGTTTCGGTTCATGTTCGATTTCAATTAATTTATTTAGCGACCGAGTTTCAATTAACTTATACTTTTCACGCATAAAATCGCGTAATTATCGAGCGTGAAGACAATCACATTGCGAAAGTATACCGGATAATAAAGATACGATATAAGCGATAGTTTACCCAGTTTATAATATGAAGCGGTAGAAGCCAGACACTCGGACAGTTAGCGGTGACCTGTCCTGGGGCTCGCCGGCTGTGCGGCTACCATCACAGAGTTCCAATGAAACTAAGTGTAGTGACGAGTCGGCGAGCTGCACATGAGGGTCGGTTAACATATGGTGTGCCATGTGTGTGTAATAAAGTATATCGCAGGCACGTGTGCTGTGTGTCTCCGGCGAAATGAGCCAGGACGCAGGTCGCCGATCCCGGAAACGGGCCGTATATAGCCGCGCACACAGTTTTTCACATCCACATACCAAATAGATTGACAACACACTTACTTACCTAAATAATGAGTTTTGAAACCTAAACATAGCTCCCAAGAGTAGCATTGCTTGCTAGTTTGCCACAATTATTATATTTTAATTGCGCTGTTAGAGCAGGCTACGATCACGACGATGTTATTTCGTGATCCTGTATTTTCAGGCATGATAATCGTAATTTTATAATACAAACGAAAACTTAGTCATTGCCGCCAGATTGAATGCCGTTTGAAGTTAAACAGACAGACAGCTCACAATAAAACAATTTGTAAGGCAGAGGGATCTAGTTCAAGATATGTATTAAACTGAGGCAAATTAGTGCAGACGGCTGTGCAAAACTCTACGTGACCTGACTTTCCGAGACTTTTTCTTAATGTCCGTTTATGAGTCTGACGATAGCCACGAGCCACTGTTTGATCAGATAGCTTGAAGTAGGCTGCAATCCAAGGGATAACGCCCTCTTCCAGCCCCCTTAAATGGGTTCAGGGGCAACAGTCTCGTGGACGTCTGTTGCCCCCCACACATCAGGACCCGAGGTGGCGCGTAGTGTTCCACACGCGCCCTTCTTAGACGTCGCGGGGGTGTCCAACACCACACTCCACCCCCTGACCTGAGGAGCCCCGCAGAAGTGGGCCGGGGCACCAGTCGGGGGTTGCGGAAGTATTGTCAGTTCCCGTGACTCCCGGCGTAGGTGTGAGATGGAACACTGGGGCTGGTTTTTAGTCAGTAAGAGTCTGACAAATCCCTTCGTCAGCCCCAGGGCGGAGGACATCCATGAGAATTATCCACCACAAAAAAAATACTGTAACCTAAACCTTGAGATATATAATATATAACGATATCTTATAGACAGTGAATCTTAATCTTATTATACATAGTGTTGTGTAGCAAAAAACCTACGCCACGATTATAGTTCGGATCATTAATGTTTTAACGAACGTTTATTTCCCGATCATAGTCGAGTACGAAGCGTGATCAACTACTTTATGAAAATTCCCAATTACTCGCTTGATTTAGTTCCAATTTTCTAACAGTAATGTTTAACAACTTTCTGTTAAAGTGGGTCTTACTGCACTAAGCCACTATTAAGTATCTATCAAGCTTATCCGGAAAGGAACTTTCCTTGATCAGATTTAATTACACGTTCAATCTATAAAGGTGTGAGCTGAACGCTCTCTCGCGGGTGTCTCGGCGCGCGACGACCTATTCCGTCTCCCCGGAGTAGGCAACCAATGAAGTACTTGATAGAGAACTGCGGTACTGAACCAATCCTTTGCAACTCTCATTCGCATTTATAATATTAGTATGAAAGTATGGATTTAGTTTATTCTTGTTCTTTTGGTTTACAATAAGTTTTCCAAAACTGCTCTTTAAGTGTGTGATGGGGTGTTGCAATTTTTAGGGGAAGTACGAAATCTACGCGGAAGAAGTCGCGTGCAAAGTGCTAGCATACATAGTACTGATAGTACTGAGCGTTTTTGCAGATTCCTTTTGCCCATTTCTAAGAACATTATCCTACTATTTGGCTAGTGCCGCGTGCTTGCAAACGTTGTCGCCGAGCTATCGCCAAGGTGATCGGAGTTGGTCTACGGTGGGTACGTGTTATGTGCAGTGCAGATATATAATTCCTTACGAGCGCACAACCGGCCGCGGTGCGGTCATGGAGCAATGCGCGAACATCGCTTACGCATTCATCTGTGGGAAATTTAATTACACAAATCAAAATACTGAGATACCTAGCTGGAGTTTCACTTTAATTTAAAATAAAATCCAGTGCTAGAATTTTTCACATAATGAGAGGAAAATGTAGCGTGCGCAGCTTTAAAGCACTCGGCAACTGATAGAACAAAATTCAAAGAACAGCCTTTGGTCACAGTTTAAGAATTCTTTGGTGACCAAGCCACAACACCTAGCTTTATGAGCATCACATGCCTCTGTTGCAATCTTCCAATTGGTCTCTGGTTATACAGAGCGAGTCACAACGTAGTGACAGCCATCCAAAGTTACCAAGTCACCCGACTTACTCACATCCATAGATCACATCACATCGAATGCCTATCACTATGTTGCTTGGGGTTTTATGTTAACAACAACAAAAGCTAAAAGACTATGCATAATTGACATAAATACACCTTGCATGAGTGCATGATAAGCATTATTTCTTACTCGATTTTCCTATATATTTCATATCTAAAAAAACAATAATTTGGGAACCCGATGGGCTGTTCCGCAATATTGTCTCAACGCTCATTATAAGTAGGTTGGTGTACCGCCTACATTTGAGTTTTGCAGTGATTAATCTATTGGTCCGGAACTGTTTGGCCGGCCATTCCGCTTTCTCGCCGGGCTGCGGCTGTGGCACTGCGATGCTCATGCCCACTGCCCGACACGCTCCGCCTGCTGGGAACTGATGAGACAAACGTTTTAACCTCAGATTGTCGCTATTGACTCGCTGACGTCTATATTGTCCCTTGCAAATTAGAACTCCATACGCTCTCTAATTCAATGCACTCCATATAACGCTCAGTGAGCTCACTTATGTACGCATGCAAGGATTTAACTTTTTGACTAATCAAATATTTGTCAGTGGCCGTGAAACAATTGATTGATTACGTTAATACTTATTGTTATTAGATACTAATTTTGGAGCCGGAATTTCGTATAGATAACCGAAACGTGGATTAGCTTATCACGATCACGACCTTGCTGTTCTGAAAATGATTTTAGCTTCATCGATTTGTGATTGCAATTTGATGGGAATGTTATTCTCAAGTCTCATTTCATGTGCTTTCAAACTTGTCGCATATTTCGTCGAGTTTCGAAAACGTTTTTTACATCAATTATTTATCGGCCAACGCTCCATGTTTGGTAATGGATTGTCGGAGTCATGTTAAGAAAATTTAAAGTCTCCTTGCAGAGAGCGGTCGCTTCAGTTGGATATTGATGTACATCCACAGAATAATAAAAAATAGAACAAGGAACCTTAAAAAGATCGTGTTTAAAGCTCGTATCTATATAGTTGCCAACTTTGGACGTTGTCATCGTAACTCGCGAGTCCAATCATTTGATTTTTGGCTGCGAAATACTTTCATGGGTTCTACAGCCATAAATCGCCTTCCGATTCTATGCGATAAAGGAAGTGAGACTTTATTAATAGAGTTTGAGGCACGCGCCTCTCGCGCGCGGTGCGCGCGGGTCGTCAGCGTCAGCGGCGTCAGCGGCGTCAGTGGCGAGGCCAGGGGGGCGCAGTGCTCGCGCACGCTCAGTCACGGTCGGTGCTTCGCGCGTTTCGGCCACACCGCACGTCGTCGCCAGCGATCGATCTTCGTATCATCGCGCACTTTGCTTTTGAAATCGTTCAAGAGTGCCAGTGATAATTTCGATACCGTTTCGCCAATAGCGAATATCGGTCGTAGCTACGTGTACGATAAAGCGTCTGCCGCCGCCGCGCGTCCGCTCTGTGCCGAATTGAAATTCTTCACGCTAACGAAACGTCGAGATAAATTCTTAGAGAGTGCATTTACAGGGGATTTTGTTGCTATAATTACATTATCCTTGTGTGAGTTGATAGTGTCGCGTTGTGTACACGATGAGACCGAAAGAGGAAGTAGACACGAAGGTCCAGACGGGGACTTTCATCCTGTCCGAGAAAATTGACGACACCAAGTCTAAGAAGAGCGAGAAGGAAATTAGGAAGGAGATGAAGCGCCTGGAGAAGGAGAAACAAGAGAGGGAGAGGAGAGACAAAAAGGCGAGAGAAAAAGAAAAGGAAAGAGAAAAGCAAACAAAGAAAGGTTAGCTTCTAAATAGTACTTATTAATATCATAACATAGGGTATGGCGGCCCTACCTTATCTGATTATCTCTGAGCCACGTTATCATGATGTCATCTCGACTAAAAGTCTGTCGCAGGCTGCGTTAGACGTTACCCACCACTAATTGAGTTGGTTATTAAAAATGTACACATTAATCCAAGTCTATTGTTATTGCGATTACATCATTAGAGCTTGACCTTGATTGACGTCATTTATCAAATATTTGTCGCTGATTACTCAGTATTCATAAAACGGAATGACTCTACATGCTTGTCAGCGAAACAGTTTCTGCAATATTTCACACACTTTGAAAGTACTGACGGTTTGGTGTGAGCGCTAAATCGCAGGCGCAATCATCCACATTTAATAGTAAATGTCCGCGTCCGAAGTGATCCGCGTTGCGAATCGCTGAAACTGGTTTTGAATAAACAAAGATTTAGCTTTTATTCTCACGGACGTTTTTATAGCTGCTGTTATTCATGATACTTAATACAATTTGCTATTGATTTGTGTAGCTTATTGATTTAAACAATTTTACTTCTTTCATTGATTTATTGCGGAGGCTTGTGAATTTGTGTGAGATTGTTTTGTAATCCACCGGTAGCGTCGTCTTCATGTCGTTTACCTTTATATTCTGGGAGATCGAGTTTTCCTAAAATATCATGCCACGCTTGTGTTGGTGCGGTGACATTTTGGCATTCATTCACTTCACGGATTTCTCGGAATGCTTATTCAATATTTTATTTTGGATTCTGGCACAATGAGCGTGATCTATCAGGTTTTTTTTATAAAAGTCAAAACAAATTAGAAAACAAAACAATTATATAGAAAATTCTCGTTTTCTCCAAATGCAGAACGAAATTCAGTTGACAATATTAAGACTTTTAGCTTACACATATTATACTCACTGCCAAGTGTAGTTTACCCAACAATAACGTTGCTGCCGTGGTATACAATTCATTGCGTGCAGTGCTCGATGCTGTTTCAATTTCATTTCACTCACACTTGTACCATGCATGTTATTGGCCTGAACGCTTGTCAATCAATTGCTTGCAGACGTTTACGTCATTTTATGAATTCAGTGTTATTGGTTGAAACAACACGGAGTTGGAGCGTGACCACGTCACCAAACGCGTCGTTTCAATGAGATTTATGTGCCTACCGCTTAGCATGCAAAAGTCTTGGCCGTCACGATTTCGCCAGCATTTCAATGAATTACAACCGCTCTTAAGTCGACCGGAGAGAAATTACTCCTGGGTCCACCGGAGCCATTGATTGCCTGTCCGTGTTCCTGCCGCTACTTATTTGGACAGTTTATAACGAAACAGCTTTCTTGCCGACTTGTTCATTTCCTGCACATAAATTATTCGCACTTTTCGTTTTCCTCAGTTGTTTTCACTTGCTTACAGCAATCGTTTTACTTGTCCAGTGTTATTTCAGTTAATTCCTTTTTTATTGTTTTCTTAATGTCAAGTTTGTACGTGTTGGTTTTGTAACAATTTTTTATTATTATTGTCACATGCTTTATTATATGTTTCGTTACATCGACTGTTAAATAGTTTCTTATTTTAAATTAACTGTAACTAGATGATTTATTGAGTTAGTATCGGCTAGAAATTGCATTGTTTGTTTTGGGGCTAAGGCTGTAACACAATAACATAGATATTGTAATCTACGCTTTGGGTCTTTTTCTACTAGGTGATTTAGTTTTGAGCACGAGCTAGTGAGTGTGAATGTTTAGCTGTTCGTGAAATATTGAAAGTTAATACATTATATCTCGGGATATTTATCGCATCACGGCGCCCGCGCCGTGCGCTCCGGTGCTTTCGAAAACGATCACAGTTTCTGCCGTGTAGGTATATCTGGTACATGCTTATTATTTTGGTCCAATTAACCTGTTGCGTTATGATATTCATTACAACTCTCGTTTACAACATCCGTCATTATTTGTCCTTCTGTAATATTGCACAGTTGTTGCTCAACTAATGTCATAATATTTTATCGTTTTATTGTCAGTGTACGAAACTATTTGAATGCTAGTATGTTGTAGTACATCTGCCGTTTGCTATGCTATTTAATTTTGTATGCCATACAATTTTGTTAATTGAACTTTACCATTCGGATTATTAAGTTATAGCTAAACGTCTTTTACTAAGCACAGTAAGTCCGTAAGTAAGACGTTAGTAACGTTTGATTACAAATATATTTCCTTACCTATGCCACTAAAGTGAATGTCAATGCGTTCAGTTTTTAAAGCAGCCTTATGAAGCTGTTGTGTTAGCTATTAGCTGTGAGCCGGTTCACTTCTCACGACAAGGTGACATTCATAACTATTATGATGTCATTTGTCGTTTAGTTGTTGTAGTGTCGATCCGGTTTATTTGGAGACGTTGCAGCAATGATATCAGAGTTACAAGATGTGCATGAAGATAGAGTCGGAGCATTTAAGGAATACTCATATTCCTTAAATGCTGACGCCGGTGAAAATGATGCTGACTCTCTTTACTACATTGGCATTGGACTGCGTTATCTGATAACCAAAAGGAGGAATAACAAAAACGACCAAGTATTTCAACGCTAATGCAGTGACATCCGCGGCGGCGCTCCATTAACAGCGGAACAGTTTCCTCTATTCAGTTAGTAATTAAGCGTCGCTCAGACAGAGGCGGTTGCGGTCACTACTTGTCAGTTTGACATCATTTTACTGATCCATTTCAATCGAGAAGAGTCGAGCTTTTAGTTTTCTGGTTTCCTATTGTGGTTGAGTTGTTATACAGTTCCAAATGAGAGTAGACCAGCATGTATTTTTAATAAATCAATAAAACTGTGAGTATAATGAATGATAATGACACGGTAATTTCTATTGGCACTTGCAATCACAAGCAAATGGCCTATTATTTCTCGAGCTGTGCATAATTATACTAATAATACGACCGAGTCGTGTTTACGATGTTCATCACACTTTCAACCGGATCTTACGGAGTGCGCTATAACCAGCCGGTAAAGTAATATAATGATTAATAGAATAGACCGTAACAAAACTATCTCATTAATGTTATTATGGGTATCAGTCGTAATCGTAATTATTTGGAAAACAAAACTACATCGAAGTAGTCTGTATTGTGCAGGAGAGGTCGGCTGTCGGCTCCTCTCTACATCTGCCGAGCATCGAATAATGAACGAAACGCTTTCATACAGAACTCGTGTTGTACGAGCAATCGAGCAATGTACTCAAATGTTTACATTACGCATACTGAAAATACTTCACAACGTGCCAATATATTGGTTTGCGAGAGGCGTCTAACAAAAGTAGAGAAATTGTTCATATTTTTGGGCAACAGCGGCCATTGACTTCTCAATAATGTGAAGAGTTAAAACTCAATACCGACGTAGTTCAGATTCAGCAACACATGTACCTAAAAGATTTGAAACTTCTATCAGTGGCTTGCAGTGATAGCGCGCGGCGACATTGAACTGTCAGTCAGTATTGCACAAGCGCGTGGCGACTGGCGACACCGCTATCGACGACTGACCTCCGCCAAACGTCTCGCTTGTTTTGATACATATCGATTGCATTACATGAGACTAGTAGTCAATTAATATAACTCCGCCTTTCGCAGTACACGGCGAGCTGTGGCACTCTCCCACATGTATCGCGTAAAGTTAAGGATGATTGATAGGATAATCGTGGAGCTTTTTGAGATGGTCAGACAACACCTTTCGAATTTTTGTCACCAAGAATATCTGTGTGAATTGCATTAAATTTTATTAACTTTGATTAACACGAATGTAAACTTAGTAGACAAGGCGTTGGCAAGTGTTTGGGCGTCCGTCCACTGTCGATCAAGTGCACCGCCGCCGTCAGAATGTCTGCCTGCCTATTTGTATTACCGCCACTTGTATTTAGCTCACTTAGGTGGTACATGATACAGTCACTTATCACGTTGTGCCACTCCACTAGCACGGAAACTATGTAGGTACATTGTGTAATTATTGTGTGTTATTCTTATAATGTATATAGTTATTTATTTTCCTGCGGAAGTCGACGACACTGAATGTCACCTAGATGGTTTATGGAGTCAAACACCCTTGTAGTCTTCTGGGTTAGATTCTGGGCCAAACAAGGAATCTGACTAGAACACATATTTACACGCACACATACACATCCGTGTTTGCCACCGACACGCTAAGAAGAAGTCGGGCGACAGGCATGCGTGCTTCAGATGTAGCTATTTGCTCTATTTAAAGCACTAACCCCACATGGACCTATACGAACAAATTCGGTACATACCAGCTGTTCGTAATCACCAGTCGCCTGCTACACATGTATTTATAGACCAACTCGAAGGGCAAGGATCTCTTGCGTTTGGAAATCCGGAACGGTATAATAGAGGGAGCGTTAGTTACTCTATATATGATTGCCCTGAAAATGTTAGCAATAATGACGATTGCGTGTGATTCCTTCTACACACATATCTGTCGTCGTTACTATGTATCACGAAATGATGAATATTTATTTATAGATGTACGTTTCTACTTACGCTTTCTTTATTTGTAGATTTTCCACGCAAATGTGTATCATCAAATCATTCGTAGATATCGCGATAGTATTATTGTGTTGTGGAATGTAAAGTACCACAATGGAATAATAGACACAAACAATCCACGATTAGAATACAAATAATGTGCTGGCTGACAATATGTGGTTCTTGTATATTCACCATATTTTTTCTGTTTTGATACGGTTCTATCTTCTGTGTCCAGCGAATACTAGCTCGTGTTTCCTACTGTAATTATGATAGTAAGCCGTGATAAGTATCAGCAAAATCATTTTGGACGTCAGCATTTATCTGAATGACTCAAGTCCAATAAAAACGAGTCGTAGTAATGAATATAGAATATACATGTTAAAAGTGTACACAGATATAATTTATTCAACACACCGAGTATAATTTCCACGTGATGTTTATTAAGCCTCGGCGGAGGACAAAGCGACCACGTCATGGCTTGTGGTAATGTTTCGAGAAATACGTCGTTTTAGAGCGTGAGGAGCGGACTTGGAGGGTCGCGCCCGCGCCGACAGAACTCCAGATCTCAAGGTCAAGGTGAGCGGAACGTCACGTCGCCTCTCGAAACTTGTTGTTCAGTGTCGTCGTACTTGTCGTCAAGTGCAGCCGATGTAGGTACTTACGTTGTGTAAGCTCGCCATCTTGTCGCCCGTTGACTCAGCAACTCTTTCAAACATAATGTTATGTATGATGAACATATTCCATTTTCTCGCGATGGAAGAGCATCAAACTCAAATTCAAACTCAAAACCATTTATTTCAAATAAACCATTTACAGGTACTTTTGAATTGTCAGAGGTCATCATCGAGATATCCATTGAAAACTGCTACCACAGGATGGAGACCAGTCGAGTTCAATAATTTACCGCCACGGGGTGAATAGTTATAAGTAGGTGATCGAAATATCGCATGAGTTGATTCCTGTCAATACATGTGACGTGACTGTCAGTGCAGTCTTTTCTATACACTCTGTCACAAACGGATTTTTCTCAATGTCTATGCAACGTATGAATTTCAAGTTAAGACTTTCGACCTATCTTTATTTACATCTACATAGTATAAAACAATGTCACTCCCGCCGTATGTACGCAGATCTTCTAAACTACCTACGCAATCAATTTTAATGCGATTTTCATCAATAGATAGAGTGATTGAACAGGAAGGTTCATATAGTTTGATCTACATTGCTCCCGTACGAAGCCGGAACATTACCTAGCTGAATGATATAGTGCAAATTTTTGTCTTCCTTGATTTTAGTTGTATTTTTATTTACTATAGTTCAGCTAGCGCTGGTTCTTTTCCCAAATCGTAATACTGTAGTGACGGCAGTCCAGAGACTGTTCTATTGACTGCTCACTTGGGTTCGGAATCCTAATGTGTGTGAGCCCGCCTTGCTCTTGGCTGGTTGTTTTTGTAATATTGTTTCTTGACATGTAGTTGGAGTTATAAGTTATAACTAATGGCATAGCATAATGAAATGTGATGAAATAATTTCATTAAAAATGACAGACGGTTCAACTATCGATTTTGACTAAATTTTTGCCCATACCTAATTAGTTCACCGCTGTACACACATTCATAGCTTACACTTGTGTGTGGCTTGCTTGGCTTGTGCTGGCTAAAGAAATAGAGCACGACTAATTTGCTAATTCCCTTTAACGAAATGAACGGGAGTTGAGTGTCGGCCTAACCTTCTGCAAATAACTGTAATTAGAGACCTACAAAGAGTGACGAAATTAAAGATTACGGCAAAACCTATTAATAATATTAAGTAATGTATTTTCTGTTACATAAATGTATCGTTTCTCCGAACCGGTGACATTTCGGTTAGAAATGTTTCGTTAAAGTTTGCGATACCGCGACGCATGCGCATGGCGTGCCAAGATCAACGGTGAACTGTCATGACTCCACGAATCAAACCGTGAAAGCCGACATTGAAAAATATCCGAACATTATTGGTTTTGAGACAGCCGTCATGTGTCACGAAAGACATTTAACGACCTCGCCAGTCAATTAAATCTCGCGTCAAAGACGATGTTTAATGATTTGATTACTTACGTATTGAGGTTACGTTTAGCGCCACCGCCATGCGTCTACTTGATTATGTAGATGTACAGCCCTAAGTTCTGTTCTGTAACGAGTCAGTATCATCGATGCGCGGGCACGCTCGTCTGCCAGGTGTGCCTTGCTTGCTGTTTGCATTCGATAGTCCTCGCGTTCGCTGCAATGTTTAAATTAAGTACGTAAACTGCGAAGTGGCGCACACTAATAAATACTTCGAGTAGTGCACGCGACGTGTAAGACGGCTCGTTTACTTGTGACTGAGCCGCGTGGGCCGGTGGGCGTGGGACAGTTTGCCTAAAACACGCAGTATTTCGATAGCGGATGTTTTGTTTGGGCGCTAATTTTTCACATAAACCATCGACGTCTGCAGAGTAGCTAGCTCCGCTTGTATTGCCAACTACTGTACCGAAAACTGGGACTCATTCATTCATCAGATATAATCAGTGGGCGACCTTGCTCGCGAATTGTTTCGTCTGTCGGTGTGGATCGCGGCCCCTGCGTTTAGTCTCTAACTAGTGGTCGAGGTCGATTCTTCCTTCAATTGCGTTGATTCGTGCGCTTCCCCGCGGAGAGGGTGCGAGAGGTTGCTTGTTGTGAATTTGTGACCGCGTGACATTCTTCTTACGTCAAGTTTAACGTTACCTACATTAAGATTTTATCTACTACGACAGATCTAAGTTATTTCCTTATTATTCTTGATTTTGTGCCTAAAGGTTTTTACTTTTGTTACCTTGCTTAATTAATTAGTAATATTAACAGTACTGGCACTCGATGGTTGCCTGATACCTGATGTTCATTCAGCAGCGCGGCGTCTGCTCTCTATCACGGCTGCTACCCTTACCCTTCGCTTGCTCCAGAAGGAGAACTGACAAGCTCCAGAAGGTTAACTACTACTACTAAGTAGGGTGCTACCTACTCATGCACACAGTTCGCTACAGTAAGGATAGTCGTAGAACTATGTAGGCACTTTGCGGTAGCCGCAACCCGCAACTCTCAACCACCAGTTGCTGTACCCGCGACAGCGCCCACAAAAATCGAGTATCTGTTGAGTAGTCATGTGGAATGCAATCAATGTAATTGTAAGTCATTATTACTTAAGCAAAAAGTTATGCGTCAACTGGCCAAATACTCAAACGCTACTCAATTTTAAGACGTCGTTAAGTCTCGTACTTTCTCGATCACTTTATGTCAAAGTGAATGTGACAGTACGAGGCTGACCGGCGTTTTTAATTTGAGTGTTTTGATGAATGTATGAATTTATTTTTCAAATATAGAAGATATAAAAAACTATTTATTGTCGCTGTTGAACATAATAAAGCCTCACGTGGTGTTTACAAGTACCAGGTTGGTAGCAGTTAAATGAGATAGGAAGGGACAGCGGTGTGTGTTCCACTAATGGACACATTAGCGGAGTGTGTGCTTCATTAGCTATGTTATGTGGGCCAGTGTGAGACGTAAGGGGGGAAAGGTTCCAGTCATTCAGAAGTACCTACCTATAAATAATAAGGAGTGGTAGGTAATACAAATGCGCAAAATGTTTGTCGAGAACACAACACATGGGATAAATCAAGGTTAGAGGAGACAGAATTTCAACAAGAACGTTTTCTCATACATATCCTGTGGTGGTGCGTGGAGCCTGCTGCGTAAATGTGCGGCACGTAATCTCTGTGTTCTAACAAGGATGGTGTAGGAACTAATAAGAGCTGGCGCCCGCCTCGCTTCTCAATTGGCGCGTGTTACGTAACCAGCCCGCACCGCATGCTCCGGGGATTCCATTTCCCCCTTCGTATTAGACGCTTTAAAGGTAAACTTAAAAGCAAAGTAACCTTACTTGAAATTGAGTAAGGTACTTTTTGTATCTGACGCCTGAAAAAGGAGTCAGCATTGGAGCTACCGAGAACGCTGCATAGTACTATCTGAACGACATATATTCCCCTCTATTCTCATCATGTCTGCCATGCTCAATGTCGTAGGCTCGCAGGAGATAGATATTGTAGTCCTAAATATGTGCACAAAGCTTGATTACACCCAAAGCCTTGCAAAGCGGACATCGAAAGATTCGGAAGTCAAAATCAAATAATTTATTTCAATTAGACCAATAAAAGGCACTTTGAACGTCATATTAGAAAATTTTAATCTAGTTGCCCATTCCAATTGGTAGTTTCGAATGGAAAAAATCTTTAATTATGATTAAAATAGCCGTACTTTTACTCATAGCATGTCATGATTGCGTATCTCCTTGTATAGCGTATAGCGTGATGACCTTCATTTTCAGAGGATACATCCGTTACTTGCCTATAGCAATCTCGCGGGAAAGTGTTCAACAATAAATTACTATCTGGCAATATTTGCGTGTTGCTCTAACACACCTCAAACAAAGTACACTTATTCTAGATCTTTAACTATATTTTTTACATCACTATCGTACCTCCAATTAATTAATTATTCAATGTAGTTTAACGCTATGATCGCTACAATTTTGTTTTACGTATGAATGAGTTTGTGAATATGTTTGTTACGCTATCAGTTTAGTTCAGAGATGAAATTTGCCAGACAGACGATGTAGGTACTCGATTACCACATAGGATACGTATACTTTTTTTTGCTGATAGTACGTTTGTTTCCATGCGATAAGTTTTCAAAATTATATCATTTCCCGACCTTCTCGCGTAACCACAGGCTTAAAAAGTTTGTGCTAATTCTACTGTATCCATCAAATGGCTTTTTGTTGTTTGTTTCGTGAGCCTTCAACCTTCTGTACGTATATTCAAGGGTTATCGCTCGCATTACCCCAGCCGGCTGTGATCGCATGTGCGTACGTGCGCCCGCTTTGATCCAACTCCCAGATCAATCGAGCAGACCTGACCCGTGCAGGGTTGACGATAAATTGTTCGAGCACAAAGTGATTGTGTATTAGTTTTAGTACACCTAAAATATTCGCGTTTGTACCTACACATGTCATATAGTATGATCTTGTCTATCACAGGTACCGTTTCTCATATACCTGAGAACGAGTGGGACGTTTTATTATTCCTTACCAGTTCTATGTATGTGGTAAACAAACATTGTCCAAGCGTTAATTTGGATATCGTGATGGGCGAAGCTACTGATTCTTTAGTATGTGTTGTGGACGCTTGTGAATGGTCTCCTGGCAGCCCTGGCTGCGCCGCCCTACGCAGAGGGTTCTGCTTTGATGACATGTATCCGTTCACAACGTAACCCGCTGTATATGTCTCCCCACAGTCCCAGTACACTGTGATAAACGCTCCGGTAGAAGTTGGACTCTACTAACCTACGCGGATGACCTTACCCTTCTATTCTGAATATAGTTTGTCGCTCGTTTAAGCAAAACAAACGTTCGTTATAGTATACTTAACAGTTTACCATTTACCTTGGAATTGTTTAAACGCTGCCATTTATATCGTGGCGTCATCATAACGGAGAGCGTCCATTCAGAAGAAAAGCAAGTAAAGAAGAACATGCATGTGAGAAAGCACACTTCAACATTCAATTTATAACAAACTCTTTAATGCTCTTACCAAATGTGTACAATTCCACAAGGAGCTGTGAGCTAAAGTCAAAACATACGTGTGCGGAACATGAAGCTACCATGACTCATATGTAGCGCACAGTAGCAATTATGTGTAGCTGTGAACATTATGTATTAAGTAGTAAGTTTCCCGGGCCGCTGCGTCATCCGGGTCAATTGGACCAGTCGGCAGTTACATAACATTATGGCCCACTGTCACTTGCGCTCAGATACGAGTATGTCTCCGTGTGTGTGTCCGGCGCGAGCTGTGTCTGTGCCGGTGCTGTGCGGCGGCGGTACTTACTGCACTGTCAGCTCGGTGTGTTAACATAACTCGTTCGGCACTGGTGTACCTGCCGTTATCACGTGGATGTACACGCCCGCTAACGAAACTAACCACATTGTCTCTGCGGTCGTTTTAAGATTTTCCTCATGTGTCGGAAAGTCATATGTTCAAGGTAGCCAGAGTCTATATGAAAATAGATATTCTCTGGCTGAATTTGACCAATCAACTCAATTTGTAAACGTTGAGAGTCGTCGACATTCATCGATTCCTTGCGTTTGTCTGTTTGCGTCAGGTTATATGTGTAGGTGTGCCGGTAGAGCGTTATGCTCTACAGTATTCAGCTAATGATGGCGGGTGCGGGTCGGCTCTGTCGGCACTCGGTCAAGCGCGGGCGCGCCTGTCTTTGTGTCCGCAGGGGCGCCGGGCGCGAGGGGCAGAGCCCCGCACCAGCGCATGCTTTGTTCTTGTGCTCCATCGCTCACTGTGCCGGCTCTTTGTTCACTCAACTGTCTTGTCCCAAATACTTGTCTCAGGCTAATTAGATGCAATGGGGTCATTAGTGCTGCCCATGATAAAACTATAAAAGTGCTGCACTTACACACGTTGTTGTTTGTTTGATATACGTTTGTTTTGATAAAAACTTTCATTTCAAGTATCCGAATCGAAGCTTTCTCAGTTTCGAAGGGGACTTGTAAACGTAATACCAGCAAGTGCTTCTGTATAATATCTCCCTCGGTGAGTTTAGGCAAAGCGAGTTTCAATACCAGTAATGTCATGCAATTTTCAGCAAATATATAATTAAATTGGTGACGTAATGATACAGGTTGATAGTTGATACATTGTGGCTTGGAGAGGATGTCTCGTGACAGTGAGTGCTGGGCCAGCGCGCGATGGTATCGCAACACTTTCGCGTCTTCGCCTTGCTTCGCGATGATAAATTGAACTGATAGGCGGCGATACAATGCTAGCGAAAGGTCTTTTGATACAGACATCTCTTGACAACATACAGAAGGCCTAAGCTTGACTTGTATTCAGAGAGGTGCGTTAGTCACCTTATCGTAGTTTCCTGATGCATAACGCAATCATTTTCCAGTTTCGAAGTCTGCCGCGCGACTATCTATTCCGGCAAACACTGGTCCTTCGCCTCACCTATCATGAAGCAAACTATTTTTCGAGCTGTATCTGTAAAGTCTTGTTACTGAAATAGCAGACAAAGCGTGAGTGAAGCTTCTGTGTTATCGACTCTGTGGTGCAGACGTGACACGTTATCAACAATTAACTAATTTTCTGATCAATAAAGCCGATAATGTTAGCGGGATGTAGAGTCATTGAATATCAAACTACGTTCACTACGGTGTCACTATCTAAATGATTTCATACTTGGAGCTCTGCTAATGTTGTAACATTACAGTTTGTGTACATTTTTTCCGAGATAGTGATGTGTTTCGTTGATAACAAATGATAAAATTCGTTTAATCTGAGATATATAGGTGATATTAATAACTACCTACCTATGTAGTAGTCATCAGGTATTTGTGTTTGTGAACGTGATTGAATCGTTTATTAACAGCTGTTGCACCCACTCTAGGTGTTATATGTAGTGATCAATAATGTATTTTTAACCGATTTCAAAAAAGGGGGATTTCTCAATTAGACTGTATTTTTTTGTATGTGCCTGTTATGCATGATTATGTTACGCAATATCTCCGGCAATTGTGGATCAATTTCGAGAATTCTTCTTTTTGTGTTACCGTTTCTTTATTGTATTGGATAATACAAGTAGATAAAGCGAAAAATATATATATTTTTTTACAAAAAGACAACCACCTTCGATAACGTAGCCGCCGAGTTCTCCGATACTAAAGTCAATTATGTGTTCTGTGCTAAAGGTATTTCTCACTTTTAAATTAATCAATTTATTTATTTATTTTATTTTTGACGTGATAATGTCTTATAAATCGATCACGCACGAAAAAGTGTCACGTTCCGCCTGAGCCTGAGCGTGCAAGCGAGAGCACGGAACAAGCGATAGAGAGGCACGATGCTTAAGATTCATAATTGGTTTACTGTAAATAATTTAGTATTAAATGAGAAGAAAACTAAATGCATAAGATTCGCTTTGCCGAATGTTAAGAGTAATGAATGTAACGTTGTATTGAATAAGGACATACTTGAATTCGTCGAAAGGACTGTTTTCCTAGGGATTACGCTTGATTCCAAGCTACAGTGGGGTCCTCACTTAACATCTCTTGCAGGGCGGTTAAGTTCAGCCGCTTACGCTGTCAGAAAGATCCGGCATTTGACAGACGTGGATACCGCTAGGCTAGTATATTTTAGCTATTTTCATAGTATCATGTCTTACGGTATTTTGCTATGGGGACGGGCTGCAGATATGGATTCTATTTTTATACTGCAAAAGCGGGCTGTCAGAGCAATCTATAATCTCCGCAAACGCGAATCTCTAAGAGAATTGTTTAAACAGATTAACATCATGACGGTACCTTGTCAATATATATATGAAAACATTATGCATGTTCGAAAAAATCTTCATCTTTTTAATAAAATAGGTGACAGACATAATGTTTATACTAGAAATAGGAACAAATTAGATCAGCCAAGCTTCAGATTGTCAAAAGTACATACTTCTTTTATGGGGTACTGTGTAAAATGCTATAATAAAATACCACTTGATATTCTACAATTGAATGAAAAACAATTTAAAACATGTATTAAACGCACACTATGTAGACAAGCATATTATAAGTTAGAAGATTACATCAATGATAAAGATGCTTGGCTGAATGCTGGTCCTGCTCCACAGCCAGTTTAGGGAATTTCCAAATTGGAAGAAAAGGATGTTTCCTACCCCTTTTTCTATTGACATGAGTAACGAGTATCGTTATTATTATATATAGATATTTTTAAATTATTAACTTATCACACTTCATATGATAAAATAATATACATTGGAAACCTTAGTTTTGTATAATTTAGCAGCATTATTTCAATTTTGTAAATGTGAATACCATGGAGCCATGTATATTAATACCTTTATGTTTGACAAAAATTAACATGGCGGTTGGGAGTATTGTCATGCTCGCTCAAATGTCTCGCTGATGGTGGCGCGTGTGTTGGATCATTAGGCTCCCTTCAAAATGGTTGAGCTAAATGGTGCTGATTCACGCGTCATGTTCGTGAACGGGCGCTGTCAGTGGAGATTGGTCAGCTCTTATCTGCCATGGATTAGATGCCACTTTATCTTGCTTCTTTTTTGTGTTTTGTATTGTTAGATTACCTTCATCGTTTTCACATATAGAAGCAACAAGAATGTAACCAAACTTTGTAAAAACTTGATTTAAAAGAGTGTCCGTGGAGTTTCTTGCTCGTTCTTCTCCATAGAGACCTACCTACGTTTTGGAACGAGCAACTAGCTTCAACTCTCTGACTAACTGACCGACTCCTTGACAATTCAAAAGTGCCTGTAAATGGTTTAATTGAAATAAATGCTTTGACTTTGACTTTGACTTTGACTTTGACGATCGGCCCAAGCAATAAGCTCCGCGCACCTCGACGGAAGCCATCATTTGCTTATGTTATGTATGTTGTTGTTTATATATGTTAGCCATTATGTTTCTTTATGACGTTATCACGTAAAACTATCGTCCGTAAACCGACTTTACAGACAACCATTTTTTTTTCTTTTGAATTTAGTTTTTGAAGGCAGTTGTCTTTTTTTTTTTAAAGTTTCCATTAATTAACTATCAAAGAACACGATAGTATATAAAAAGATTATTCGTAACCATAAGTTAATTAATGGTTCGATCATAGGAAACAGACGTAGGTAGGTATTGGAACCAGCTAACCATTTTCAGCTTTGAAAGTGAGCTAGTCGGCCGGTAAGCCCAGTTTAGAGGAAGACGAGCTTCCTGGCAGGACATTTGCGTGATAGACATTGTTCACGCAAATGAATGACCTCACACGCAACTGTTCCAGTTCCAAACTACCCCATAACTCATTATTTTTGCAAGTTTGTCAGATCACATTTTAGAAATATGAAAATACTTTTTACTTTACCTTTGTTTTGTTTCTTGTTTTGTATTGCCACCGACTTACGAAACTAAAGTCATGTGTGTTTTGAGCTAAATTTATTTAAGTATCACTTTTTAGTTTTTGAAGGCGGTTCTCTTTTATGTAAAAAGTTTTTATTTTCCGCTTTTTAGTACCTCCTTATCACCCAAATCCATTAAGAAACGGCAACACAGTTAAAACAGAGATTGAATGTCCTCCAAAGATGGAAGAAACGAAAACGTCATCTATGTAAAATTTATTGGTTTTTCTTGAATTTTCAAAAAGCGCTGAATAAATTTTCATTTTGGATACCAAAACCTTCTCCAGAATGTAACAAACATTTATCTGAAAAACGCATCAAAGCTCTATGAGCAATGATTGTTGTCCTAAAGATGTCAGCGTGTCATGGATGTGCGGTGCTGGTATTATCCGCGCGTGACTCATGCGTACGTTAGCGTCCCGGCGCTATACAATGAATATACAATGCTACAGAGTACAGCCGTCGATACCGATGTGGAGTGCCGTGTGTACATACTCACTACTCCGGACCGTTACTTTATTACATTACAGGAACACCTTTGGTTATTAATCGACTGCACGCGCTCACGCTTCATCTATGTTGGAATTTTATGCGGGCACTTCACATGGTGTATTTGTGTAAATATTCGCTTTATTTGGATAATACACAAAATCGAATTTATTTTAATTAGTGTACTACTATACTATATCATTTCATTAAGTGTACTACACACTATTGTAGTGGGAGGATTTGCTACAAACGATTTTCCTCACATAAAACTTATACGATTCTCCTGCCTGAATTACATAAGCTAACGCGATCATTATTATGGCCATCTTATAATGACACTAAATAATGTAAACTGTATACCTAGGCCAACTTCATGAAACAACACTAGGTACTTATTTTCCAAAGAAATCCGATGTTTACCGACCGCCGCGTGACGCGTCCTTCACCCGTTTTCATGATAAGCCTCAGACAGTAATTCGTATCCTGAAGCTGTCGGCACGTGTGTGCTCCTTTCCTGTATTGATCCCAGTTCCGCTCTTACATTTTCACGTTTGCATGAATTGAACCTTTATTGACTCTCTCTCAAGAAGTTTTTCAATGCGAGGACTTTACCTATCTCGTGTTGACATTCAAAGTTTCATATCGATGACGATTTTCCCGTTATACTTACATTGTATTTTCCGATCATTTGTGGTCTAGTTCAATGACATGCTACCTTCAAAGCTGTAATTCCTTCCAGCCAGCCACGCGGGCGTGGATATGATATAACACAACACAGCTTCGGGCAGTCTATCACAATCACACTTCACAGCAGTCGGAAGCAACGTCCGCGCACAGGTCACGGCAGGTGTTTTCAACTATTCATAATTTAGACGCATTGCATTGCGGAAACGCACTTGGTACACATCCGGTATACTACACAACTACACTCCAACCGAATGTACAGCCGAGCGTAACCATTCTGTCACTTGGAAATTTCTAGCGTTCATTACAATGATACTAAGATTTAGAAGCGAGCACCTGAGAAAGGAAAGATGTTTACCTACGGAAGTTACACATAAGAAAAAAAAAACAATTAAACTTAAAAATAAATTGGACGCAATTTTTTTTTTTCTCTGTCTTACACTATCATTAGATTACAGGTTTTTTACCCAATGCGATAAATGCGCCTATATAAAATAATAATTCCTTTATTGAACGTCTTTATCGAACACCATACTAATCATGCATGCTGAAAAAAATAAACTTATAATTGTCGTAGTTTGGTTTTCGAGTTAGTAAAACAGTAATACTATTCAGAATTACAAGCTTTGTTTTTCTCTGTTTTCTAATGCGCCATTCGTCACTAATGTAGACCGGTCTAAGCGCTACAAATGTGATATCTCATTACAGAAAGCTGCGAAATCATCAATCACAATCATCCACCAGTGGTCATTACTGACCATCTTGTCACGCTTAGGTACTACCCATAATTAAATGTCGCGTCTCTCCACACCGCCGCGCCGGCAAGAGGATGCGTATTTTATTTTATTTCATTCCCATGACTTTTTCTCATTCATCAGACGGTTAAGATAAGCTAATTTCCATAAACGTTTAGTCTCAATAAAAATAATGACATTAAATGTGGCATAAATGCAAGCTGTGTGGCATGTTTGCCGCATGATCGCGTGCAGTCGTCCGTCTGCAACGCCCCCCGGCCGCGGCAGGGTCACTGACCCCGCGACTCCACCGCGTCGCGCCGCGCCTGTGTCGCACTCATCTGCGCCGTGCCCGGACAATCACACCTTGGTTTTATTTCACTCCCGAATGTATTCAACAATGTTTTGTTCCAATGTAATTCGATCATTGTAGTTATAACGGGTCGAAGGACAACATAACACGCGAGGATCGGGTTACAGTTTTCAGTAAACAAGTACTACATTTTACAACGGGGATCAACTTTGCATTTTACTGAGTAATGTGTATTTATACCGTGCTAGCTCATTGTTATGCTATTATGATGCAAAATATGTAGCGCTTTTCCATTCATGCATTTCCTGCATTTTACCAGCTATTTACTAAAACAACAGTTGCTGTTTCAAATGCCACTGTAAAACAAAGCACATTCTATTTATCTGTCTGTAGACCTGCTACTTATTTGTCAAACCATTCTCACATGTGGTCGTCTCTCCGGAACGCAACTAATTCCTAGTGAGCAACGCGCGACACATGGCGACAACATGTCGCGCGTCTGCTCGATCTGTCTCGACTTGGTCTCGACCATGGCGTTCATTTAGTCGTCGGTCTGTGTCCATCATGTTGCTTTTAACTTAACATTGATTGATCTCGTCGACGGCACACCATTTGCTATTTTCAGTCGGCGACGGCGACGGCGGCGGCGCTACAGTCTTCTTTTATTTGATTGTTACTTTTGTTAAACTTTGTTTGTTCCGTCTGTCTGATTCTCTGTTCTGTGATTGAATATTACCAGTGGTATTACCTATTATTTCATGTAGTAGCGACGTGTTTATCATACAAACTAACTTATGCTCGTCACTTCAACTAAGTGCAAGTCAATTAAACTTCTTATATACTTCGACGGCACTAATTATGTTCAAGTATATTGCACAGTCTTGACGTCAACGTAGGACAAATAAACAAATTGTCATAAAAATATACTGCGCATAGTATTGTTTAGTGAGAGAACGACTATGATAATTAACGCCACAACTACTAAATTAATCGTGGTTCGTTAGTCTCGCTAAAACTCGAGAACGGCTGGACCGATTTGGGTAATTTTGGTTTTGATTTATTTGTGGAAGTCCAGGGAAGGTTTATAAGGTGAGAACATTGACAAATCGATTGACAGGACAACGTCTGTCGGGTTAGCTAGGACAGTCACAATAGCGTAGCTTTTGATCAGTGAGAGAATTTTCTCAATCGGATACCTATACAGGCCTAGCTCGCGCGAGCGCGCTGACGTATAAGTATTTGTTTCGAGTCTATTTTCGAATTGGAAATTCAACTATCATAAATTATTTTCAAATACTTTTATCATCGTCATCTTCCTGCCTTTATCCCATATTGCTCAGGGTCATCGCAACATGTTCTCTTCTTCCATTCCGTCCTGTCAACCGTCATACTTTCACTGACTCTCTTTTCATTCATAACATAATCACACTATCCACCCATTAAAAAAAAAAAACAACTAAATAAAAAATATCTGCGAAACGGGTACTACCTACTTACTACCAATTTAGAAACTATAATTTACGTTAGGTTTAGTCCGCGCTTACTGTGTATTTGCACACTCTCGTATCTCGTAGAGCTCGTATATAAATGACATTGATCCATTTCTTCGCTTATTGTTATCGCTATGAATCTTATTATGGCTCTTATAAGTTCCATTACTGTATGAACGTGGATGGATATTTGGGGAGTGCACGAAAGCGCACATTCTCATTGCAAGAAGCATGCTCAGAAGAGAGAAAACGAGGACTAATCTGTTGGTGTGTTTTAAAAATGTATAACTTTACGGTGTGTGTGACCCAATTCTTTCGTTCATTTTATTTAGCCGGATGCCCGTAAATAATAATGTGAACGATTCTCGTACTAAATCCGCACGTGAACGTGATACGGTTGTTGTGGTGTGTACCCATGTGTACTGCATATCGTTTCCGTTTTACATTATATGGATTTTGTAATCGAACCATAAACTCGTCCATGTAATTTTCTTGAGTTTCGGTGCACATGTGCTCGCCGCGATGTTTAATAATGAATAAAATTTTCGATGTAATTAATAATTAATAAAATGTTACTATTACACTATTATATTAAGTTAGTTTGCATGTATAAATAAGTCCTCTTCCATCAAATTTATGTTATGCTGTGCCCGACAGGGTCCACGATTGTTACAGAAAATGTTACTTACCATCTAAGCATATACATAGTGGAATGCAATAAATGATTGAGTATTGAGTAATTTCTTGAAGACAGTAGGTAGGTCCCAACGGCACAAAACTAAAGTCAGTCCCGCACCCAACAATGTATCAACTTAATTGTGTTGTTAAGATCTGCGGGCTCGCTTGTGGTCAATAAAATGAATCAGAGGTCAACCACTAGTGATAACTTAAACAATAAATAAATAATTTCTTGAAGTTGTATGACAATAAGAACAGCAGGTCCACTCCACGTTTGTGAGTATTGATATCATTCGAAGTTCTCTGAGGCTTCTTAGATCATATTGAAACTAAAGTGTCACCCAATTTCTCTAATGCACGGTGTCTCATCAACTGTTAATTAGGAGACACAATAGTTAAACAATGACAAACGACCAATA
Organism: Charanyca ferruginea; assembly: GCA_947361185.1. Taxonomy (NCBI): domain Eukaryota; kingdom Metazoa; phylum Arthropoda; class Insecta; order Lepidoptera; family Noctuidae; genus Charanyca; species Charanyca ferruginea. Next base: position 297,809 of record OX376078.1, on the reverse strand, counting down.
TTTGGCTTCTAGACATAGGCAGTGGGTCTTCTGTAGCGCGTTGTGAGGCGATGGTGCGGAGGGAAAACAGAATGTTGCGTGTGTCATGTGAAGTAGAGGCGGCGATGACGCGATTGCCCTTGGCATTATTAGCGGCCGCGCTATCAGCCGGTGACATCACCGCGCCGCCACGCGCCCCGCGCGCCGCTATCGTCTTCCACTCACACTATAGATAAGTGTTCATTAACAGGTGAACACGCGAATATCGCCTAAATCATCTTAATATCATGTGAGTTGTCCTTTGAGACAAACGTCTACATCTCATGGCTGTTTAATATTCATTATTTACATGATTTCGAGGTCAACCCTGTCACTGTACTTCCACTATCACGAGATTAAAATCTCTTACCGTACATTTACTTTCTGCAAACATAAGATCTGTGTAAATAGACGGTAAGTCGAGGCTACTGCAGTTGTTTCGGAAAGTCAGTTGCTGAACGTGCTTCTAACTATAGTAAGCAGTAAAGTCCATCATTGCACGGAGCTCTCAGTCAAAGGTCGGCTATTATTAGCATCGCACACTCATACATCAACGACTTCGGGCTGCCCAGTGTGAACAACTCTACATGCTTAGCTATTTATAGTTCACAGAGATTAAGTAAAGCAATCTTATGACACCCCGTCGCTTTTTCGTCGGGGGTTAAAAAGAGACCATAACAAGGACCCAAATTCCCCAAACTAACCTGGATGACCCCTGGTTAAGAGGTCGTACAGATCTAAATGGAGAAGAAGACAAGAAGTATAATATAAACGCCAAGCCCGCGCCAGAGCGATTCCATAGCCTGCCTTTCGCTTCAGTACTATCTATAACATTAGCATGTAAATATTAGCTAGGCGCTACCTATGTATTTTTATGTCGTTTTTTCCAATTACCACGACACAAAGATATTGATCGTGAATCGTAAGACGCACACCAATCTTCGCTCACAAATAGCATTTTTGCACAAGCCGTGTGTCTGTGCAGTGCGTGATAGTATGTCGTGCGAACTGCTCATGGTCGGCTTTGATCACCGTGGAGTCTGTTCTCGATCACCGTTACGTGGAACGCGTGCTGCGCTGTTGAGCTATTGATATCGCCAGACGTGTCAGCTACACATAACTTATTATTTCTTTATATTACTTTACATTCAGTCATAGTCGTGCCGAGTGTTTATTTTAATGAGTTATTTACAGCGACACATATTCTAAGGTGGGAAAAAATGGGCACGCCAATTTAACTGTGTATGTATTTTGTGCAAGTTAATCAGCATTTATCATGAACACCTTCGTTCCGGCCCGGAATTATCCACTGCTGTGTAGCTACCTAAATGATTCCCCTCCTTTCTGGCAATCCTCCTGGCTCCGCGCCTCCTACGGAAACAACAAACATCATTCTCTTCCTGTACATTACTGATATTCGCCCGCAACTCTTTGAACTCCCGGCAAGCGGCAACTAACAAGCTGAGTGATTAGTTTTTTAAAGTACTAGCTTCTGCTCGCGTCTTTGTCCGCATAGAAGTCAAACATATACTATGACACACTGCAATAGTTTAGTCTTCTATCAGTCAAAGAATGTTAGTTGTCGTGATGAATAGTTTCGGAGAATCTTAACGCCAGGTGTTAATACCACTGATGTTATCTAGTCTTTGCTGACCTAGGTTTCTCTCAGACTTTACCGCTACTTCGTCAAACTCGTTACTTTATCATCGTATTGTCTAATCTCGTTTGAGTTCTTGTTAGCATTAAAAAAGAGATCTGAGATTTAGGATACGATACTAAGCGCCCGACATTTATTATTATGTAGTCTAGTGTTTACAACTTTATAAATGTAAAAGTGCTAAGTGCTGGTTTCCCCTAAGTTGTTTACTTTAAATGGGCGGATACAATATCCGAATTGTGAAGGTTAGACCGCTGTGTACCTAATTTCATCGTCGAAGTGAAGCATAGCCACTCTCTCAGAGGCGGTGTGCTATCAGAGCTACAGTGGTTCACACTTTGATTAGAGATTGTAGAGTCATTTGGCCACACTTTCTGATGTCTCTCGCTGATTTCTAATATCATTTAGGACTTAAAACACCGGTTACTGGTATGACTGAACATAATGGCGATGTTCCGGACGTTGAAAGCATTTAGCCGGCAATATTTGATCGTATGTTGTCGTGAATCGGTGTGATCGGCCTGTTTAATGTTCCCATTGTGCGGGACGGCGATCAATGGCCCGTGGCGTCTTTTGTCGGCGCCGCCGCGAATTACACGCACCACGTGTTTGCTATAATTATACTACTTCTATGTTACAGCGAAGTTGGTCAACGATTGATCTCTAGCAACGACATGAAATTTCCTCTTGTACTCAAAAGGGTCGTTAAAGAAGGAAAACACACTGAACCTTTAGCTTAAATTGGAATACAAATTTCGTTTTGAAAGTTACTAAGATAAGATTGAACTGAAAACTTAAAGTCCTCCGCCACGTAACATTATGTGGCCGGTATGTTTCTGACCTTCGACAGAATCGAGTTTACAGAATGATCGTCGTCATGTTTTACCTGTTACTTATCTTGACTCGTAACATTCAAATTAAGAGGTAATCATTTTGTGGTTTTCCTTGAGCATTACGTATATTTCCACAATTGTTTTGCTCTCGTCATTTCCCTGGCGCCGTTTGTTCGGTTACATTTGTTTTGTTTTATTATTGGCTCGTGTGTAGTCAGTAGATGTTCTGCTACATGTCTTCAGGTAACGACACTAACCTCGACCTAGCGAGTGTGAACAAGGTCGGTGACGCAATGTTTGAGGCGACGTATCACAATCGCGACGGGAGCATTGTTTACATATACAGTGTGGCGCTCGTGTTGCTAATTCTAGCGCCGTGCACTGATGAATGAAACTAGTGTGCCGAACTGCCGACTGTTGCGCAACGCTCGCTACTGCGCGCCACTAACGGTGTTTGGCAACGAATGCTTATGACGTCACCGCACACAATACCTTGTTGTCATCATTATATTGTTAATGAAGCACGCGCTGGAGCGTAACGCTTACTGTTCTGCGAAGACTCATCATGGATGCTTTTACGACTATTTTAGTACCCAAGAGATGTCATCTATGTTTCTACGAAATCTCTTTTGAATTTATGGGCATTCGTAAAATGCTTCGTTAATGTTAGATAGCCAATACATAATACTGAATAAGTTGCGATCTCTCCGCTATTGACATACATACAGCTTAAGACACTATGTAGGTACGAAGTTAAGGGAGTTCTCGGAAGACTGCAATAAAGTGCAAAAAGTAACTTACCGGGTACGTGTATGGGATTCCTTCATTTAGTTTAATTTAAAAGCTGTTTATTTCTTTGGCGTTGTTCCGTCGCTCGATTTCCTCTCGGTCGTGACATTTGCTTCCCTGTGTACGTGGCTGGTCACCGATGCTATTGACCGCCGCGACCGAAATTCGGTCAGGAGGGAGGTTATTACATTATGTGAATTGGTTTTTGTTGCGCAACATAATGGCGTGTCCACACTGACCACTATCCGGTGCAGATCTGAGATAGCGCCGCTTCGCTGCGAAGCTTTGTGCGTGTGCGCAGTGTTCGACAGAATTTATTATGTAACACTACGTACTCAACTACTCACGGCAAGGTCTGCGGATCAGTTATTATGGGCTGACGTTTTTACATTTCGCAGTAACATCGTTGCCTGCCACATATTGGTATATCTTACACTGTCTTACAGGGTAGAGCAACAAGGGCAACAAGCCAACCCGTGCCACGCGATCTTACGTTGTCGACTTGCAACCTGCCGGGCCTGCCCTCCGGTGGGATTCTGTGGGACGCTATTACAGAATGTTATGTTATGATTATGCGCTAGTCACGCAACAACGGCTAATCCTTGTGAAATTTATACTGTAATAATATTTATCTAATAGCATGTTTATGAAATTCCTAAATATATTAGCACATTGCTTTCCCCAATAATGGTCAACAAGCGTTGTCATGTCAACTCATAACAAAACAGTCATCCACTGCTGGTACTTAATTGTTTCACTGTGCGAGTTGCTGAGTACGTCATCGTAGAATAAACAACATCAAGTCACAGCAACCTGCAGCTGTTAATATATTCATTGTTTATGATCAGCGAGATTGACGTCGTAGAAGATATTGTTCAGAATTCAAATTTATTTTAATATTTCCAGTAATTTACGCGCATGCTTAAACATAAAATTAAGTAAAAATAATAGAAATCTATATAAACTAATATGATAAAGCTTGAAGAGTTTGTTTGATTGTTTAAACTCGCTAATGTCTGGAATAACTGGTCCAACTGCCCCGCCTATGGAGGCAGGAACTTATTTACTGACCCCGCAATAGACCTTTATAAGTGCATTATTACAAGCTGAGCCACTGCGCTCTCTCCGTGAAAGCCACTACAAAGCACTACATCAATACATTAGCCGTAGCATCAAGTGATGAAGACGAATCTTGACCTTTACTAGGCAATACGGAGCACACTAATAGTTTTTAATTAAAACTAACTTTTGCTTACGACTTCAGTTGAATGTCGCTTGTCGCGGATGCAGACAAAGTCGCGGATTGAGAAGTAGAGTATGTCCTTGACCAGATCCAAAGCCACTTTTGTTATAATAATATTGTATTACGATCGGTTTAGTAATGTTGCCGTGGTGAGGTAACAAACATATATATTATGTTACCTTCGTGTTTTGATATTAGTTTGGATTGTGTAGTAGGCACTTTCTATTACATCCGCGTGCGGTCTGGTGCCCTCACTCTGTCTTAAAAACGGCTTATGTTTAACTTATCACCAGATATAGTAAAATATTGTCAAAAATAGTAAATGATCACCAAAATTAAAACCGCATTTTAACCAAAGTTTTAAATGCTCAACAAATTGTATGTTTCCTAAAGTATTGTAGAAATGTATGAGTTTGACTGTAAAAAGCGATTTGGTTCTGGCGTAGGGTGTCACAGTTCTAACCTAACCTAACCATGTCGGATCAGCCCCAGGGGGACTTAAGGGTAAAAAGGTTTTGGTTATCCATTTTGGTGTAGGGACCACGGGTGACCAACTAAATTGTAACCAAAAAGTTTACATTCTGCTATTTTAAATAGCCACGAAGTATAATACATTGCATTAGTTTGCTCACTAAGATTTGGTGATCATTTACTACATTTGGTATTTAGTACCTACTTAAGTATATTGTTTTGGTAAGGGAGCTTATAATCCTAAAGTATTTTTTGGTGGTCATTATATTTATTCTCCTTAAGAACCCATGATAGTAAACTGAACGAGGTATCTATTTTTTTTTTTTATAAAATCTTTTGTTTTCACTTTTAAAAGGCCTGTAATGGGTTTGACTCATGCCCACGGCCCATGTCGGCCATGACATGCCTATCATGTAGAGCTCATCCGGATAATTAGTAGATAATGAAACGCTGTTTAAAATGAAAGCATAAACAAAAAAAAAACTAAACTTATGGACTTCTATTAATGATTCTATAAAATAGTGTTGCCCCCCACTATTCATGAGCAAAAAACACAATTTATCATTATTAAAACAAGTGCAGAGAAAGGCTGCTACAAACTAATGTATCTAAGTTCGCAACTTAGATTGCATCTCACGTGCTCGTATTTCACTTTCAACTATTTCATATCCATTGCCTGTTGTACCCACTCTAGCAGCGGTAACCTAGGAGAGTAGCGAGAAGTGAACGGTGTTTGGGGCAGCTTTAGAAAGCTCTTTACGTAACATAATGACCTGTTGTCATGTTCGGGAGTGTGCGCGTTATTGATTGTCTTGCTTTATTATTTCACGCAAAGGACACTAGACACAGATTGGTCGACGCAGAATCTTATTAGTATTGCGGTCCTCGTACTAACGTTCGTCATTGTAATGACAGCCCATTTTAAAAATTTCGCGAAGAGTTTGCATCCGCAGCAATATTGTAGCCGGTTCCCCGTTGTGACCACTAATAAGTTGCATGATAATTATTAAGTACAACAATTACCCGTATTAGTGGTGTCCTAATCATAGAAATATTTCTCCAGACAGAAGTGTAGGTACCTACTTGAATGTAAAAACCACAAAATAGAAAAGGTAATCAATTCGTGCTTACTTACGATGAAATATTTTAACAACTTAATTCTTTGCGGAAAGTTGGAAAAGTGCCCAATTACGATAATTTGCTATCACGTTGGGATGTGATGTCGTCATCGGTCGACAGCGTGCTGTGTTACATCACTGACTTGTGACTGAACCTTTGGGGGTTCCATTCGGGTAAAACACATGTGTTTCTAGTTATTGAAGAAACATTGTAACGATCAGCACGGTCGGCTCTGGGCCTGTACACAAAATTTCAGTTGACAATTTGCATCACGTGACATCTGGTAAGCAAACGTTAACGCTAACGTTGACGTTAACGCTAACAGAAAAGGGATTTTGTCTGCAGGCCCTGATACGAGTCGCTGTAAGCACGCGCACACGTGACAGGTCGCGGAGAGTGCACCGCGCCCCACAGCCTGCCCATTGAGACGATTGTATTGTGGACAGCGAGTCAATACCGATGCGCGATGTCGACACAACTCGCGCGACGGTACTCAACAAGTGCGCATCACATTCAACATAACATATCGCTTAGTATGCTCATTGAATCAGCTGCTCTGTCAGTGAGCCTAAAGTAACCGCTTATTTTATTACACTTAGTACTAACTAAGATCATATGAAGTCAAAGACAAGTCAAGAACAGTTTGATGATTTGCGGTGAAAGCCTCTCAAGTCTAATGTCAAAAGTAATTGCGACCGCGCCGACGAGTGGACACGCCGCCGCCAGGCCTTAATCACCACCTGCATTACCACTTAATTGCATATTGACGATTCCGTACATTAGACCATCGCCAGTTGCAAACAACCACCAAACGAATCGTACTTATATAAACAGTTCCATTCCTGGCGTGCGAGAAGCGATCTCATCCAATCCCAGCTCACTCATTGCAGCTGGTTCCGCCATTCTATATGATTGGAAATGCGTGTGGTCCTACTCCAGAGTATAGAAACCTTCCGCGTAGTTAATACAATTATTTTGATTTATGGTAACGTGGTCATATTATTATGGGCGGTTCCCTACAAATACGTAGTTGATTGTTGAAACAAGTTTGTTCTAGACTTCCTACAATAGTAGTGCGACCACGCTTCGCTGTAGCGGCAATTAAATTGAGGGAGGAAACAACAAGCGGTGGTTATGATTTGTACAAACAATACAGCTTTCTGTTGGCTCTCATTATTACGTCAGTGTATACTTGCTTAGTTCTGAAACCTTTGATGACGTCTAATAATGTAATCCACTAGCTTTTGCCCGCGACTTCGTCCGCGTGAATGTCGGTTATCATGCAGACGAAGTCGCGGATTAAAAAGTAGCCTATGTCCTTCCTCAGGGTTCAAGCTATTTTCATACTAAATTTCATCAAAATTTCCTCAAAATCAGTTCAGCCGTTTCATCGTGAAAGCGTAACAACTTTCGCATTTATAATATTAAAGTATGGATTATTTTGATTATAATTTTGTTACTGCTAAAGATGTGTCTGAAAATAAGCTTAAGATTAGCCGGCTACGCTTCGGCAACGTGTTGGCTAAAAATTTAAGAAGTAAATGAAAAATTTAATAACATTAAAAAAATATTTATCTTTACTTCTCTCTGTCATGCTATTTTTGTCTGCAGGGTTCAAAGGAACATAACACGAAAGGGATGCAAGTGGTCTAAAAAAATCCATCAACCTAACCGAGTCGTCCGGAAGTCGGGGTGTTAAACCTAAGGGTGGTAGCAACAATTTTTTTGAGCAATTGATTGACCCTAAAAATCTATAATTTAATGAGACGCCCTAACACACTCCTTATTAGATGCACTTAGGCTAATGTACAGTTTAGCCGGCTAAAGACGAAACAATTGATCGCAAATGAACATAAGCCTCTCTTCGAGGCTATTGCTAATCTTAAGTTAATTTTCTCACCCATTTTTGACCGTCACTGAACTCCTAAACGGCTAGGCCGATTGTGGCTCTTTTTGCGTGCGTTTTAATAGTAGGCTTAGATTCTGAACTGGACCCGATAGGTGGCACTGCGGTTGGGTTCCAGGATTATTTATTGATTTTCAGAGCACGACAGCTTAAGATGCCGTGCCCGCTAGTTTGGTGTAATTTGTTTTAATAACGCATTTAAAACATGATATTGCTCTATTCAAGAAAAATAAGTGCGCAAAATACGCGCTGAGACGTGTTGCGGACACTAGCCCGTCATACTACTACTACTACCCTTCAAGATTGTATTAAGTATGAATCCATTTCCAAATTCGTTGTTGTATGTGTTTTATAATACATATTTTGGATTTAAAAACTGACAGCAATATGTTCATTATAATTATTATGGCTGTTAATTCATGTGCAAGCGAGGCCGCACAAATGGTACCCATCCCGCGACATAGAGTCCGCGGGGCCGCCAGGATTGCGCACACGCACGCAAAAAGCAGCTGGTGACCACTTGAAATCCTTTAACCCAAAAAGCACTATCTCTCTCTCTTCTTTGAAAGGAGTTGATCTTCGTTGACTTTAGTGTTTGTTGTGCAGTTATAGCAACAGTTTGTCGGTTGTCAGTCATGTACTGTTGTCCTGTCTGTGTACTAGTTACGCACAACTCTGAACACGATGCATCAACTTGTTCTTGACACCTTTTGTTTATCTTCTGTGTGTAGTGGCTCACGACTAGTCACGACGCGTGCCGCTCTTATCTTGAGTTAACTGTTTATTTTACTCTACGCTGCACTAATTTGCGCGAAACTCTATCATGTATACATGAATTCTGCCAGGTCATGTTGATGATCATCAGACAAAGAATGCGAAGGTCGGGTAAACAAATTGGCTCAATGTTTACACACGGAGGCGAGCCACTGACGACGTAAAAGCATTCCTCAAATAATTAGACCTTTAAACATTATATTGCGAGTGAAAACAGATCTGACTAATGTTTGAAAAAATACGCTATTATTTGAGAAGCGCTTGACGACAAGCTAGGATGAATAAATTAGTCATATTATTAGGTTGGGTTTCATTTGGTCCGCCTTAGCGGATGATAATGATGCGTATGATTGTGTTAGTGGTCGGCCATCTGCCCGCCGCCGCGGCTCGTCCTAGTTCCCAGAATTGGGAGCGTTGTGTAGGACGCAATTGCAATCATGACTGATCTTACTAAAATATACTCTGACGTTATTTCTTCCCACAAAGTCGTGCAGTACCTACCTATTCTACTTTAACCAATAACCGTCACGGCATTACCTGAACAGAAAAAGCCGGCCAATAGCAAGTCGGGTTCGCACAATTAGGGTTCCGAAACACACTACAGTCTACACTGAGCTGTCTTACCAACGACCGCTGGTCTGCCGTAATTACTGTACTACGATTTGCGAAATAAATATCCTACAATTGACGTCTTGATGAATGTGCGACTCGCGGCGGCGTGGTTACAGAGTCGTGATGCGTGCCATTGGATGTGCGTCGTTCATTTCACATAAACATCCATAGCCGACTGCATCAAGCTCTAAGAAAAAAATATGATGTCTAAAAATTATTTTGGTATTCTAGTTACAGAATAAATTATTTATTATTACGGTTATCAATATAACGACATACGCTCTGTAAACCAGTGAACTGCTTACTGGTTTACAGAGCGTATGTCGTTATATTGATTGCTAATTCAAGTCATAGAACACTCCGGTGACCAAATCACCAAATGGCCAGACGGTTTCAGTGCCTCGCTTTTTGAAAGTTTTCAGGGAATAGCAAAGAAATGAACCGTTTGCCATTATTTTGTATAGAGCCGTTAGGAGCGTCTTACCCAGGTAGGCTTCATAGATATTGTTATTACTACCCTATAATATTATAAATGTAACAGGCTGTTTGGATGTTTGTTAATCAATCTCGCTGTAACGGTGTCAATGGCTAAACGGATTGGTTGAAATTTGGCACACGGATATAACATGACTTGGTATAGGACATGGAATGATTAAACCCGGAGGTACGTTCCTGTAGAATAACATGCGCTTTTCACATAGCCGCAAATTCCTACTTTTGATTTTATAGAAACTAGTATCTTCCAAGCAGCAATCCTGGTTAGAGCATATTTTCGGTTATTGCTGGATCGTGCGATAATGTAACATTAGTTTTCGTAGTAATAACATTATTAAGAGAAAACATTACAAAACGAATTCGTGGTTGTCGCGTCAATACAAAGAGCCGAAGTCAAGATGCTGTAGATTAGCTGACGTGTTCAGAGAAAGCTCCGCTATAGCGTTGCGTGTGGATAGTGATGGTCACCTCACGACCTCTTGGCTCTTTGACGCCTTTCTGATAGATAGGCGGCTGATGGCTATCGGAATCTGATGCTCTCCGAATTATATTGATAAACACTTTGTACACTTTCAAACTTCCAATAGATTTTGTAACCTTGTTCGCTTGTAGATGTATTTTAGCCTAGAGCTGTACCACGATGAACGTGAATTTGATGATTTACTCCTGTCTATTCATATTCAATGGATTGGTGGAGAATATCCTTAGCGTCAGTTAGCTTGTGCTGAATAAATAAACTGATCGAAAACGCAGGTGGGACGTGCACAACAGTGTATGCTTTCTGGAAACCATTATTCATAGAAAATGAGTTACCTGTCGACGAAAATCTTCCCTTGTTATTTTGTTGTTCAGTACAAACTCCGAATCGCCTTATAAAGTTATAACATAGTTTTTATAGTAATATTTAGTATACTTTGAAAAAGATCATTCGGTCATTATTACAACATGGGTCTTAGATTGTTTCGGATGGTAATTGAGCCAACTCGTTATAAAAAACCTTTGTTCTTTGTAACATTCAACTAAGCACATCCGGAATGTAATTGTGAGTAATGCTAGGAATTATTGTAATAACGTATTTGCATGGCAGTAATGAGCTGGAACAAAAAGCTCGGCGCGCTAATAACGTTCCTACCATTAGAAGCAATCGCTCGCTGATGAGCCTCGTCCGCGGTCTACGTGTCTCGTCAGTATCCTATACGTAACTTTCTCATTAAAACTGATTCAACATCATTTTAATGAAACTATTCCGTGGCCTAACCATAGAGCATTTGAAACGGTACAATCCTTTATTTTCTTTGCAGAAGAAACAATGGTTTATTTAATTCGAATCGAAATGACTCGGTGAACACGTTGAAGTGAGCTGTCATCTGTCCCGATGCTAGGGATTTATAAAGCACTACAATCGGATGACAACTCACTTTACCTAGGTGTTCACCGAGAGAGATTGTAACAGAATAGCACTGCAGCTCACTTCACTAAGGTGTTCACTGAGGAAAATTGTAACAGAATAGCACTACCGATGTTACAGAACCGAATTTCTCAAATTCTAACGTCTTCATAATGTGACTCGAGCTGATTTGGTTTTTTTCGATTCGTTTTCTTGAGTTGGAATCAGCTGATCTTTATCAGATTAACACTTAGTGTTAAACGTATAAACGTATAGGTACCATATATACAGATTAATTCCTCGAAGCGATCCTCTTTAATTGACAATAGAAATGTCTGTATCGTTCGGTGTCGCGTGCTGGTGTCGGTCGACTATAATCCGAATAATGGTGCAACAATTATAACAGTGACAGGACACAGTGCCTGATATCTGTTATGAGTTCGATCCTAGGTCGGCTCTGGTCGGCACTCGTCCGTCGGCTCGCGCCGTCCGCGTCGCCTCGACGACTGGGAGAGCTCGTTTTAAAAAGTAATCACATACCGGCTGAAAAACATAACATTATTAGTTTTACATTAGTACATAAGATATTAGAGCGACAGCGGCTCCACTATGAGAGCAAAACAAAGTTACAGCCTGTCCAAGTTGTAAAGAAAAAACGTATTTATGAAGAGTACTTAATTTCACACTGCGCCAAAACTTGGGATTTGTTTTACAACTTTGACACGGTAAAAAATAATGAATTACTTTAAGAAATGTTTATTCGGTTCCTGTACTAGTTTAGCAGTTAAAGGGAACAGCTTGTTAGCGGCCGACCTCTTGTCGTCTGTGCTCTATATCGTGACTTATCTGATACACAATGCGCCCTTCTTCTGATTTCTCGCAGTTGTCGGGTCGATGAGGTTATCTTATCAATTAGATAATTATAAAGATGTTAAGTTTATGTTCTGTTTAATATGTATTATCATTAATATTGTTGTAATAATGACTATGAAATCTAATGAATGTAGCATGTAGCTCTCCGTATGGATATGTATTTTTGAAAGATTCTTGTTGAGTATTTTTTGGGCGTTAAAAATCACATTGCTCTAGTTCGCAACTTACTTAACTAGAACATTGAGCTTGTTAGTGAGTACTTGCTAGTTATGTTTCGTAAGGCTACTAAAGTCCTCGTGCTATTTCGCGCTGTAGTGTAAGAGTATATTCGTCTATGGTAGTGTATTCCCGCGGCGCCTGCAGTGTTGCGGCAACAATGGCTGGTCTCCGGTGCATTGCGCGCCACCAACACGGCCTGACGATCACTCTCGCGGGACTCGTGAGGTTACTTGCACACTGAACACTGCGGACTTGTGTTGAGTACGCATCTCGGGATACACGTGTATTCCCAGATGCGTACTCAAATCGTCAAATTGGCATTCGATATAAAACTGCTGTTTATTTTCCCGTTGTTAGTATGTTGCGTCACCTGCGTCCTATTGATCATAAGATTTCTCCGACAAATGTAAATCGATTTTGAATTCTTTTTTATGGATAGGGCATGCCTCAGGGTCCCTTACAACATTTAATAATAATTGTTTCAGCTCTTTTTGAAAAAATCATCAAATACCAATAAAATATACATGACGACGTTTTGGTTTCTTCAGTCTTTGAAAGACTTTCAATCTCTGTTTTAACTTGAGGAGGTACTAAACAGCAGAAAATAAAAACCATTTTTACAAAAAAGATTACCACCTTCTAAAACTAAAAAGTGACACACATGACTTTTTCAGAAGTCGGTGGCTTTGTTGTTTGTTGTTATGTATTGCCACCAACTTCCGAAATTTGTGAGTTCTGTGCTAAAGTTATTTATCACTTATCACTGAACTACAATAACCAATACCAATACCAATACCTATCTGTCTCAGTGTCGTTGCGATCACGATAACAACCTTAGTTTTGTAACACTTCAGCTTAAAACTGCCAATATTAAATATCCAACGAGTGGAAGCTGGTAAACGGCTTATAGTTACATCGAGCCATGTCGCAGTTATGTCACTGAGTACTGAGTGTCTTGACATAGTTGGCCGGTGACGAAACGATGCAGCAGCACGTACAAAGATTCGGCACTTCATGTAGTTTCGTAACACGCCGGTGCTGGACTACGCCATAACCTAAATCATCTCGTCAATAACCACGTGACGCCATCTGATTTAGGTTTGTGTTAAAGGAGCACTCGTTGCGTGTGTACGACATCTATGGTATGAGTGATATGACTGGTAAAAAGGTTGGTGTACTGTGATGGTCAACCTCGTCGTAGTCATCAGTCACCTAGTTGAAAGCTTTCAGTTGAAACTTCATTACAAAAGAAAGTTATGTAAAAGATTTTGGCCAGAACAAAATCTGATCGGAGCTCCCTGTGTATAATCCTCAGCACTTCTATTATTTATCAATATAATTGCTTATTGGGATCAGGGCAACATCAAAGCTGCTACAGCGGATGATATCACACAACTAATGACAGTGTCCACCTGCTGGGGATATGCTCGAGGTTCTTGTACCGTCGCCGTGCTCGGTGACTCACCCGTCGTGTCTATAGTCGAGAGACCGTTTTTTGTAGCTGGTACGTCACAATAACTACAACAAGAATGTGTGTATAGGTAGTGTACATAGCCTCGTATATTCGGAGTTGTTAAACCAGTTAATTATTAGTTAACTGTCTGGTATAAATGTACCCACAATACGTATCTAGTTCATTGAATAGGTACAGTTCCCGATATTATGATTCGCCAGGTACTGCTTCTATAACTGTACCAACATGTTCTGGATGCGAGTTCAGTGAATATTGTGCGAGAGCGTAATGCTTTTCACGCACTCAAAATAATGAAGTTAATATTGTCTTCGTCCGTAGTTCAGACGTAATGGCTACCTGTACGTGTTCGTCATAATAGCCTTGTGCTACACTACAAGTGCCTTCCGCGGCGCCAGCTCGCCACTCGCCAGGCTATCGGGTTTGCCATCTAATTCAATTAGCGATAACCTATTGAAATCGACAAATAAAGTCGTATTTTTTAATTAAGCTCGCTCGGACGATGTCAATTGAGCCATTTTGTTTTTCATTGAAGTGTTGTTGCTAGCCCCGGCTACTCTACTAGTGTGTCTACTTCACTGTACACATTACCCTCCTCGTATAGACGTTTAGGGTACGAATTGACATTGAAGAAGTAGAAAACGTGGTAGACTCACCTGCCTTTTAATGTTGGATCCTACTAAAGTTAACTAAAGGGACACATTTCACTGTTTATTCTGCGTGTTTGTGTCAATGAATCATCGTAAAATACTGGTATGTCCAATGATGAAACAATAATGTACCGTGAACTAGATGAAATGGAAACAGTAACTCATGACTATCACAGGGTACATTAAGGTTAATCGAGTACATAAACTGCCGGCGAGTAAGTACCGCCGCGCCCAGCTCCCCAGCCTGACCTGTCACTACACACATACGTTCAATAATAATGAAAGACTAACCTAGTACTTTTTCTACTGTAAAATCATGACAGAGAGAGGGCTTCTAATTAAAATGTTTTTCCACAATTGGTAGGCAAAAGTTTAACGACGACAAGCAGCACCATAATGCGTAAAGGTTCTTGGCTAACTCCCGTTTAACAGAAATAAGCTGTTTTCCAATAAGGTTTTCTTCTCAGTAGGTATTTTTTATCTCACTTGTAACGGCAATCTTTGCTTAACATTCGGCGACACTGGCGTACGTCGGGGAAAGACTACTCGCACCGAGCGCTGTCACTGTCGCGGCGTGTGCCGCATTCCTGGTTGCAAATTAGCGCGGCGCCGCCACAGATAACCTATCTCAATAGACCGCCCTACGTATGGTGTTCCAGCCCGCCGCTGGCACTGAGCCAGCTCGCGCCTCAGCTATATTTACCGCGCCCAAACTACACGGAATTCCAACTAAACGCTTTTGACTATACGTGGCTGTAACGCATAACGCTCAGTCGGCTAATGGCTCCAGATCTGCGCCGTGTTGCCTTGTTCCGCTTTCGTTTGTTACTCTTTCATGTGTCATATCTTTCGCTGTCGCAGGCGAGCCGTAGCAACAGCTGCGATTCATTAAAACAGACACAAACAACATTTTTCTTTGATTTATGACCATATTAATGTAGTTTTTGTCTCACGCAGTTATGTTTTATGGAATTTGAACAAGTACCTATCTGAACAGGTACCTACCTTCGCGTTGCCGAGGTGTCCCTGAATTTTGAAATGTAGACTCTTTCCTCAGGGTCAGCGCAAATAAGAATATATAGCTGCTCTGTCTGCTTATTATTATTTATTCCTGCTATTCGTATTCATCAGTCAGATTTCATCGAGCCATGATCAGTTAGCAATCAGTATGATACGTTATCTGTGCACACTGGTGCACACCACTGCAGCGATGTGATCAGCTCGTGCGCGCGCTCTCGGCATGTGGCGTGGGTGTGGCGTGGGTGTGGCGCGGGTGTGGGGGGGTGCGCATGCGGTGCCGCCACACGAGCGACACTAATGCATTACAGATGCAAGCGACTCGTGCGCGCGTACACCAGTGATGACCCACACTATCATATATATAACAAAAATGAATCATTGTTCGTTAGTCTCGCTAAAACTCGAGAACGGCTGGACCGATTTGGCCAATTTTTGTCTTGAAATATTTGTAGAAGTCCAGGGAAGGTTTAAGCGGTAAGAAAATTTAAAAAGCAATTGACTGGACAAGTTCTGTCGGTTCAGCTAGTAATATACATAAATATGTTTACTCAGTAGGATACATCACAATAGTAGGCGCCTCCCTCGCATCTAGCTTGCCGGAACTTGTTGTTATGGTAACATCAATAAATTGTGTTTCTAAAAATATTCATGTCTAGTATAATGTCCATGTTTAGCTAGACGTTGTTAAATTATGGAACTTACTCATATATTTCTGTTGTCAGATTATGTAGCTTGCTTGAATTGCCATACATGACTGTTTGCTATACAAAACTATTACTATTTCAATGTTTTTTTGTGTCACTGTGATCAATAAATCCTTGTGCAGCATAGTGTGTAGACCCGTGACGTCACAGCTGGAGGCGGCCAGACACGCCTAATTAGCACCGGTGACCGCGGACATATGCAGAAGATATCATCAGAATCCAAACAAATCATGGTCGCCAGCCGCGATTTAAACAGACCTGAACGAACATGCTATTTTGAAGTGTTCAATTGTTAGGCTCAGGAGCTCAAACTAGATGGCATCAGCAGCAGTCTGAGCAGGAGTATGTAGGGGACGGGACGTGTATCCCCTCAAAAACTTACCTTTCTGTAGTGAAACCTACACTACACTAACGTGTAGGTTCCTTATGCGCCTCCTTGTGTTATATAACGATGCCATGCGACCGCCACATCTTGTGTCAGTGCACCGCTAGGTTGAGGCGCAGTGCCTCCTGCTCGAGCCGGGCACACATTTACATACAACTCACTACAGCCGCAGTTCTTTACTCTGTATTTTGCTCTATTATATTGTAAAAGCTTTGTTTAGCATGTTTATATCACACGAAGTCGGTCGTTGATCCCGTCCCAATGATACTGTAGTCCAGGCCGTGTACTTGTTCACTGCGAGGCGTGCTACCTACTTCGCTTAGTGTTTGGGTTCTTTGATCTTTCAAATCTGCTTTTGTATGAGTATTTTCACGTTATGCTTTTTATTTAAGTTGCGTCTTTGGTTCTGAATTCTCTTCGACTGTAGGGAGCAGACGCGCTTCTAACATGCGAATATTTCATGTGTTTTTGATAAAAATATGATGTCTCAATTATGTGTAATATCGCGGCCCCCTGCGTGCAGTTCAATGAATGTGTATGTGAGCGGGGCCGGCTGCCGCCTGCGCGGTGCCCCGCCGACCCATTTACGTGATGCCATCGAGCACATAACTGCAGGCAACCTAGTGCATTACATACCCCTCACGCTACACTCCATTCATACCTACTGTTTGTATTTTCAATTGCGTTCCGAGAGTTGAGTTCAATATTATGGCAACAGTGAAGTGTTTCCGTTTGGCTTATAAATGCTTAGGTCTGGTCTGAGCAGGTTCTATAATGATAACATAAGTGGTTGTTCTAAATAAAGCTATTCAAGTCAACAAGGAGCTAGGTAAAGATCTAGATCTTGACGGGCAAATCCCATCATTACGCCATAAAAGAGAAGTGTAGATATACTGTGTGGTCATGGTGATGCTAAGCAATGGATTAGTTAAGTCACTTCATTCACTTGTAATGAACACAAGGTTTACTAAAAGTAAATAAACGAGCTTTACCTGCTGTCCGTGTAGGTACTGTCCGTATAGTATAAGTGAGTGCGACTCTATTGCTCTTGCTTGGTAATATTCGGTCGAATCAGGAATGTTTATTCTTCGAATAGTTCACTCTCAGCCAGTAACCGGGATCACATCACTTAGATCGGCGTCCAATCTGTATCAATACGTTTGCTCCTCATCGTATAGGTGCAATGTGTTGGTCGACATTCCTTCATTATCCTTACATGGTATAAAATAAAACAAAGTCGCCGAAATGTCTGAATGCGTATAACTTCCGTTCCGAATGACTGCACCAAATTGGATAATTATTTTTTTGTTGTGTTTGGTATTGCAAGGACAAGGTGATTGTAGGAAATAAAATTACTTAAGGAAATCGAAAAAAAAATTGATCTTGGGGCGGGCCGCTAGTAGCCAGTAATGTACAACATACAAATACACTCCTGCCCACCCCTAGCGGATTCTGTGTAGGTGGGTATTGTTTGCATGACGTTGTGCGCGGCGCGCTTCAAGTTCGGTTGTAACGTCATAACGTGTCGCGTAAAGCGCGCGGCTGCATGGGTAGGCGCTGCAGCGCTGTCTCTTGCTGCACCTCCCTACTTCGGCGTGCGCCAGCGAGTCATCCAATTGACCCCACACCATTGCTGCTCCTTTATTACAATCGCTTTTTTATTGGCCGCGGTTAGGGAATAGGGACCCTTTCATTCAATCGAAAACTACAGCTGCAGAGGGTTGCTCTTATTCTACAATAACTTTATGAGGTTGGACGTCCTGTTACGAGGTCCCATCGATTAATCGGATTAGCGCTTGTTCGCACGGACGCTTTTTTTCGTAAAATGCGGAGAGTAACGCTTAGTTCACCAACGTCAACTCAGTTTAATGCTCCAATTTTATAAGAATGACTCGCTCAAAGTGCTGCGGTCGGGTCGCAGACTTGCAGGCATTATGGTAATGACGACGCATTACGACAAAGGTTGATTAATTGTACGGCTATATCATGCAAGTTGAGGAAGCCCTGCCGTCATATAGACGACTCTTTATTATTGAGAATTTAATTTGCGGACATTGTAGTTATTTATGGCATTTACTATGGAAATACTAAGTAATTTCATTGAATTCTCCGTACCGTTGTGTAAAAGCTCTCTGCGTTAATTGCTCTTATACTTTTGAAATCAATACGTAGGTAATGACTAGAGTGTGTGAGTTCAAAGATTTGGTAGTAATTTACAGGAAAAGTAGTTGCATCGTAGTGGAGAGATCGATTGCCTTCTTCAACGAATGCTTCAAGTAATGTTTATCTGCCGACTGCTATATGCTGTGACTGTATTAAGGTCGTGTGCTGACGAGTGGTCTCCTGTCGGCAGGCAAGGTGGTGTGCGCGTCGTGCGGCGGCAAGTGCAGCGGCGAGGTGCTGCGCGTGTCGGACAAGTACTTCCACACGGCGTGCTTCACGTGCCGCACGTGCGCGGCGTCGCTGGCGCGCGGCGGCTTCTTCTGCAAGGACGGCCACTACTACTGCCCGCAGGACTACCAGCGAGCCTTCGGCACGCGCTGCGCCGCCTGCTCGCAGTACGTGGAGGGCGAGGTGGTGTCCGCGCTCGGCAACACCTACCACCAGAAGTGCTTCACCTGCGCGCGCTGCAAGTGAGTACTGTGTCTGTGTAGCTGGTGTCCAATTTTCATATTTTTTGTAAATGTTGTAGATATAATGAGAAACTAGTAAAACACCTAGGTGAAGTAAGCTGTCATCCAATTGTAGTGCTTTGTAAATCCCTAGCTTCGGGTCAGATGACAGCTCACTTCACCTAGGTGTTCACAGAGGGAGATTGTGACAGAATAGAGATAACCGGCCTGACCACTTCCAGTATATTTTATTTAAAATCTTGCGTTACTGACATTACTTAACGCAATTTAATTTGACACAATTTTATTTAATATACAAAAGGCTCGCTCAGTCCGGATGACCACAGCGCCACACGCATCGTTGGCACTGTACTGATTAGGCCATTGATTATATTGTAGCTAAACTCACTATATGGAGCTCTCCGTACACGGCGACAACAGCTCGTCAAACTATAGTCTGTGCTCCCCTACACTACACACACATCAATATGTTTATTTTTATAACCACATCTGGCACCTGGCTACAATACAATGCGCCCCATGAAAAGGGACGAAGGGATTATTCCAGCGCACGTATAAGTAACAATATTAAATTTTAGATTTGGACGATGGTAGGGTATGGTATAAGTATAACAGGCTGGTTGTCCGCAACTCCACGCCTCAGCGCGTAGTTTGCGTACGACTTGAACGATGCTTTTTAGGTCCACTTTTTATATTACAAAATGTACCGCCCATATCAGCAACTAGCAATCGAGTAAAACACTCGTAATGACATTCATTTTGAAAATTAAAAAAATAACAAATATTCAAGGCACTCCCGCGCTACTCGGCGCTACGCTGCGTGATGCGGTGCAGTGTGAGAATCGCCTAAACCCTAAGGGTCAAGTCACACCAGAATGGCAGCGCAGGGGCCGGCAGTTTTGATGGCAAACCATTTTCAACTTTATCTCTAAATCTCAAAGCATAGTATCGCTTCGGCGGTCATCGGCTCGCAGAGCCGCCCGGCGGCATGAGCTGCCGCTCCACGCACGCAATTCTTTAAGCGATACTATGTCTTGATATTTAGAGATAAAGTTGAAAATGGTTTGCCATCAAAACTGCCGGCCGCTGCGCTGCCATTCAGGTGTGTTTTGACCCTTAGGGCACAGAATACTTAATAGTAGTACTTAGCTTAGGGTACAGATTAAGAGGTGTTGTGATTGTGACGTGCATGGTGGTTGTCCACAGACGCGCGTTCCCGTCGGGCGAGAAGGTGACGTACACGGGCGCGGAGGTGGTGTGCTCGGCCTGCGTGGCGGCGCCGCAGCGGCAGACGGCGCGCGCCGCGCCCGCGCAGCTGGCCGCCTCCTCGCCCGCGCGCGACCAGCCCGCGCCGCGCCCAGGAGCGGGCACGCCGCACGACCAGAACGGTACGATCCTTCACCAGCATCACTCCTACATAATAATGTTATTAGTTGTTCCTGAGTGACAAACCTGAAGACAATTCATAGCGAATATAGGCATACGTTTGACCACTATCTCACCTGATGGTAAGGGATAATGCGGTGTAAGATGGAGCACGCTTGCCTAGAAGTAACCCATTCACTCTTGACTTATAGACTCCCTAATTGTAGCTACACAGACTCAGGCAGGTCATTCCACTCCTTAGCAGTACGCACAATGAATGTGTTCCCAAAAAGCGTGTGGGTGGGATGTCCACCATGTACCAGTAGCGCATCGCCATACGTCTTGTGGTACGATGATGGAACGGGCTCGGCGGAATTAAATTATGCAATTCCGTCGCACGTTCCTCAAAATGCAACCGATAGAAAACCGACAAGCCAGCAACTCAGCGTCGATGCTCAAGACTTTGGAGTTTCGACTCGACCAGCCTATCATTGCCGAGTTTTAAAGTCGTTGACCTATGATAGTCAGGAGAAACTATTGTTAGTTGCAAGACAACAGGTTGTCAAGCGGAGCGACTTAACAAAGGAACTAAATTCCGCGTCAAAGGACCTAAATATGTATGGGCTTTCTACTTTCCATGAGTTCGCACGAGCCGCGAATACGTTGAACCTTGACCTTGAACAAGCGTGACATTGACGCGCGCCCGCTTCACAACCGACTGGTGCAGGAGGCACGCCACCACCAAACATTCTACTTATTATAACTCACGCACTTTTAGACGTTTCACTAAAACTATCGGATATTGCCGGATCGCGTGCAGGACGCGTGCTGATTGACCAATTTATACAATTCTCTTCAGCTACGAGTTGATGAGGTCTTTGACATCCGTTGTCAGGAGTTGACCTTCTGTACTTATTTATTATGTAGGCAAAATTATTGGTAAAACAACATTAAGTCGTACGGTGTGGTTGTAGTTTGTTTTAGCTACTTAATTGTTATTTTGTAATGTTTTGTGTTTATTTCAGAATGTGCGGGTTGTGGACAGGAGTTGTCAGAAGGTCAAGCTCTCGTAGCATTAGACAGGTGAGCTGAAGCACCGTTTATTTATACTCATACTTGCAATGTTTTGCATTAAACTGTTCATTCCCAAAGTGGCTGTTTAAGTGGGCCACCCGCGGTAGATGTCATAGATCAGTGACCAAATAGGTTTCAAATGACATGTGTGTAATGAATGAGGGCGACGCGGCGGCAGCGGTGAGGACCCGCGGGCTAAAGGTCGCCGCATCTCTCCTAATTGGACTCATTTATTTATTGCTACAGGACTTTATTATGCAAAGTGACCCGACTGTCGACCTCGTAAAATATTAATAGATGCCTGACGTTCCGAATTAGGGGCAGGTAGTGCCGACTCATCATAAATAATTCGGTGCGTCTGTACTAGAAGGGAGTTTTAAAGGAAGTGGGATTTGAGGTCTTAATTGTGACTCAAATGAAGGTGAACCCGGTGACATGTCGTGACGGCAGTTCCCTATATATATATAATATGAGCTGGTGTTGTGTGCAGACAGTGGCACACGTGGTGCTTCGCGTGCGGCGAGTGCGGCGCGGTGCTGCAGGGCGAGTACATGGGGCGCGAGGGCGTGCCGTACTGCGAGCGCGACTACCAGCGCATGTACGGCGTGCGCTGCGCCTACTGCCAGCGGTACATCTCCGGCAAAGTGCTGCAGGTACCGGTCTCACACACACACACTGCAACACGCGAGGGCGTGCCGTACTGCGAGCGCGACTACCAGCGCATGTACGGCGTGCGCTGCGCCTACTGCCAGCGGTACATCTCCGGCAAAGTGCTGCAGGTACCGGTCTCACACACACACACTGCAACACGCGAGGGCGTGCCGTACTGCGAGCGCGACTACCAGCGCATGTACGGCGTGCGCTGCGCCTACTGCCAGCGGTACATCTCCGGCAAAGTGCTGCAGGTACCGGTCTCACACACACACACTGCAACACGCGAGGGCGTGCCGTACTGCGAGCGCGACTACCAGCGCATGTACGGCGTGCGCTGCGCCTACTGCCAGCGGTACATCTCCGGCAAAGTGCTGCAGGTACCGGTCTCACACACACACACTGCAACACGCGAGGGCGTGCCGTACTGCGAGCGCGACTACCAGCGCATGTACGGCGTGCGCTGCGCCTACTGCCAGCGGTACATCTCCGGCAAAGTGCTGCAGGTACCGGTCTCACACACACACACTGCAACACGCGAGGGCGTGCCGTACTGCGAGCGCGACTACCAGCGCATGTACGGCGTGCGCTGCGCCTACTGCCAGCGGTACATCTCCGGCAAAGTGCTGCAGGTACCGGTCTCACACACACACACTGCAACACGCGAGGGCGTGCCGTACTGCGAGCGCGACTACCAGCGCATGTACGGCGTGCGCTGCGCCTACTGCCAGCGGTACATCTCCGGCAAAGTGCTGCAGGTACCGGTCTCACACACACACACTGCAACACGCGAGGGCGTGCCGTACTGCGAGCGCGACTACCAGCGCATGTACGGCGTGCGCTGCGCCTACTGCCAGCGGTACATCTCCGGCAAAGTGCTGCAGGTACCGGTCTCACACACACACACTGCAACACGCGAGGGCGTGCCGTACTGCGAGCGCGACTACCAGCGCATGTACGGCGTGCGCTGCGCCTACTGCCAGCGGTACATCTCCGGCAAAGTGCTGCAGGTACCGGTCTCACACACACACACTGCAACACGCGAGGGCGTGCCGTACTGCGAGCGCGACTACCAGCGCATGTACGGCGTGCGCTGCGCCTACTGCCAGCGGTACATCTCCGGCAAAGTGCTGCAGGTACCGGTCTCACACACACACACTGCAACACGCGAGGGCGTGCCGTACTGCGAGCGCGACTACCAGCGCATGTACGGCGTGCGCTGCGCCTACTGCCAGCGGTACATCTCCGGCAAAGTGCTGCAGGTACCGGTCTCACACACACACACTGCAACACGCGAGGGCGTGCCGTACTGCGAGCGCGACTACCAGCGCATGTACGGCGTGCGCTGCGCCTACTGCCAGCGGTACATCTCCGGCAAAGTGCTGCAGGTACCGGTCTCACACACACACACTGCAACACGCGAGGGCGTGCCGTACTGCGAGCGCGACTACCAGCGCATGTACGGCGTGCGCTGCGCCTACTGCCAGCGGTACATCTCCGGCAAAGTGCTGCAGGTACCGGTCTCACACACACACACTGCAACACGCGAGGGCGTGCCGTACTGCGAGCGCGACTACCAGCGCATGTACGGCGTGCGCTGCGCCTACTGCCAGCGGTACATCTCCGGCAAAGTGCTGCAGGTACCGGTCTCACACACACACACTGCAACACGCGAGGGCGTGCCGTACTGCGAGCGCGACTACCAGCGCATGTACGGCGTGCGCTGCGCCTACTGCCAGCGGTACATCTCCGGCAAAGTGCTGCAGGTACCGGTCTCACACACACACACTGCAACACGCGAGGGCGTGCCGTACTGCGAGCGCGACTACCAGCGCATGTACGGCGTGCGCTGCGCCTACTGCCAGCGGTACATCTCCGGCAAAGTGCTGCAGGTACCGGTCTCACACACACACACTGCAACACGCGAGGGCGTGCCGTACTGCGAGCGCGACTACCAGCGCATGTACGGCGTGCGCTGCGCCTACTGCCAGCGGTACATCTCCGGCAAAGTGCTGCAGGTACCGGTCTCACACACACACACTGCAACACGCGAGGGCGTGCCGTACTGCGAGCGCGACTACCAGCGCATGTACGGCGTGCGCTGCGCCTACTGCCAGCGGTACATCTCCGGCAAAGTGCTGCAGGTACCGGTCTCACACACACACACTGCAACACGCGAGGGCGTGCCGTACTGCGAGCGCGACTACCAGCGCATGTACGGCGTGCGCTGCGCCTACTGCCAGCGGTACATCTCCGGCAAAGTGCTGCAGGTACCGGTCTCACACACACACACTGCAACACGCGAGGGCGTGCCGTACTGCGAGCGCGACTACCAGCGCATGTACGGCGTGCGCTGCGCCTACTGCCAGCGGTACATCTCCGGCAAAGTGCTGCAGGTACCGGTCTCACACACACACACTGCAACACGCGAGGGCGTGCCGTACTGCGAGCGCGACTACCAGCGCATGTACGGCGTGCGCTGCGCCTACTGCCAGCGGTACATCTCCGGCAAAGTGCTGCAGGTACCGGTCTCACACACACACACTGCAACACGCGAGGGCGTGCCGTACTGCGAGCGCGACTACCAGCGCATGTACGGCGTGCGCTGCGCCTACTGCCAGCGGTACATCTCCGGCAAAGTGCTGCAGGTACCGGTCTCACACACACACACTGCAACACGCGAGGGCGTGCCGTACTGCGAGCGCGACTACCAGCGCATGTACGGCGTGCGCTGCGCCTACTGCCAGCGGTACATCTCCGGCAAAGTGCTGCAGGTACCGGTCTCACACACACACACTGCAACACGCGAGGGCGTGCCGTACTGCGAGCGCGACTACCAGCGCATGTACGGCGTGCGCTGCGCCTACTGCCAGCGGTACATCTCCGGCAAAGTGCTGCAGGTACCGGTCTCACACACACACACTGCAACACGCGAGGGCGTGCCGTACTGCGAGCGCGACTACCAGCGCATGTACGGCGTGCGCTGCGCCTACTGCCAGCGGTACATCTCCGGCAAAGTGCTGCAGGTACCGGTCTCACACACACACACTGCAACACGCGAGGGCGTGCCGTACTGCGAGCGCGACTACCAGCGCATGTACGGCGTGCGCTGCGCCTACTGCCAGCGGTACATCTCCGGCAAAGTGCTGCAGGTACCGGTCTCACACACACACACTGCAACACGCGAGGGCGTGCCGTACTGCGAGCGCGACTACCAGCGCATGTACGGCGTGCGCTGCGCCTACTGCCAGCGGTACATCTCCGGCAAAGTGCTGCAGGTACCGGTCTCACACACACACACTGCAACACGCGAGGGCGTGCCGTACTGCGAGCGCGACTACCAGCGCATGTACGGCGTGCGCTGCGCCTACTGCCAGCGGTACATCTCCGGCAAAGTGCTGCAGGTACCGGTCTCACACACACACACTGCAACACGCGAGGGCGTGCCGTACTGCGAGCGCGACTACCAGCGCATGTACGGCGTGCGCTGCGCCTACTGCCAGCGGTACATCTCCGGCAAAGTGCTGCAGGTACCGGTCTCACACACACACACTGCAACACGCGAGGGCGTGCCGTACTGCGAGCGCGACTACCAGCGCATGTACGGCGTGCGCTGCGCCTACTGCCAGCGGTACATCTCCGGCAAAGTGCTGCAGGTACCGGTCTCACACACACACACTGCAACACGCGAGGGCGTGCCGTACTGCGAGCGCGACTACCAGCGCATGTACGGCGTGCGCTGCGCCTACTGCCAGCGGTACATCTCCGGCAAAGTGCTGCAGGTACCGGTCTCACACACACACACTGCAACACGCGAGGGCGTGTTCCTATAGAAAACATTACAATAGAGTCCGTAACGTATATATGATAACAACAATAGTGTGTCAGCTGCGCGCTGTGTGTGACGTGCGGCGTGTGACGTCACAGCGACAGGCCCTTGTTGTGGTTTGTGGTACATCGTGACGCGCACGCATTTTTCCGCTATCCCTTTGATACCGCTACTCGACGCGATATCAGCCAGTCCATGCATCTGTTGCATCATGACGTGCTTGCCATTACAGAACATTAAATGGATTAATAAAAAAATAAAATAAAATAAAAAGTATTGGCTAAAAGTCGAGACCGATGGAAGGAATGGAGGGAGGCCTTTGCCCTGCAGTGGGACAGTACAGGCTAAATATAATATAATAATATAATAAAAAGTATTTATTTCAGGTAAACCAAAAGCACCCATACATTAACCAGAATACATAAATACACGCACATAAGACAAATATACAGTTAGCAACATGTCTGTTACAGCAATTTTCGATATACGGGCAGTCAAATCTCCCGGTAATCATCGTCAGAACTGTATGGGAGCTGCCCCACACTCTGCACCAAAGAGAATATCTTTGCCCTGCACCAAGCACGCATAACATTTGCGCGTGGTGGTGTGTAAACAGTCGTTGCGTGCTTCCGTAAATATGCCCGAGGCACTACAGAAGCGGGGCAGCCCTAACACCGCTCTGAACGCGTTATTATATTGGATACGGAGGGCACTGTGAGCCGCTCGTGTGTAGGAAACTCATTTGCTGCACGTGTATAAAGAGGTGCAAAAAAAGCCTTTAAAAACGTGATCTTAACTTGATTTGAACAGCGTGCAAACCTACGGGCTATTATTTTTGCTCTTTTAGACAGTGCCCTCCGCTCCGTTTCGATGTCGACATGGTTCCTTAGCTCAGCTGTTACCGAATGTCCCAAATATTTAAATTGGTCCACTCGTTTCAAAGGTACATCATTGGCACATGTTGCGAGCATTCGGTGTCGGTCTGAAAGGCCGTGTATTGACTTTTTACGGCATTATACATGAGGCCGTGTGTGTTCGCGTATTCCTCATACACTTGCAATAACTTGCGAGCGACGCGCTCAGTAGCACCATGTCGTCTGCGTAACAGTCACAGTCTCCATCAATTAATGGGCGAATGTTGATGTAATTAAGGAAATATAATAATCCATGTTTGTGGGTGTGTGGCAGGCCGGCGACAACCACCACTTCCACCCCACGTGCGCGCGCTGCAGCAAGTGCGGCGACCCCTTCGGAGACGGCGAGGAGATGTTCCTGCAGGGCGCCGCCATCTGGCATCCGCGCTGCGGGCCCGCGCCGCACGAGCCCGAGCTGGAGCCCGACACCGACCGCGCGTCCGCGGACCTGCAGGTAGTGTGTGCTGCCTAGGGAGACTGTACGATGACATTCATTTGTTACTATCTTTCAGTGACGTAGTATTTTTAGTTAAATTGTTCTACGATAGTTGCATTTTAGAATCCGACTTAGATTAATAGTATTACCAGTGTCACATATTCACAGACGCACGACCACACACCAGTAGTGTCGATACGATGCACTCTCACCGTTTGTTAGCGTGTCACACACGTGCGGGGTGTGGGTGACTGCAGCAGAGCGGTGCTCGTGTGAGCACACTGATACCTTCAACCAGAGAATTGTGTTCACTCACTCCACTCATTTACACTCTGTGTGTCTTGCTTGTGAATTTCTCATCCTAGACAAAAACTTATCAAAACGATCACAAGCAAGCCCACGTTTGTTCACGTAAGTTCGTCGTACTCGCTGTAACGAGCTGAACACTTATAACATAAATGAACATTGTGACTACGACAACCTTACGTACACAAACGTAAACTTTATTATTTTGATTGTGTTTATTTGCGTCGCGGCGACTGTCACGCGTGGAGCAGTCCCGCCGCTACACGCGTGACGGCGCCGCACAGTCACGCCGCAACACTCCTCGACTGTGACGTCACGTGTGCACTGTCACTGACTAGCTCCTTCTGAAAACAAAAGTAACGTGAAAACCCTCAATTCATGAAAAGCAAAAGTTGCACAGCATTGTTTCCAGCCACATTTGATGTTGCGGAAACAATGTTCAGCAACTGTTGACAACTTTTGTTTAACATGCTGTAATGAGAGGCATCATCACAATTAGACCGACACGTGACGTGCACCCGAGACGTGACGCGCGTGGTTGTGTGCGTGACGCGCTTGTTGTCTTCAGTTCTCGCTGCGCTCGCGCACGCCCAGCGTCAACGGGTCGTACTGCAGCCCCTACAGTAGCTTGACCAGGAAGGTCCGTTACACACACTTTATTATTTTTTTTATTTTTACTTTTTTTTGGGTGTGCCCTTGAGTGTTTATGATTGTCAATAATTGATTTATGTTTTTAAACTCACAAAAAAGAATTCACCTAGTAGCGTTTTTTTGCTGTTAGAGAAAATAGTTCATATTTTCATAAAGTTATCTTCATAATTAATAATGACATAAACAAAGAAAACAACGGAAACAAAGTCATCTTTCAAAATAAATGTTGCATTGTTTCACTTCAAGGGCACACATTTTGTTGTAATTATTTTCAGTTGACACATTTACACGTTTCAGTTCATGCTCCGTATTTATTGTTGTTGACGCTTATGTTATGTTGTTACTATGTAACTGTCGTAGTGTCGTACTGTACGACACTACGACAGTACGACTCGTACTGTCGTGTCGCGGCACTCTCGCACTCGAGCATGTGGATGTGTTGACTGTGTGCTTCATTCGATTTTGCACTTTTAGACAAATTCAAAAAGTTGGCCATATGTTATATCAATTTCAAAAAGAATTTCTTCTATTTTAGTTTTAGACACAACAATCGTTAGTTACAAACAAATGTCAAACTTTTGAAATGTCTAAGAGAGCATTTAATGAAGTATTTGTTCATTTATTGCAATCCAAACAGTACTCCCCACATGCCTATGTTAATCTCAGAGCCTCCCTGTGATACCATTAGTTCTCTTTGATTTGAGCTTTGAATATAGTTAAGTACTTAAATTATACGTACCTACAAAGGAGTTGTTTCAAAATGTATGAAGGCTGGACCCACTCCTTGTATATCATACTAAAAAATTGGGAAAAACTTTTTAAATAGTTCTCAAATGTTCAATTACTTTAAAATGGCTTTGTGAGCAGGTAAAATACAAGAAATTGCATTTAAAATTGCAACACACAACAAAAAAGCAGTAATGGCGGTAAACTGTAATTTGATTGATTAATGACGATTGACGTTTATAAAACGGTGTTAAATTCTAAAAACGAAAGCAAAGTTGTTAAAACGAACTCCAGAAACTAGAAACAAAACAAGACAAAAGCACAGTACATACAGACGAAAGTGACTGAAGTGACATTGTTGACAGCTGATAGTTCTCTTTCTATGATCAATGGTCGATCTATGGTTTAAAGAGTTAAGTAGCTAAATCTGATTGACGCCATGTTAATAATTACTAAATATCAACCACAACAGTATACATTGAAATTTATGTACATATATATATTTGACTCTTTTTTTATACACTGCTCAGGCTCACATACTGATCCATTGTTTGTTAAAATATAAGGAGTGGTCGTCTACTGTTTCAACATTAATTGTAATATGTAATATGTGAACACTGTGTATCTATGTACATATAACTTAGTCTGTCATTCCTTAATCTGTGATACTTTGTACACACTTTCAAATACCTAGTGTTTTTATGCTAGGTACATCGTATTCACGTATAATTATATAATTCCTGTAAATGCAAATATTGTTAACATCGTTTTTAAAAGAGTAAGTATGGAGTTTCTTGCCCATTCTTCTCCATACAAAACTACCTTTTGGAATGGGCACCTAGAATCAATTTTTTTTTTCTCATTTGACGTTCAAAAGTGCCTTATAATGGTCTAATTGAAATAAATGATTTGACTTTGACTTTGACTTTGAAATTAATTATCAGTGTTGTTTTCGGATTCTACGAATTCTTCTTTCTTTTTTTTTGAAGTGGTGTACAGTCGGTGATAGCTGTTAACTGACCCACTAAAAGTTAGACGAATTTTAACCTTATGCAATTAGCAGTAGATAAGTGTTATTCGATACGTACGAACTAGAACGACTTGTTCAAGGTAGGCATATATTGAAGAATATAGTTATGCCAATTTAATCTTTAACACGTAACGATAAGGT
The DNA here is from genome assembly GCA_947361185.1 of Charanyca ferruginea. Classification (NCBI taxonomy): domain Eukaryota; kingdom Metazoa; phylum Arthropoda; class Insecta; order Lepidoptera; family Noctuidae; genus Charanyca; species Charanyca ferruginea. Next base: position 267,427 of record OX376078.1, on the reverse strand, counting down.
AGATAATTATAGTGACTACTGTTTTGTCACATGATGGAGTTGTTAATTTTAACAATTTTAATTAAGTCTGTTTGGTCTAGTGGTTGAACCAGTAGAAACAAGTGAGTCAACATGGTTGCGAGTTCAAAACTATATCAATTTACTTTTTGTAGTTTTCAATATTCATTTATGTTTTTTGAATTGAAAATACTATTTCTATTAGATTAAGAAAAGTAGATTTATATTAATAATATATAAATACAAATAACAACAAAAAATAAAAACAATTATGATAATGATAAAGATTTTATTCAAAATAAATAAAAATTAATTACTTACAACATTATAAAAGAAGTTAGAATACTTAACTACTTATGCTATGCGTGAATTTTCTGTTTAAGTTGCTAACGCGACAACAAAACAGTTCTTCGTTTCAGTAGTGCCCATAAAATACCCATTTTTATTATTTTTTAAGTAGGTAAGTAATCTGTTGAATGCTTTACAAAGTGTTGAATGTAGTGAATCAACATGTTATATTATGTTTAGAAATATACCTATAATATTTCTATTTTATAACAATAACATCACCACATTAACTTACTGTCATACATACCTACCTACTTATAAAATATTAGTCAAAACAGCACTAAATACTTTGATGTATTACATACTTTTTAGATTTTTTAAAAGTATTTTTAGTTTTAAATATGATCGTTATAAGAACCTGCATCATTGTATGACTAACACTTCCTTAGGAATTATGATAACAACAGATTATTTAACACACACACTGACGTAAGTATTGTTGACTGCAGGCGGTGATGCTGTCTTAATAGCGAAGTGGAGCACCATCTTTCTCTATAATTTGTTGCAAGCGGCTTCGCATACTGCACACCATGTTCTAGCAAGCATCACTTCCTCTCATGAGTTCCCACGTTGAAGTCACAAGTTGCGCCAAATTTTCATTTGTCCTGACTTCTGATGAATCTCAGTTTAAAATCATTTGACTCCACAAGTTTTCTATTGGATTCAGATCAGGACTTTTAGATGGCCAACTTATTGTTATGACACCTTCTTGACTGGTTAGCCAATTTTGCACCACAGCATCTCTGCACGAAGTAAATATCCGTGTTTGGCTAAGCAACACGCACAGTCGGCAACATTACATCACGTAACATTTCCAAATATTAGCGACTATTAAATCGGCCTCCAATTTCCACAAGTTCTTAGTCATTGGTCCTGGAGGATCCTTTTGAACATTTCCTGTTTCTTTAAAACGCCTTAACCACAATCTCACAGTATTTTCTGAAACAAAGAAATTAAACGGCGTCACTTTACGTTTAAGTATATAAAAAAAAATGTTTGTTTACGTCACGGCACAAGGAATAGCTAGATATAAAAACGTGGTTTAAAATTAGAAAAATACACTTACTGCTATATTAGTCTCCTTGCAATCTCTCTGATGCCAATATTCTCCTCGTGCAAATAGATTATTTTGTATTTTAAATAATCACTCAATTGAGACATGTTAATAAAGCTACAAAGATTATATTTAATAATTTTAAAAAGGCGTGGGCTATTCGCAATTTAGAAAGGCAACACAGAAAATGTTCGCCCGTAGTCATTGCAATAAAATTGTGCGTAGACTAGCTTTAGTTATAGTCACGATATTTTTTTATTTTCCTACCCATATCCTTAGTAAGATTTGAATACCAGTTTTACAATGAATACGCATTTGTCTTTCAACTACCCACTTATTAAAAGTTAGGTTAAAATGATAATTATTTTACAATACTGTGATAAACTTTAAGTCTTACCGCATAAAAATCAAAATTGCATAACAAGTAGTTATAAATATCCTAATCCTAACGTTTTAAAGATCAGTTTTGCGTGTCTGTTTTATTATTGTATTTGTTTATCGAGTAGCGCTAGTCAGATGAACTCATACAAATTGAATAACACTTATTGTAACAGACAGAGGGTTTAAACTCGTTTGTTTTTAGGGTGGGTCAGATAATAGCTATCACCCACTGTACATAGACTGGGTCCATTATGAAATATGTCCTTTATTGAAAATCAGCAGTTTCTTTTATTAAAAATGTTTCGACAAACGTATCCACGCGCTTGCAGTACGGCTACCGCGCGGTGTCGCCGGGGCTGGCGCTGCGCGAGTACGGCGGCTTGCCGTCGCCGCACCGCATCACCACGTACTCCTACCTCACCAGCGAGCCCGCCTACCTGCGGCGGCCGCTGCAGCCCTACGACCGCCCGCCCACCTCGCCGCACTTCCACCGCCCGCCCTGTGAGTATGCGCACACGTTCATCAATCTGTTAGTGACAATGTTCTTAGCCTAGAGTTAATAATATCAGTCAGGCGCTCGGTTACGCGCGAAGCACAGAGTCCCATCGTCGGCGGCACGCGGCAGCCCCGTCGATATCCTGACCACGATATTATAATAATAATTCATATATCGCAGGCTACACAAACCCACAGATGAATACCTTTACTGTTAATAGTACTTCACTTTGCACTAAATTGTCTTTATGCTGTCCTGTGGCACTTGTCCGCGGAAACGACGGAATACCACGTCCACGTCATTATACTGTACACGCAGTGCGTCGTATATCCTCTGCGTGTATTTGGCTCAGCGCACTCTCTGCGGACACTTGTATAGACGAGCTGTGACGTGAGCTGCCCGCGCACTCTCTGCGGACACTAGTACTGAATATCAGGCTGACGGGTGTACGTCAAAAATCAGTGATTATATACATAGGAAAGCAATGTTCTAGCAATGTGAGGAATGTGCGTAAAATTTAACTAGAGTTATTTAAAAAACTTAGTGAGCCGCCAGCCTGGTATCAGAAAGACTGGTGTATTTACACCAGTTTAATCTGAGCAAATTACTTACTATCTAAGGATGAAAACTGTTTACAATAGTTGCACTATGTTTATATAGAAATAGATATCTCATTTGCATTGCACTGGAAACGCCTGTGGCACAGCCACGACAGTTAATAACAAAATTCATCCCGCAATAATTAATTTTTTGACAGAGTCCATGAAACATTGGAATACCAAACTTAAAGTAGGAAAATCAATAGAAACAGGTCCCATACCCATAAAGCGTGGAATTTACCAAGGCGACGCTCTAAGCCCTCTCTGGTTTTGCCTCGCTTTAAACCCTTTATCTAATCTTCTAAATTCTTCTGACAATGGTCTTACAATCAAAAATGATGAAACATCGGATAATTTTAAACTCACCCATTTAATGTTCATGGACGATATTAAACTCTATTGCAATAGTATATCAGGACTCCACTCACTCGCAGATCTTACTCAAACCTTTTCTGATGATATAAACATGTCTTTTGGTATTGACAAGTGCAAAACATTTACTCTACGAGAAGGAAATCATGTTGATAGTAACCCATACGTATTAGAATCTGGCCAAGCAATAGATCCCCTATCACAAAATGACACCTACAAATACTTAGGTTTTGAACAATCACACCAAATTGATCAAAAACACACGAAAAATAAAATAATCTCCAAATATAAACACAGACTAAACATGCTAATAAAATCACAACTGACGTCGCGTAATTTAATAAAATCCATAAATTCATTTGCTATACCCATACTCACCTATTCTTTCGGAATTATAAACTGGTCCAAAACTGATCTAACTAAACTGCAACGCTGTATAAATACTACCCTAACTAAAAACCGAAAACATCATCCACGATCTTGTGTCCAGAGGCTCACGCTACCGCGAGACGAAGGTGGACGCGGTCTTATAGATATAGTAAATCTGCACAACAAGCAAATTACCAGCTTGAGAAAGTTTTTTATTGAGAAAGCCCTTCAGTCACCACTTTACAAAGTAATTACACAAGTAGACAAAAAACTCACCCCACTTAATTTACACAGTACTGAACCACAGACCAACGAACTTATCACCAGTAAAATAGAAAAGATTGCAGCATGGGAACGTAAATCACTTCACGGAAGACATCGCCTCGACTTGCAGCAACCTCATGTCGATATAAAAGCATCGAACGCGTGGCTGCGGCGAGGCGAACTCTTCCCTGAGACCGAGGGATTTATGATTGCCATTCAGGATCAGGTCATTGACACAGCCAACTACCAAAAATTCATAATTCGCCGACCCAACTACAATGACTCCTGCAGACGATGCCATGGTGCATCAGAGACCATCCAACACATTACAGGTGCATGTAGAGCCATAGCCCAAACCGATTATAAACATCGCCATGATCAAGTTGCTGCAATAGTTCATCAATCATTAGCAATTCAAGCAAAACTAATTACAGACAAAGTCCCCTACTATAAATACAAACCGCAAGCAGTGTTAGAGAACAATAATTTCAAATTGTACTGAGATAGGACAATAATTACAGATAAAACAATTTACAATAATAGACCAGACATTACTATGTTAGATAAACAAAAGAAATTAGTGTACATAATAGACATAGCAATTTGCAACACCCATAACCTTACTAGCACACATACGGAAAAAATTGCAAAATACACAGATTTGTCAATAGAACTTAAAACGCAGTGGAATGTTACACACACCAAAACTATCCCCATCATACTATCCAGCACAGGAGTCATCCCAAAAACCCTACACAATAGCCTTAACTCATTGAATATTAGTCCATCTACTTACCTTCTGCTACAAAAAGCAGTTATTTTGAATACATGCAGGTTAACCCGCAAATTTTTAAATACCTAATTTAGTACACAATGCACTTGGCTTCGGCCCGTGCCAATTTCGACCCACACATAGATGTGAGATATTTTAAATATACCGAGAAATAATAATAATAATAATAAATATATTTAATATATTTTTAAATGTTTTTATTTATTTTTTTACTAATATTTAAAAATGTAATTTAATAATTATGTTAAGAAAATGAATAAACGATCATAATAATAATATGTGGGGACATTTCCACACACGGCCATCCGACCCCAAACTAGGGAGAGACCCTGTACTATGGGTGTCAGACAGCTGATATACATACACAAATACATTTTTTTTTGTAAATACATACATATTACATAGTTCATACAAATGAAACGATATAATTGCCTACACTACTACTAGAATACCAGACTGTACGAATACGTGTGTGTGTGTGCGTTAATACCGCTAGGGCTGCCATCTGCCACCGCGAGCGCGCAAGAGCGAGCGAGCGCGCGATACCGGCTTCAACACAAGTGTTTTTCTCTCACAAGTAGGTACTCAATTCTTTCAAGGTTTGAAATTCGAACTTCTAAATAGGTAGGTCGATCCTTTCAAGGTTTGAAATTTAATCTTCGAAATAGGTAAGTACCTACCGAGAATGCATGTGACAAGAAGTAGTTATAGTATAAGATCCCGATATACAACGACCTTCACCGAGATGCTTATTTAATGAAGCGTATTTTATATTTAATTTAATATGTCAATAAATATAATCCATATGGGTTGCCTAGCAAATTTCAGTCCAGAGTATGTTTAATGAATAATTTAAAAAAAATTTTTTTTGTAACATTTCACCGGTATGATTATTCGATAAATTCTATACCAATCGAAAGTATGAAGCCCATAGACTAAGCAAACGTTAGGTTGCCTATTCTTTTCCGGTCACAACTATCGGGTTGCCAGGTATAAACAGGTAAATCTGTACTAGCATTTTGCAACGGTCTGTTTATTGAATGAAATTTAAATGAAATTAAAGATTATTTTATTCTGAACACGGTGGTATAGGGTTGCCTGCGAAAAATCAGTCCAAAATTGCGGTTGTCAAATTTAAAAAAGTAAAATATTGCTCCGAGTGAATGTGTGCGACTGAGAGGTCCCAACCAACCATCCCATGCGATAGAAGAGGACACAGCATAGCAGCTGTTTAAAGTCGGCCCATTTAAAGAAAGAGAGTGCGCGTGCTATTTGGGCTTGGAAAAGAAAAGGATAGCGATAGACTCGTATATACTATGCATCATTTTGGAGTAGTTTATTATTTAAATAGGTAAATAGTTATTTAATTTTTTTTTTTTAATCAATTAATTATTTATGTGTATATTTTTTATGTGACACTAAAGTATATATACATCTTTAGTAAAAAAGAAGGTTATAGTGATACATATATAATACTACCCTGATTAAAAATATTGATTGAAAAAAATTAAAAAAATTTACTACATGCAAATTATAAATCTATAAATGTAAACAGAGAAATTGAAATCAATTGAAACTATTGGAAAAAATTCAAAACCCATAAAAGTGATTTTTTTTAATTAGTGTAATCTTGCTAATTTTATTTTTATTATAAGAAGACAAAATAAAAAAAACAACAATTAAAAAATTATGTACTTCTATTTATTGTAAAAAAATAAAAATACATTTTTTTTTTTTAATTATTCAGAATCCGAGTCTTCGGACATAAAACTACGATCTTCAACTTCTAAATCTTCTTCGTCATCACTCTCTGTTGCACTTTTTTCGACAATGTCTTCTATCTTTAAAGGTGAATCCTACTGGTTTTAAATATTCATCTAAGAACCATCCGCAGTTCTCAGGCTCAAGTTTCACGCATTTTGGATCCGTTGCATTAAGCCACATGGAATTTACGAAAATAGTTCGTAAAATTTTCTGAGTTAATGATATCCAGCATGGTGGTATGGAGTTGTTGTTGTTGTTGTTGTTGTTGTTGTTGTTGTTGTTGTTGTTGTTTTTAAGTAAATACAAAAAAATTATGTGTGTCGAAAATTAACAAAACCATAGGTGAATTTTACTAACAATTATTTAAACATGAAAAAAATATAGAAGATGTATTAGCTAAGATAATTTTAAAGATTCAATTATTATGTACTTACTGTATATTCAGCACTATAATTAAGAAATTCTTCGTTATATTTTTTATTCAAAACGGTCACTTTTTTTGTAGCACGTGGTATGATAACCTACAAATTGAAGAGAGACTGGGTAGCTCAACAAAATTGTATTTAAAGTGTTTTTTTTACGAAAAGCTAACTTTAATACACAGTTTTTAAAAGTTTCATCTTTAAAATCAATTATTTCATCATCCGATCCACACAAAAAACACTTTTTTGCCATTTTTTCCAACAATAAATAGTAGCACGTTTTTTCAATTGTATTTATAGCGACACTCTGCTCCAAAATGATGCATAGTATATACGAGTCTATCGCTATCCTTTTCTTTTCCAAGCCCAAATAGCACGCGCACTCTCTTTCTTTAAATGGGCCGACTTTAAACAGCTGCTATGCTGTGTCCTCTTCTATCGCATGGGATGGTTGGTTGGGACCTCTCAGTCGCACACATTCACTCGGAGCAATATTTTACTTTTTAAAATTCGACAACCGCAATTCTGGACTGATTTTTCGCAGGCAACCCTATACCACCGTGTTCAGAATAAAATAATCTTTAATTTCATTTAAATTTCATTCAATAAACAGACCGTTGCAAAATGCTAGTACAGATTTACCTGTTTATACCTGGCAACCCGATAGTTGTGACCGGAAAAGAATTGGCAACCTAACGTTTGCATATTCTATGGGCTTCATACTTTCGATTGGTATATAATTTATCTAATAATCATACCGGTGAAATGTTTAAAAAATTTTTTTTTTAAAATATTAATTAAACATACTCTGGACTGAAATTTGCTAGGCAACCCATATGGATTATATTTATTGACATATTAAATTAAATATAAAATACGTTTCATTAAATAAGCATCTCGGTGAAGGTCGTTGTATATCCGGATCTTAGACTATTATGTAAGTAAATGAAAAGGTTCTGTATATTTTAAAATTTAATTTCAAGTTTGTTTAAATTTTCTGATAAACTTATCTTTCAAAACTGATAGTAACGACAAGAAGTTGTTCAAGGAAATGAAACTCGAAGGTCCAGGAGTTTCTGAGATAAGGGGAAAGGTCTATTTCTGCTCATTTTTTATTTTTAAATTAAAAATAGGTTTGTATTCTTTTTAATATTCCGCGGCTCACCTAGTGAAATAAAAAGAATAAAAATACTTTAAAAAATACATTTATGAATTAATATTAACACATTGCGATGCAGCTTGCGGCACGACAATGCCCAGAAATTAATATACATTTTATTGTGACATCACTCACTGTGGCGGAGATGCCACTTAGAAGCATAATATATTCGGACGGTATAGGTAAAGACAGACAAATGGACACGATTACTATTTTGCCATTTTGACTACGGAACCCTAAAACTAAAAATCATGATTGATAGGACAGAGTAGGTACAGTAAATATAAATATGACGCAGTGATTCAGCTATGTTAAGACAGACAGGTAGACATGGTTGTGATTTTTTTAACTTCAACTATGGAACCCTAAAATTTAGAAACAACATTGGAAATGACAAATTACAGTGCTTGTAAACAGACAGAGTTATTTGGGAATGTGTGACAGACAGGTGGAGATGATTACGATTTTACCACTTGATTAAGGAACCCTAAAAGTGAAACTTATTTGATACCTACCTAATTTAGAACGAGTTATTTGGTCTCATAATCTTTAATTAGTTGTATATTATTATATTATATTCGGGAGGTAGATCGAATTTCAAAGAAAGGCCGACGTTCTTTGAAATTCGGTCTACCTCCCGAATACTTTATGACGGTTTAATCTGGCCACTGTGTACTGTCTTAGGTAGGTAAGTATATTACTTACTTAAACTTACTAGGATTGCATTACTTACCTCGTTTCTTCTGAAGGAAATCCAAAAAAATCTCTGATTTTTTATCATAATTATCGCTCCGTAAGCATCCACTGACGGCACAATAACGAACAATTTTTTTTTCACAAATGAGCTACAAGTGATTGCTAATACAAAATAAGCAGGCGTTTAAATTTAGAATTTTTATTTTAATAATAACTTTTAATCCTTTTGCCGCAACTGATTCTGCTTTTGGTACGTTTGAGCACATTGCTGGAACATTGCTACGCTAGTGTTTTCATCTTTAGATAGTAAGTAATTTGCTCAGATCAAAAATACACCAGTCATTCTGATATCAGGCTGGCGGCTCACTAAGTTTTTTAAATAACTCTAGTTTTATTAAAGCACATTGCTTTAAATTTTACGCACATTCCTCACATTGCTAGAACATTGCTTTCCGGTGTATAGAATCACTGATTTTTGACGTACACCCGTCAGCCTGATATTCACCACTAGTATGAACGAGCTGTGACGTGAGCTGCCCACGCTCCCCGCGCCCTTAACCTGCAAAGCTGGCCAAGCATTAAATGACAAACATTGTCATTAATTTTACCAAACGATAATTTAAAAAAAAAATAAAAAATTGTGTTAATACTACGGAACAGCTCGATAGGAATATGTTAGATGAACAGCATAGTGACGTGTCCTTGTGTCCGCAGCGTCCTCGAGCACGCGCGCGTCCTCCCGCGCGGGCAGCAAGGCGTCCTCCCGCCCCGGCATGCAGACACTCGTGGACTCCATCCGCAGCGAGACGCCGCGCCCCAAGTCGCCGCACATGAACAACGAGGTGAGCTCCTATATACTGACTACACACACACCCTCGTGGACGTAGTATGGGTAATGACAGCGGCATGTCATATGTTCCAGGAGCCGATCGAGATGTCGCACTACCCGGCCGCCTACAAGCCGCCGCCCGGCACCAAGCCCAAGATCGAGCGCGACGACTTCCCCGCCCCGCCCTACCCCTACACGGACCCAGGTACGGGCGCGAGCAGCATTCACCATTTGTAAACCACTGCAACTCCTGTAAGCCAGAATCGGCAGCGGCGACCACCAGAATAGCGCTGAACTAATGAAGCTCAACGAGTCCCGGAGAAACGATTTCATTTTCTTGGATCCCGTAGCATTTTGCGAATTCATTGCCCGCCTCTCTGTTCTCTAATAATTGTAATTTTAGTATCTTTAAGGCTATAATGATGTTAATTTCAACTAATTTTGTTCAGTCGTTTAAGCGTGAAAGAATAACAAACATACATTAAATTCTCACAAACTTTCGCATTTCTAGGATTCAGTTCCGTCGTATCTATTTTACGCAGTTAGACATTTGTTTTGTATTCAGATTTCAAAATTTCTTTGAATTAGTAAGCGACCCTTTAGTATTTAAGTGTCAGATGAGCCCCGGTGAGCACTGAGCACTGAGCACTGCGCGTGACGTTGCAGAGCGGCGGCGGCGCTGGTCGGACACGTACGCCGGCGTGGACAGCGACGACGAGCACGACGCCAAGCACAACGGAGTCAACGGGCACGAGCACGAGCCGCAGCTGCGGCGCGAGCAGCGCGAGCTCGCCAAGATAGAGACCGGCATCGCGCAGGTAGCGCAGCCTCCGCTAGCGTAGTGCGCAGTGTAGGGGCTGTGAGCTGATCCTGAACATGTTGTTCGTTTTAGGTGTTCCTTAAAGAAGTCAAAGAGCGCGAAAAGCTGCAGCAGTGGAAAAAACAGAATCTGGATCCGAGAAATGCAAGCAGGTGAGATGTCGTAGCTTCGCCCTCGCTCTCACACTGTAGCTACACTACACAACACGCTACATCCGTTACTCGGCCCCGCGACTTCGCTACTCGTCCCCGGTGGGAGCGTCCTCCTCTCGCTCGCTGTAGAGCTAACACTACACACTCCCCCGCGCTCGCTGTAGAGCTAGCACTACACACTACACACTCTCGTGCCCGCAGGACGCCGTCTGCGTCGCGCGAGGCTGCCCCACGACTGCGCTACTCGTCCCCGGTGGGGGCGTCCCCCTCCCGCTCGCTGTAGAGCTAGCACTACACACTACACACTCTCGTGCCCGCAGGACGCCGTCTGCGTCGCGCGAGGCTGCCCCACGACTGCGCTACTCGTCCCCGGTGGGGGCGTCCCCCTCCCGCTCGCTGTAGAGCTAGCACTACACACTACACACTCCCCCGCGCTCGCTGTAGAGCTAGCACTACACACTACACACTCTCGTGCCCGCAGGACGCCGTCTGCGTCGCGCGAGGCTGCCCCACGACTGCGCTACTCGTCCCCGGTGGGGGCGTCCCCCTCCCGCTCGCTGTAGAGCTGGCACTACACACTACACACTCCCCCGCGCTCGCTGTAGAGCTAGCACTACACACTACACACTCTCGTGCCCGCAGGACGCCGTCTGCGTCGCGCGAGGCTGCCCCACGACTGCGCTACTCGTCCCCGGTGGGGGCGTCCCCCTCCCGCTCGCTGTAGAGCTAGCACTACACACTACACACTCTCGTGCCCGCAGGACGCCGTCTGCGTCGCGCGAGGCTGCCCCACGACTGCGCTACTCGTCCCCGGTGGGGGCGTCCCCCTCCCGCTCGCTGTAGAGCTAGCACTACACACTACACACTCCCCCGCGCTCGCTGTAGAGCTAGCACTACACACTACACACTCTCGTGCCCGCAGGACGCCGTCTGCGTCGCGCGAGGCTGCCCCACGACTGCGCTACTCGTCCCCGGTGGGGGCGTCCCCCTCCCGCTCGCTGGATGCTCGTACTCACGACGCCTACGAGCACGTCAGCCACGCTCACATCCCCACCTACAACGGTGAGCATTGTGTACACGTCAACTAACAATTATATCGATATTCTGAAGCGATTCTTTTTTACGACTGTTCCATGAAACTTATCGATCCTTTCGATTTACGAAACAGATCACAGAATCTGCTGTTTTAAACCTCTTGTATGCCGTAATTATAGACACAATTAAAAAGTTATTGTGTCTCGCGTAGTTCTGCGTTCCGAGAGGTTAATAATGTATTATTATTCTTTTATAAATCAATCGAACTACCAAAATAAAAAAACAATTCACTTCGGGAAAACGGCTTATTCCACAAATCCCCCCTAAAAGCCCCCTTAGGGGGGATAAGTGGAATATAATATTAAAAGTCTAGAATTCCCCCCTGATAATCCCCCCTAAGGGGGAAAACTGGAATTGAAAAAGATACTTATTCCGGAAATCCCCCCCCGAAAGTTCTCCCTGAGGGGGAAAACTGGAATCTAAAAAATGAAGTCTAGAATTCCCCCCTGATAATCCCCCTTAGGAGGAAGAACTGGAGTCTAAAGACACCTTCACACCTTCCAGAAATCCCCACTGAGGTAAAAGGAGAAGGCCGCCAAGCGGGCCTTCGTCGATATAGTCACTAAAGCTAATAAAATTTATATACAATTCTTTGAACTACTTTAAATAGGCAGACATGTTTGTTGTTGTTTATTTATTTACTCCCGTTTACAAGATTAAGAAAAAAAAAAAAAAACCCATTCAACCGTTTCGTCGTGAAAGTGTAACAGACATTTATTATTATAAATTATTTTTACTCTTCATCACATTTTATTCACATTCTGGTAAAAAAAGACTGATTAAGTATATAATTATTATATTGTCGAAACACTGTTTTTTTATTTACTTCAAAGAACGTACAAATGAAAACTAGAAATAAGGGGGGAAAAGTGGAGTAAACCAAAATAAAAAGGGGCATTTCTGGATTCTTTTTTACATATAGGTGCACTTTTCCTCCCTAGGAAAGATTCTCTCAGGGGGGAAAAGTGGAATAAGTAAAAATGACAAGGGGTCTTTCTGGACGATTTTTACATTAGGGTCCAGATTTCTCCCCTGAGGGGGATTATATTAGGGGGGAAAAGTGGAATAACCCCGGGAAAACAACCATTAAAATTACAGCGTGTATATGTACCGAATTGTATTGTTATGAATAACATCTGAATCTGGCTGAATTGAAAGGAGCGACAAGATAACACTAAAGTCCAGAGACGCCACAGGATAACTTTCTTAAGGGACTGATGTCTCGGACGATTTTTTCCTGTATCTACTCTTGTTTATTATATCATAATTGTGTTAATCTAATAAACATGCTGTATTAACGTACAGGACGTTCACTCCGCGTCGTGCGGTAACTTACTCACATGTCTTGGTTCGAGATTTAAATGTTACACAAAGCTGTCGGAAAGCTAGTGCTAAATATGTGAGGTGGTTGTCGCACTACGTGGGGTCCGTGGACGTCCCGCACGTGACGCGTGACCCTCCGCCCTCCGCCCTCCACCCCCCACCCCCACCTCTCTTACTCTCTGCGATCGTCGCCAGTCAAGCCGCCTTAGACATTGTATTTTCAAACCGAAAAAAAAAAGACTAGTTTCGAATTGAGAACAGAAGACTAGTTTCGAATTGAGAGCAGAATAAAAATAAAATGGGTTATATGTATACGCGGCATGCGTGTCTAATACAGTGGTATCGTGTAAAGTGCCGACTGGCGGCGTGTCGCACTATCTAGCAGGACCCTCCGCTACTACATCACATCTATAATACGTCACGCTGGGCTACTAACTCGTACTAACTCCCTCCTCGTGGTTCGCACACAGTCCGCGACGCGCTCGTACTATCCGACGCCGCGTTGTTTCTGTCCTAGAACACAACAGTTCATAGTCTCTTGGCGTATTTGTGCAAATATTCGCCTTAATTGGATGATACAAAATATACCCCATGTCTATGACTTTAATTCAATAGGTAACTATATTGAATTAAAGTCGATTTTGTATTATCCAAATAAGGCGAATATTTGCACAAATACGCCATGTGAAGTGCCAGCATTACTCGCGAGAATAGAAGATTCTTCTGCATACTTTAATAAATTGGTTCAATGTTGTGGTGAACTATGAACTTGTGTGTTCGTCGGTATTTGCATGAAGGGTAAAGCGATGTGTCTCGGTGGCGGACGTGTTGTTGTCTCGCTCGCACCACGCTAACGTTCGCTCTGTTGCAGTACACACGTACACGTACTACACAGATGACGGTGAGTCACTACTTTACATACTGGCTTACTGGCTTCCTCTCGACGCATTCGATCACAACTAATTATATACTCTATGCAATACTAATACTATTCATAATCCAACGATACACACATTCTCGAGAGTACACATATTTCTTAGTTCGAGCCTTGGACGAGTCGTTAGCTTGAATGCGCGTTAGTTGGTCGTGAAATATAATATTATGCAATAATGGTCTCGGTAACACATCAGCGCTTTGTCTTTCATTGGCATATTCCGTTTATTAACATTAAGTTTGGACCGGTGAACGCGTACTGAAGCAGATGCCGCAGGTAAGCGCGGCAGTGTACCCGCTCGTACGCCACACTCACGCGTGTAGCTGCAGACTACAACCTCTCATGGCTAAATACTTAAACGCTACTTAATTTTAAGATGCCGTTAAGTCTCGTACTGTCACAGTCACTTTGACTTGAAGCGATAGAGAAAGCACGAGATTTAACGGCATTTCAAAATTGAGTAGCGTTTCAGTATTTGGACACCAGTGTGACAAGTAATGCTGCCGTGTGCGCGAGAACAGTGCGCGGGAGCAGGCGTGACGTCACGCAGCAGGTGACGTATGCACGCGCGGTGCGGGCCAGCACTGCTACCACACGAAGTGGACACAGTATAAAGATTATGAACAGTACGGAAACTACGAACAAACCGATCGAAACGGCACACTCACACAGACGCGCGCATCTACAATAGCCTAAGCGATAGTCGCGGTGCTCTCAGTCACGGCCTCACGGATGCCGTGTTTGAACGAGTGTCGAGTATTCGTGTAATGCATTTATTTATTATTGAAAGGTAAGAATGATTTATTGTTGATATTGAATATGATTGAATATGTACATACATGTTAGCAGCCGCCATCTTTGTTTTACAAATAAGTTCATATTAAATTCGTGAATTTATTTGTAAAACAAATATGGCGGCTTTTTTATTTGTTCGTGTAAATTATTTTTTTCGATACGGGTGTCGTTATAGTTTTCGTGGGTGCCAAAACCGATAGTAAGTACAAAATGTAGATCCAAGATGGCGGCCGTCATTTTTTTTAAATTTATTTGTGATGGGTGTCATTTTCGTAGTTTTCGAGGGTGCTAAAGCCAATAGTGAGGTCAAAATGTAAATCCAAGATGGCGTCTCCAAAAATTTTTAAATGTTTAGTCATGGGTATCGTTTTCATAGTTTTCGTGGGTGTCAAAACCGATAGTGAGGTCAAAATCTGAATCCAAGATGGCGGCTGTAATGTTTTTTGAATTTATTTGTTATGGGTGTCATTTTCGTAGTTTTCGAGGGTGCTAAAGCCAATAGTGAGGTCAAAATGTAAATCCAAGATGACGGCTTCAAAGATTTTTAAATTTTTAGTCATGGGTATCGTTTTCATAGTTTTTGTGGGTGCCAAAACCGATAGTGAGGTCAAAATCTGAATCCAAGATGGCGGCTGGGAAATTTTTCATTTTTGTTGTCACGGGTGTCGTTTTCATAGTTTTCGAGGGTGCTAAAGCCGATAGTGGGCTCAAAATGTATATCCAAGATGGAAGCTGCGAACTTTTTAAATTTTTTGTCATGGGTGTCGTTTTCATAGTTTTCGTGGATGCTAAAGCCAATAGTGGGGCCAAAATGTAAATCCAAGATGGCGACAACGAAAATTTTAAATTTTTTCGTCATGGGAGTCATTTCAATAATTTCGACGGAAGCCGCCATCTTTGATTTTCATTTTGACCTCACTATTGACTTTAGCACCCTCGAAAACGACGAAAATGACACCCATGACAAAATAAATTTAAAAAAATGACAGCCGCCATCTTGGATTTACATTTTGACCAGAAGGAGGGTAAGACAACCAGCCAAATTCTAACCACTGAACGCGTGAAAAAAGTTTGTTACAATAAAACACATCAATTTTACAGACATCAAGAGTGACAACCTTAACGCTCCAATGGAGCGTAGGTAATTATTTCAACAAATAGGCCTAGTTTCCATACTGTTCATATCTTTATACTGTGACATGGAGCTCGAGGCGGCCAGTCGATACATTGATATGCTTTTATGAAATTCCGCGTGTACTATGAAGAGCCTTTGGAATATTTGCGTAACACACTTGCATTCTCAATCCAAAAAGTTTTGGCGGAAATTATGAATCCACTGCATCTCATGTTTGAGAAGTTTGTCGGCTCAAGTATGTAACTAACGCAATGGATAATTTTGAATAGTCGACGTGAAATACATACATTGACAGTGTTGTCTGTTACGCAATTAGGCTGCATCACGTTGTCGCTGCGTCGTGCTGGCGCTGGCGTCGAAGCTTGTCTATTTAGCGTCATTGACACGACGAACTAATGTTTGATTGTATTGATATCGTGGGGGATATTGTTCCGCGACTTATTGCAGTTATTGTAACAATCGTTTGTTACAATAACTGCTCTAACTGTTTGTTCAAGTATCATTACCTGATTTTTGTAAAGTAGCAGGCTAACCCCAGAGCTCAGCACAGCCTCGGTACCGCCGTCGTATAACGTTGCTTGTTGCCTCGCTCTATGTGTTACGGACGCTTCTTGTCCATCACTTGCATACCTTCACTCGCCATACCGCGCAGTGTTCGCGACCAAACGTGAGCTTTGTATCAACGTCACTAAAAACCTATTAATGGGAAACAAACGTTTCGCAGCATTGTTTCCGTAACATGTTTTTGCGTTACGGCAAACATGTTGCTAGCGACATGTTGCAGTGTTGCTGCCGACACGAAGCGGTATATTTACCAAGTAGTTATATTACATAGGACAGAACAGAACAGTCGAGGCTATTTAATTTGATATGAGCCTCGGCGTGGCGAACTTATAAGTATAACCTAAGTTATACTTATAAGTTCACCTAAATATTTCTTTAAATTTAATTTAAATTTTACAAAACTAATTTAACTTTCCATAAAACTAATGAAGATCGGTATTTTTGAAATAAATTGTGTTAATTTATTGAAATCGTTGGGTCAATGCAATACTAAGCTGTCTGTAAGCTCATTTCATGTTATAAACCATTTCGTTTACATAAAACATATACTATGTCTCTCGTCAATAATAAAGCTTTCTATTATTAAACATTTTTCTAATCGAGTCAGTATTTTCAGAGATTACCTTAAAATTAAACAGCGTGCAATGTTGCGGGAAACAATGTTTAGCAAATGTTCATCAACTTTTGTTAGTCATGAAAACGGGACGTCCAAACAAGTTCATACGCACAGCTCACGTGTGGCGGCGACAGCTGACGAGTTCTGTTCACAATAACTCACTAACTTGGTGCATGCTTCCCTAGTCGTTGGTTGGCTTATGTTCAAGCGCGTTCTTTGTGTCCTCCTTACTATTAAGTATGTATGTATCAGCGCTGTGTATTGGTATAAGTATGTGTATTATCGCTCATATCTATTCGTATTTAGAGATAGCTTCTCATATTATAGTTATATTAATTTGTTTAAGTACATATGTATTGTTATATAAGTACGATATAGCATGTCCCGGGTCGTCCCGACCACGGGGCACTGCTCTGATGTTGTCAGTGTTTCAGTTATGTTGCGCCTCTGTTCAGTCGTGCTTGTGCATGGTGCACCCGTGCATGTCCGTGCACGCGCACAGATGGTCGTGCTCGATGTATACATCTGTCATTATTTGGTGACAGAATTCAGTGTTTAATGATTCAGTAACGGCTGGTTTTTCAATCGTCACGTAACTTTTATCTGACCAACAAACATGGTGGCTTGACATAAGTTTTATGTAAAAGCTGTGGAATCGCAATAATTATGTAATACATAGTTTGTTAACTGACGGTTGAAAAATCGACCTTAAAGTTACAAAATGATAACTGTAAGCAGAATCTGTGCGGGTGGACCTTACGTATCACGTATGCGTTCACTCGTGGAGGATGAACACTCAGACGTACAATAGTATACGATTGTGCCTGACTGTCCCCACTCCACAGGGTGAAGCGTAAGTGTAGTGTATCCTCCGTGTCAATGTTGTTACAAGTGTTTCTGCTCAATGTGAGCTGAGCTGACGCACACGCACTCGATCTAAACCGAACTGTAATGTCTGCCGTGGACTGTTGCCTGATAGTTATATATCTTTTCAGTATTCAGCCAAGTTTAACGCTCCTTTTGCACTGAGACGACATCAATACAACGCGTAATAAAACGTGTCCGAGTTAAAATGCAGGTACACGTACTGACGTCACATGATATCACAAAAATAAGTAATCTTATTATTATTATCGTTAAACGTTATTTAAGTAAAATATTTCAACAACATTTTATGTAATGAGTATAAATGTAACGTACAACAGCGCTGCGATTTATTCAAACAAACTTAGATATGTTGAATGGCGCGGCCTCGAGCCGACGCGGCGTCTCGTGATCATTGCTCAGTGTAAGGGGGCTCTACGCAACACTGAGCTCCTCTTGTCAGTTCATGACAGTCTGACCTATCCGTCTTATTACAAATGTCCAAGTTTCAATATTTAAGTTATTTGTTGTATTTTGAACTCTTGAACACCGAATACGGTTAATTTCTATCCATATTTGAGTACATCTATTATTACAGGGTTACTACACTTATTATAATGTCATCCCAGCATCTCTATATCCTCTACTTATCCTCTTACCTACATTTTGTAAGTTATCCCAAACAATGCATTCCTTGTGAGCTCACTCAGAGAGCAACAGAATAGGAATGTCTCCCTAGCTATGATGTGGAGCGAGTGCACGCGGCAGCGGGCCGGCGCCTCGCGGTGAGGGGGCGAGCTCCTTCATACAAGCTTTACTACTTGTACTCGGTTTTAAACTTAATTATGTATTGAGCATTATTTTTTTGGGAATAAAGTTCAAAATACAATAACTGACTCAAAGATTTAAGCTTGGAAGTTAGAATTCGTTTTGTAAGACGGCTTAGGTCAAGACCCGTTTCACAGTGTCTGAATAGGCACTAACCGACAGATCAATCAAATAGAACAGATTATCTGTCCGGTACCCTCCGGCACAGTCCACGAGTAGGGTGTCGAGGTGCGTGTGTGGCGGGCCGGCTGTAGCACCGTGTGTGTGTAGCGCTGGGCGGCACGGCACGGCCCGGCTCCGGCTCCGGCGCCGGCTCCGGCCTGCGCTCCAGCACGCTGCCCGCCGCGCTGTCTCGTCGACACCACGTGAGTACTCCTCTGAATGTTCGCGTGTTCGGCCGCGCTACTCGCCAACTCAACACTAGTAGTGTACGCACGTTCGATGCGACGTGCGGATCTCCGCGTATGAGGTAGCCACGCCAGTTCATCTCGTTTCGCTCTCCCGGTCGCGTCGTAGCCTCAGTGTAGACGTATTATAGTGTCGTAGTGGCGGGCTGCGGGCCCCGCAGTAGGCTAGGCGGGGTGGGCGGGGCGGGCCACACGCGCTAACGTCGCGCTAACGCTGCGCTAACGGTGCGCGCTTGCAGTGGTGTCGTCTCTGCGCGCGGCGCCGCGCCCGGGCTACGGGCTCGCGCCGCGTTCGCACACCTTCTCCTCCTCCACCGCCGTGAGTACACACACACTACACACCTCACACTACACACTACAGACCGCACACTACGCAGCACGCACGCCGACACTACACGAGATCGATGTTGATCTCCGGTATTGTGTTGGTGACTGAACAAGGCGTAAGGAGGAGCCCCATCACCGATCCCATACCTACACATTCTGTACATACAACCGAGTAACATGACCTTTGCTTTATTGGTAACTCAGTGAAAGTAGTTATTGGCTCCAGAAATACAGGTAAACTAGGGGTTTTTTTATATTATTGTATTTTTTCCTCGACTGTTATTTTTTTCCAAAATTTGTGAATGCAGTTCAGAATATGTCTAAAAGTTATGGATGGTCTTCTAGGAATATTTTCCTGTAACTATAACTGTTATGGCACCTGCCCTTACTGTCCCGTCTCAGAAGTCATCCTGTATATTAATGTTAACTTATGCTATGAGGTTTCAAAAAATCGACGAAGAGCTTCGAGAAAAGATACGTAGTGCCCTTGCGCTTCGCTTGGCTCGTTTTGGCGAAGTGTACCCCCCAGATAATTATAAAATGATGACTGATGAACTTACAATATCTGCATAACTAGTTGATTTCCCAGTACAGTCTGCTACGAGTAGTTGCTGGGGCAGGACAAGTATGTTTTTTTTTAGCACACTTTTTTCTATAAAAATAAACATTGCTCCACCGGCTCGGTGATGGGGCTTGTTCCGCCTGTGACGTCAGCGGTGTGCGTCCACATATATAACATTCTGTTATATCACACCAATATGTATCTACTATAGAACACGCATTTTATTCATTAAGTTTTTACCAATGTCTGAGATTTTTTTTATCTAAAAAGTTAACTAGGTTTTTTATTTGAAAATGAATGTAGTGTATATGTAGCAGGAAAATGATGCAAATGTAAATTTGATCAAACCCCTAAGGTAGATGATCAATCACGTACAATGGGCTACTGGAAGCGCTAAGTGCGGGAACCAAATCCAGTAACATAGAACATACCTAACATGGGCCGTCGGCTCGTTGGAGTAATTTCCCTAAAGGAAGTAATTCATTTGATCAAAGTCCTAAAACTGCTTTAGGTAAAATATGCAATAAACAAGTCAGTACTCGCACGGCTCTCTTCATCTGTCCAAATCTCCTTTTGGATCATTTTCCTGCGACATAGTGTGTTTACTATAATTACCAGTCAGTTGGAAACTCCGCTGGAGGTGTAAGCTATAATAAAACATACTATACTCCATTTACAATAAGATTAGACAAATATATCTTATTAATCTTTTTCACAGTCCGTTCAACCGATTTTGACTCCTAACCCGTAGGCTTAAGGATGACATTAAAGGCAAAGAAGTGGCTACAATGACAACTGTTTACTGCAGCTGCCATTTGTCATGCCACCAACGCAATATAAGTCAAAATCGGTTGAAAGGACTGTAAAAAAGGTTTGTATATTTGTCTAATCTTATTGTAAACGGAGTATAGTTACATGCATTTTACTATCATTATAATTTTGATCTTGTCCAGTTGGAAAGGGTTTAAAGTCAATTATGAAATACAGCTTGCAAATATGGTTTGCATCCCGCACACGTATACATACCTATTCCATTCTTAGCTTAGTCGGGCTCGTGTGGCAACCCTCGAGGTCTTCTCCTTGACTGAAACATCCGTATAGATCGTCTAAGCTTACAATACACGTAAAATTCACAAATGGAGTAGAGATACACTATGGAGGCGCTAGTATAGTTTAGACGATTACTCGACGTATTTATTTATCAAAACAAATGATCACCCCACTTGGCTTGCATCATAGTCGTAGTTGCTTCGTACGTATCATGAGCCAGTGTCCGTCCGCGCGCTCGTCACCGTTTTAGCGAAGAGAAGACCTGCTGGGCTCCGCGTACAAACATAAGTGTTGTGTCGCACAACTGTAACTCCCTTTAACTTTGACTGACCGGTGTGTATGTATGTATGTATGTATTGTAGGGCGACTTCACATTCAGCGGAATGGGAGACAAGACGCATAGCACCGACTTCAGCAGCGGCAAGTCAGATAGTAAGTATCCCCTACTGTATTGCCACCCGGCCTACGGGCGGAGTGGCGGGGCATGTCTTGTGTGACAATCTAGCTTCGTATTCTGACTCAGTTTGACATACCGGTGCGTCATCCATAACGCATCAGATATAATCTTGTCTCTGACATTTTCAGTGTTTGACAAGAGCGTGTCTAACTTTTATTTTCGTATACAACGTAACAAGAGTCTGTTTAATCAAAATTTTATTTGAAATCGATAGTTGAATAGTAGGTCATTGGAACAGTAGTGCTGTATTTCCCTAAATACCTAACAAGTAAGCTTCCATAGTCAAGAAACGAAAAATTGTTTCAACTAGTGCCCCGTACAGTCCGCAGAGGACTCTTGCGAACACAGCCTCCCTGTACGAGCCGCCGCCGCCTAAAGTTTAATACAAAGCAACGTAGTACAGCAGAGTTGCAAGCTGTTTATGCCAACTCGCAGTAGTCGAAGTTGAGTTGTATTGTATATGATTGGTCATGAGCCGCCCGCGCCGTGTTCGTGCGCCAATACTATGATATGATTGGCTGCAAGCCGCCATGTCCCTGCGGCTACAGCGATATGATTGGCTGAGAGCCACCGTGTGTATGATATACTGACGTGCGTGATTGTGTGTTATGCGCGCAGTGCGGACGGAGCTGTGCAGTAAGTAGCGCCCGCCGCCCGCTTGCGCCCCCCCCGCCCCGCGCCCGCACTCACACACACACGCTAGCCAGTCGCACACACATCACACGTTTTCTATTATTATTGTTATTAACGTTTATTTGTTCCTGATCATCATTCATATAAGTGTACGGTCTAAGGAGACACTTCAAGTAAACATGAATTTCAGAACTTCCAAGCTAAGAATATAGAATAATAGTGTAACAGTAGCTACTTATTTATTTTAGTTCAAATCTAGTATATTTATTTCCGTTCAGATAAGTTTTTGAAAAGTATTTAAGATTAAATTAAAAAATCCATACAGCCATTAAAGTTTATTTAAGTAACAAACCTCCAAAGTCCCAGTACTAGATTTATAGTATTATTATATAATTTGTATTTTTTAGAGTACGAAGTTAGGGTAGTGGAATTGTTTTCTCTCTATCACCTTTTCGATACGGCAGTATTGAAGCCCTACCTTAGTGTTCCTGTACGACTTCAAGTGTCGACTTCCCTCATCGAGTAACATGTTGTTCCTCAGCATATCAGTCTATCATCCAGCAGTCACGCCGTATGTCAGCTGTCGCTTGCATCAGTTCACTGCGCGCGCGTCCATCGCATACCCAACCCCCGGAGTAAAGTTATATCAAACTTAAACATAATACTAAAATGTTCCTGTGGTTAAACTGAACTGGTGTAACTTTACTTTGGGTGTAATAATGTGTGGGGGGTACAGTATTCTTCACATACTAGACCTCGAGTAATGTCCGCCACCTCTACCACCTCCACGCTGCAGGCGCGTCGTATTCTTCTTTCGTCAAACAATATGTTGATCGTGTATCATACTAGTGGCATGCATGCGCTTGGCTCCACAACTCGGCTACAGTCACGCCACGTATCCATCGCCTGTGCGTAGCGCCGTAGGTATCGCGCGCTCGTTTGTACAACTGTCTCATCACTGTAATGTTGTTATTTCAGTTTCTGCCGGCTCCATAACTGATGTGGATCGAAGTGCTGTGGTAAGTTCACTATCTGTATTGCTTGAAACCAAAATGTATCCATGCTCGTATTCCGGGCATGGGCATCCAGAATACTTTGATATATTCTTATCCTAGGTTACACGTTAGTTACGCCTTAGCTACATGTGTATGGTATACCTAAAGTAGAAGTACAAGATCGACCTTCATCACGCGAAACACTGTCTATTCTTTATAAACAATATTCAACCGAAAATGAGATAAAGAGCACATACATAACACGTTCTTGTTCGTCCATCGGCCAGACGACGGACGGTGGAGTGGTGATCCGCGGCAGCAGCGCGGCGGGCGTGGGCGGCGTGCTGGGCGTGGGCGGCGTGGGCAGCGTGGGCGGCGTGGGCGGGCGGCACGCGGCGTCTAGTGGCGGCGTGCGTCGCTCGCTGCCCAACATGGCGACGTCGCACCTGCTGCACGAGCCCGCCAAGCTGTACCCCTACCACCTGCTGCTCATCACCAACTACCGCCTGCCGCCCGACGTCGACCGCCTCAACCTCGAGGTACTGCCCTCTACTGCCGCCTACTGTCGCCTACTGCCGCCTACTGCCGCGTGAGGCCACTTGCAGCACAAGTCGGCTCGGAGTCGGCTTCAGCCGAAGCTTGTGGCGTTACCCGATCAATTGGAATCGGCTTCAGCTCCGACCAGAAATCGACCTTCGGTCGGACATAACCTAGAAAGTTTTTGAAATAAAACAGTTAGTAAAAAGTTAGGAAAAGTGTGATCGGGCGAGGCGAACGGAAGTTGAGAGGGGAATATAAGTTAGTGAATATAGAAAGAGAGAGAGTTACGTTTCCGTTTATTACTGAAGGGGCAAGAGAGAGAGGTGCAAGCACACATTTTCTTCTCCCATAGCCAGTTACAAACGGATACACTTAAAACGGATGAAGCTAAAAAAGTTTTACTTTAGTAGTGTAGTCTAAAGCACACTCGTATTTTTTTATTATTTGTAGTTTCGTAAAATAAATACCTTATCGTTAAACATGCTCATAAAATGAGTTCCTGTTCAAGAAATTAGATTGAATGTTATGAGGAAACGTAATAAAATTATGTTTATGAGTAGTAGTAGTAGTAATATTGGTACATGACGTAGTTATGAGATGCTTATGAAATGGCTTACAGTAAACCCCTCACCGAATGCACGGAGATATTAACATCGATAATATTTGTTTGGTGCAGTACCTACAAAAGATTGCTTTATTTTTTCTATTTTTTTTATTATTGTTACTACCTAATATAAAAGATACACCTTTGAGCTTTAACTAGATATAACCGTTTCGATTAATAACACCTTGTATATTAAATGGGATGTATCACCAGTCACCACGTTGGTATTTGTGGTGAGCGCTGACTAAGTCCTCGTGGTCGTGTTGCAGCGCCACCTGTCGGACGCCGAGTTCGAGGCCATCCTTCAGATCGGGCGCCAGGACTTCTACCGCCTGCCGCAGTGGCGCCGCAACGAGCTCAAGCGACGCGCGCGCCTCTTCTAGGCAGCCGTGACGTCACGCCGCTGCGACACCGATGTCACTTACGGATACGATGATATTATAGCGTTCACATAACTATCTGTTGCCGTAGCACAGCGAGAGGGGGGCTCATGGAGCCGCCGACCCGCGCTCTCCTAACGATGCCTTGTTTATAAATGAGATATATACAGATATATATTATATATTGTGATTTTGTGTGGGCGCGTGGAATTCATTTTACTTTAGTGAGAACCAAATATATTACGATATGTAAGATAAATATTTTGATTTAGACTAAGTTGGAACATAGATGACTATATCGCTATGTATCGGTAGCTATAAGTATAGCTTTTGTGGGGAGTGGATGATTATTTTATTTCGTTGAGGTGTGTCCGGGAATGAAACGTGATTCTATCATTATAATGTTAGATTATTGATACGAACACAAATTAAATGTCATAATAATACGCAATGCCAACGATGCGCGATCAAACATTCACGGCACTGAATGTGTATCAACTATCAATGCAGCTATAATGAAGCCTTGTGTGTGTGGTCGCGTGACGTCACCATTGCGTCACGGACTGTTGCCGTGTGTGTGTATATGCGTGAGAGTGTGTGTGTGCGGTAAGCGGCGCGGCGCGCGCGTGACGTCATGGCGTCACCGAGTGCTCGGTGCGTGCGTGACGTCAGCACGTCAGCGAGTGCTCGGCGCGTGCGTGACGTCAGCACGTCAGCGAGTGCTCGGCGTGTGCGTGACGTCATCACGTCAGCGAGTGCTCGGCGTGTGCGTGACGTCATAACGTCAGCGAGTGCTCGGCGTGTGCGTGACGTCATCACGTCAGCGTGTGCGTGACGTCGTGACATCAGCGAGAGTCCGCGCGTGCGTGACGTCATGACGTCAGCGAGTACTCGGCGCGTGACGTCATCACGTCTGCAAGCGAGCGCTACGTCGCACACTAATAAAATTACGTCGTTGTTTTTAATTTTATTCTAGGCAGATATTATTTTTGGTTGAAATATAGATGAAATTATATTCGAAGTATTGTATTTTTGTTTTTCATTCAGCATTTTGATGGCTTACGAGATCACGTATAATAAGGTAGGTATGTATAAGAGTAGATAGCTTACATACAATTGATATGCCTAATTTGTTACCATTCCGTCACGAGTGAACCATCGTGGTCCTCGTCCTGTACTGCCAAGTCGTGCACCGCAAGTGCTGCGCTGCACTGCGGCACTGCAGTGTCGCGTGGCGCGTCACAATGAGCTGCGTAGCTTTACTACGAATATCCTCTTTCAATCCTACTCTACCTCCGACATAATATTATTATAAAGTTTAGGTTTTTTGAGTGAGGTACAATCATTTTAAAAGTAGGTTTATTTTCGTTTGTTTTTTTATAAAAATCTACTCAATCATTTTAATTCAAAGAGTGCTCAGATTAATATTTAAATAAAATATTCTGAACGATAGCAAATCGTTTGTAGGACAGAAGGCCTGTTCAATTAGCCAGCCTTATGTTCGTAGCTAACAACTGTTGCCGACACGCGCGCCACTCGTGGCAGCTTTTTTATTGTCAATTGCAAACGTTTTACGTGTTAGTAACGTGCGTGCGGGTATTAGTCGCTCCTGAACTTACCAAGTTTCCTATTTTATATATTTACTACTTCCCTAAGTATGTAAGTGTCCATCTTCGAGCTATCACCTAGGCATTGCGGGAAACGATGTCTGCGGACAGATGGTGGATACGCTTTCTTCGATTACCATTTTAAATATTATATCTTAACGAAACTACCTAGGTACTATTTAATAAATCTTAAGCTATGTATGTCATATTTCTGTGTAATGTATGTAAGTGAGAGAATGAGTTACATTATTTATATTGAATTGTATCTAGATGTATATATAGAGTTTATTTTGTAATAATGTTATGTATACCGGTGTGCGCTCCCGAACTATCTAGTTCGTGGCAATATGTTTCGCTTTTTATACAACAGAGGGCACATTTACAACATGGCGCGTGTCGTATGTGTCGGACATGTCGTACGTGTGGCACGTGTGGCACGTCGTGTCGCCGTGTGGTAATGTGTCGGACGAGCCGCACGTGTCGCGCGCTTGACGACCGGCGCGTAGTCGTTCAGGACGCGTCGTCTGCACGCGAGGTTATATTTTGTCGCATACGACTATCACTTCGTACATTATATTCATGCAGAATTTGAGAGATATGAGAGATTTATCAGTGATTTTTAACGTGAAGACTATGCTTTTAAAATAATAAACTTGCATTTCCGATTATTTTTTGTTTTTCTTTATATTTAGCCTTCTTTAGCCTAAATCCTTCTCTACGAAATTATTAACCCATGTGCAGCCATCATAGAGTAGAATACCTATAATTTACTTTTCCATATAAAATATCACAAAATCACATAAAAATAATTGTACTTCTTATAAAATATTTAATTTAAATAATCCCACGCACCCAAGGTGAGAATTAATTTGTTGCATTGCTGACAATATCTACCGGGAGTTTTGGCGACTGCAAGCAAGAGGTAGTTTGAGGGATCCAAAGTCTCGCCGCACTCAGTTTGTGTTCCTTCGCGCTAATCTCTAAAACGACAGGCATTTATAATATTTTTAAAACCCTGCAATAAAAATGGATGGAGGTAAAAGTTTAACGAAAAGTTCATTACTTCAGAACGAAACGGCGGGTAACAGTGACACGGACAGCCGCCGTTTTGCAGTTCTTACACTGAAATTGAATTGTTTTAGGGACAATAATGTCGCAAATAATGATTAATCAATATAATATAGGTACTCTTTCAACATCGCCAGTGTAAACAACGATTCATATCTATTCTATTTTTGTAGTATGGCAAGCAATGCCGACGTCGACATTTCTGCCAATGTCAAAGTGACAGGGAAATCACGTCTGCAAAAAAAGAACAAAAAATAAAATAAACTATCTGTTTAAAAGTGTGTAGAAACGATTCATATCACTTGTCTGTCAATTTGATAGATCCGTTAAAGTCACTTGTCACTTTTTTTTTATAAACACAATAGGCAACGAGATGAAACGAAAAAGTGTTATTTTCATTTCGAGTTATTTTAACTATAAGGGGGTTATAATATGTTAACCCGTTGACTGCGGGCGAACATTCGCTACGCCGATCGCCAGTGCGGCTGGCCACACAACTGGTGTGTTGGCCGCACAGCCGAAACGCTTTTTCGTAAACGAGACGAGAGTGCGGCCGCACACGCCAAGCGTGTGCGGCCGTACTTTACGCCAGTGCGGGTTTACGCGCTTGGCGTGTTTTACTACGCGTGTGCGGATAAACACATACGGTTGTGTTTCATAATTTTGCGTCGACTGTGCGGGCGCTCACATACGGTTGTGTTTTTCGATTTTGCGTCGACTGTGTGGATATTTTTTAGAAATATTCACACGATTTATATTAAATATAAATAAATAAATAATTACTTATACATTATATCAGTTATTTTTCTCTCAAGACTTAAAAATGTAAATAGTATTGCCCCCCGATTATGTAGGCAAGTATGAAAACTAAGGGTTCTAAACCAAAATTATAAATTTATCTAGGTTTGTTACCTAGTATTTATACATATTTCAAACACGTCAACATTGGGACTTAATAATACTGAACTTCTTAATGCTTGACTTGAAACTATCAACTAGCCTATTGCAAAAGTACCTCTTTTGCAATAGGCTAGTTGATAGTTTGAGAATTCGATTATTATTTTTCTTGTGACTGGTTCTTCTTTTATTCAAAATATAAATCTTATTCCCCACTAGAATCCTATTCAGTATCGTCTAAAAGAAACACTCGTCTTCGTTAGATAAAATACCAGTATAGTTCCTATAACAGTCAATAGATGGCGGTACCAGCCGTATGTTTTAAATATTTCGTGAAGGTTTTATCATTATTTTACAGGGCATGGAATTAAAAAAATCAAGAGAGACAAATTTTCATCGCAGTCCTTATTCCCCACACACAACCGTATGTGTTTTGACGCACTAGCGTACCTTCGGCCGCCACACAACCGTATGTGTTTTGCCGCACTGGCGTTTAGCAAAATACTAAAACACATACGGTTGTGTGTGCGCCGCACTCACGTATTTTTGTTGAAACACAAACGTATGTGTTTTGCCGCAGTCAACGTGTGTATATCAATCTACTCCACTCCTGGTAATGTATTCTCCACATTAGAAAATATTTTAAACCCTCCAGATGTTTTTCATTTCATACAAATCACAGACATAATACCAGGTACTGGTATTATACAAAGAGGTATCACGTCTGTGATTCAAATGAATGTATGGATCTCGCCTCATCTCGCCATGATTCTTTGAACATTGTTTTAAAAATATTATTTTATTACCAATGAAGGCAATAAAAAAAATCTGAAACTAGAAATCTAGAATTCTAGAAATTAATCTTTTCAGTCTCAATACACGGAATCAAACGAATAAAATTACTTGTCGAATAAAATGAGCTAAGTAAATCATCCGGTGAATTGAAAGAACTAAAGGAATCTGGCGAGCCAAATTATTCCAGGAGCCAAGTGAGCCAAAGGCATAATTATGGGGAATCGGATCCGGATTCGGAGTCGGAAAAAATGAATCAATTCACTCCAAGTCCGAGGAAAAAATAATTATCTATAGTTCTAAGAGCTCTCCAATACTCTCCATATGTCACTTTTTGACATTAGAATAGGCGCATTTATTGATTTATTGTAGTTTTCCATAGAGATAGTATAAGCTAATGAAGTTCAATTCATTAACTTCTACGTTGGCATGTCGACCATTTTAAGTCACAATTACCTGATTGAAATAAAGATTTTAGTTCGAAACGTGTTGAATCGCGTACTACTTGGTAACCATTTTGTATCATTTTTATCATGACAAATGTTACAAAATGGTCGCCGACAAAACATTGCATCCTAAAATGTAAAAGATGCAATTATTATCAATAGATACAAGCTGACAAGCGACTGCAACACTAATTACATTATGGTACAGCACTATTGTCGATCTGCTGCATGAAGCTATTTAAGCTTTTTGATCTGCTGTCTTGATATTGTCATTGTGACAATGGCGTGGGCGGGCGGCCAGCGGCCAGCCATGACTTTCTCGCATCTGATTTAGGGATGTACACGACGACGACAGTACAGAATGTCGCTTATCGTTTCTATCTAATAGGTATCAGGTTACGTAAAAATTCGTAATATATCTTCTTTCTGATATTTGAAATAGGTATATTAGAATTATGGATCTAGCAACATATCGTCTCGCTTATCAATATTAGTATAATAATGTTTTGTAATAAATAAAACACATTTATTTAATTGGTTTACCCAGATACCAATTGATATAAAAAGAATTGAATCACATAATTTTTAGTAACTATCACATTTTAGTGAGGATTTTTCGATATTTATCAATCATAAGTCACGTCACTAGCGGTCACCTATGTGACTGGCGTGTAAACGTTTAATTTATCCTTTTTTGTTTTCAAACTCATTATGATGGTATTAATTAATCCGTTCAATCAATCAAAAGTAGACAAGACCTTAAATATTTAGTGTATACAAATAAAAACATACAAAAGTAATGGCTTAATTGTTTATTTCATGTTATAGTGAACCGCATTAGTTGTCACATATTTGTGTCGTTAGGGTACAGGGCAGGAACGACATTTATAAGGTTAATACGTATATATAGCAAATTACAATAATAATAATTCAAATCAAATTATATTTTGTGACAACTCAGTTGATTTTCAAAGTTAGTTATATTTTCGTAAGTTTTCATTGGACATCACTATCCACTATCTCACAGATTATAAAAGACCGAATGGCAAATTACATATTCATGAATGATCATTCTTCAGTTCTTTTCTTTCTTTCTTCTCTTCTGAATTATTTACTCTGTGATACGCAAAAGTCGCGCGTGCTTGGAGTCGCATTTATGGAATCAATTTTGATTGTTCTAAATTTCGGATGACTTGTGATAAAAATAGTCAGTGAAAATGATACTTCTAATTCGGTAAATCAAAATCGTAGCCCCCTGTAAATTTTCCTCTTATAGTTTTTTTTTTGTGCTCTGTGTCAGTATTCAGTGGGTATTATGAACTTTGAGGACTATGAAACTCTTCCGACCCAAAACTCCGTCACACACATGACTGCCGGAGCAATCGCGGGGGTGATGGAGCATTGCATAATGTACCCGCTCGACTCCGTAAAGGTAAGCACGGGCAGTGGCCGCCGGTGCAGCCAGGGGCTGCTGATCTGCCATCGAACTAACCTAGTCGGTATGACAGTTCTATCGTCTGGCTGTTACGCCACCAATTTTCGATCTCTTGTTATGTAAAAACATGTTAATTATCTATTCACCGACAACCAAGGCAATTAAATGTACCGACGAGCTCAATTTTTGACCTTTACACGTTTTTACTGACCCCTAACTCTATTGCAGCTTTCCTTAGATTGTTAATACACATGCTGTTTAGTAAAGTGTTTTTTTCTGACAATATTGACTGAACAATATCTAAACACATATCCAGTCTAAACCTCATAGTAACCACTCTAATTGAATAATGTCTGTCCAGTAAGAGTCCAGATTGTATGTAGGCACATAAATGGTCAAACCACTACTATGTGTTTCCAATTTAGCATAATGTGTCATTCTGTCATTTGTGACATAATAATAAATTCAGGAAATTACATGAAAAACTGTTGTATTTTTTTTTGCACAACATGTTTAAAGAGACTAGCAAAACATGACCTTGATATGTGATTGTTATTTACAATGATGTAGCAGTCTGCTGACACTAGTGTTTGTCCTGAACTTGTCTCAATGCTGTTTCTATTGGACTAGCGTTAGGGTCCATCTCAAACTTTGAACACAATTTGATAGTTTTATGTTGTCAGGATAAGTTGTTTTTGTAGAAGTAATAGAATGTTTGTATTGTTAAATTAATGTAATTAAGGCTTGCTGTGTTTTATACAAATAGGAAGAAATATGTAGATATACATGAACTGTATGTGTGGGGCCTGTGAGCACACAAGAGTGGCACTGCAGTTCACTCTCAGTCACAAACATATTGTAATAGACAGTAATAAGTCATTAATAAATTGTAATAACAACAGTCACATCCTCCGGCATACATAACTCCCATGTCTCAATCAAATGTACAATCTGTCTACTGCTAGAACAGAGTATAATTAGATGAATTGTGACTATACTAAATGCATTTAGGTGTTGTATGGTTGGAAGTTTGTGTGGTATCAGTTAATACAATTTTTAATTAATATTTGGTTAGTTGTCTGATGTTAATTACACTTGTGTTTTAAAATATTTAACAACAAATTGTGATAAAATCCTTACTTTTTGATTAAAATGATATACTTCTTCTTTATGAAAATCTCAGCATTACATGCTGTAAGACCATACCGCTGACTACAATCAGAATGCATTATTTTTTAAAGCAATTTGTTAAGTACACACCAATAGTGTAAACAGACCAACTGTTTACATGTTTTTGCTCATTCTACGAATAGGGTATTTTTGATCCCAAACTACTATTAAATAGGTTTTATCTATAAGTTGAAATAGTTATTTCACGAGAAAATAGCTTTTGAATTTTGCAATCTGTATACATATTTATGCTTGTGACTGTACACACTTCTGCCTATCCCTTTCAGAATACAGATGTGATGATACATGATGTTGTTTGCCTTTCATTTTAGAATGGATTTTGTTTTGGATACGGAGTAATAATGGTACAGTACATACAGAGTTTCAACATTCCAACCATCTATTGGTTAATATTATACAAGTTGCAAGTAATCAGTAATGATGGCAACCTGCAGCAGACACACTCACATCTTACTTTTCATGTCATTGATTATCTCTGAGTTCGTAAAATAATAAATATTCAAATAAAGTGAAAATTATTTGTTTACAATAAGAAATATCATAAGAGTGATGATGTATTTA
Source organism: Charanyca ferruginea (assembly GCA_947361185.1). NCBI lineage: Eukaryota > Metazoa > Arthropoda > Insecta > Lepidoptera > Noctuidae > Charanyca > Charanyca ferruginea. Next base: position 234,806 of record OX376078.1, on the reverse strand, counting down.
TAAGTAGAGAGAAAATACTATCTAGATTTGAATTACCTAGTTGTTAAACCACTAGTTATATTGTGTAATTATCATGGAGTGCATTACTTAACTATGTCACAAATGCATTAATAATAGTGCACCAGCTTTGTAGGTACATAGTCTTATGTTTTTCCTTTAAGGAAAAGTGGTTACAGTCCAATGTCTACCATCGTAATTACAATTAAACCATTCAGTAAGTGTTGAATAGCAACATTTAATTTTATTACATAATTATATAAATAAACAATTAGGTAATTTTTCTTTGCATAATACCAAAAATAATTTTAATTTACAATAAAAGTACTATTCATATAATCTGGACAGCAAAAAATATCTGTACCTATGTACTTAGAAGGGTATTACAATATGCACTATATGAGGAAGTAGTCGGCCTTGTTGCCGTTCTGCCAGCACACCTGCGTCTTCCAGGCGGTGTCGCAGTCGTCGGCGCCGCGCTGCGTGCCGCACGCCGTGAGCGCGGGCGCGCTGCGCGCCGCCAGCTCGGGCGGCAGCAGCGCCAGCACGGCCTCCAGGTCCACCTCGCCGTCCGACATCATGCCCGCGGTCTCCATGACGCACTTGATGTAGCACTTGAGCTTGGCGTCCGGCATGAGGTCGGCGCCGGCGTTGACGGCCTCCACCAGCGCCACGTCGGCGCCCGTGTCGGCCGCGCACGTGTCGCGCACCATGCGCGCCAGCTCCGCCATGTCCTCGTCCATGACCACGGCGGCGCGCGTCGTCAGCGCCAGCAGCAGCAGCGGCAGCAGCGGGGACCACATCGTGGCAGCTAATGAGCCGGCCTCGTGGACGCCACTCTTATAACTAGCTGCTCAATGTCAGCCTGATCTCTGGTCACATGGACCGACTGATGCCTAAATTACACGCTCCTCGTTAATATCCTGTGATTAAAAAATATTGTTTGTTCGTAAAGTGTACTGTTAAGAGGAAACTAATTTTTCATCGATGTGTAGAATCATCGGAAAAAATTACAGACTCGTTTAAGAGAGAATTACAGGTTACAACGTTTATTTTTTTAATGACGAACTTTACAATTGTAGGTTTGTCAGTGAAACAGAATTTGAAGGTGTCACTTGTGTTAAACACATAATGGAAGACTGCACGTGGACAGGCCGACTGGCACCGACCGGCCCCGCGTCGTGAGGGCTGAGGAAGTCTCCTGGATTATCCTACGAATCGCTAACTGTTCGTTAATTGTTGCAGACTCGGATGCAGTCTCTACGGAGTGCCAACAACAGCTCCATCTCCGAGACGTTCCAGCACATGGTGAAGAAGGAGGGCCTGCTCAGGTAACGCACCACACTGATCATGCACTACACTCGCGGCGCCAGACCGCCACACGTGTCCCTAGCTACACGCAAACATTCAGAGAGTGATCTCGTGGTCACATGAGTCACATGAGTGGGAAGGGACTAGACTCAAGTTACACTGCATCCATTTTACGATTATTTATAAATTTACACACTGGGTCGTGATAGCCCAGTGATGAAGACACCTGCCTCTCACGGATGAGGTAGTTTGTTGGATACCGGGCCATGTGGCTTTCATTTCGAATGTACTTGCTGAATTTATCTTCGACTTCGGTGAAGGAAAACATCGTGAGAAAACCTAAACTTATCTAATATACTAGATGTGTCAGGACGGTTGACTTTCTTTTAAACCATGTAAGGACTATCATGTTCTGTCTACCAGGTACAGAACATGATAGTCCTTACGTGGTTTAAGAGAAAGTCAAAAGTCCTGACATACCTTGTATATAAATCTCGTGTCATAGTGTTTGTTATCGAACTCCTCCGAAAAAAAATAATTTATATGGCAAAAGTAAGTTTGCGGAGTCAGCTAGTAAATTAATATAAGTCTGAAATCGCGTATCCGCCTTGAGCGCACCTGCGCACGTGGGTATCAATGCTCGTGTCTTCCTGTATTAGAAGAGACCTTTGCGCTGCAGTGGGACAAGCCACTGCAGCGCAAAGGTCTCTTCTCTTATAGGCTGGTATTATTATTATTATTATTGAATTTGTAAATAACTAGCTTCTGCCCGCGACTTCGTTCCCGGTGTTTTCTTTATTTTCTCCTTTTTCTTGTTCGCGGCCGTAGACAGAACAACCTGCCAAAATTTCATCACAATCGGATCAATGGTTTAGGAACGCATTGAGGAAAAACATACAAAACATGAATTGTTATTTCGATACAAAATCCTATTCCTTATAATATACTAATATATTTTTCTGACTGCTTGACTAACTGGCTTGGCCAATTATCCTGTTTGTTAACATGACCGTTCAAAACAACAAATAATAAAAGAAATGGAAACTTATGTAACTATGCGATACTTCATTATACAATTAATTAAATAGACGACGGCTCAGAGTTTATTACTGACATACTGTATGCCAATATTGTCGCGCCGAGCACACGGTTTGACGCGGGCGCCACCAACTACAGACAAGTACCAGTCTGCAGCTACGTGCTCGGATGTACAGTACACTTACTTGAACTGCGAAATCCGGCCTTACTGCTACGATATTAAAGCACTGTCAATTTCAAATTATTACAATCATAGAAATATAGTAAAAATAATACGAGTGTGCTTTAGACCACACGACTGCAGTAAAACTTTTTTTTTTTTTCGGTATGGCATCTTAACCTAAGACGTTGTCGACTGCTTAACCGGACTTTCCTGTGGTGCCTTAAAAAAATATTATTTAGCCTCCAGCCAGGGCGATATAACTTACGAACTAAGCGACTACACGCTAAGGGCACCCCCTGTGGGGTACGAGCCTCGGCTTAGGGCGTCGCTGGGAGAGGACAGCAAAGGGACAGGCTGGAACGGATTTCCATTATTTAGGGACGAATTTAAAGCTACTGGGTCAGCGGCGCGGGCTGGCACGAGCAAGGGAGGGGAGGGGACGTACGGGGTCGTCGCGACGGGCCTCGGCGGCGAGGACGAAATGACGGCGGTCTGTGTCTGTTCACTGTGCTGGTGGTTTTATTGCTCTCCTGGACGAGAGTAATAGCATCGTTAGGGTCGGTCAGAAGGTAAAACTTCTTTAGCTCCATCTATATGTATGTATCCGTTTTCTTTCTTTTCTTTCGCACCTCTCTCTTTCTATCTTCACTAACTTATATCTCCCTCTCAACTTACCTCGCCTCGCCCGGTCACACTTTTCTTAACACTTTCGTCACACATTCACCAGCTTACTCCCCAAGTCAAGCGTGCATAAAAAAGGTTTACTTCAAAAAAACATTTTCCTGAAAGAAAATCTCTACAGTCGATAGTAACAAACCAACCATCACCGTTCACCATGTAACTAACTACTACTATGCCGATCAGTGAGGTGATGTATGAGTGAGGTCTACAAGTATATTATGTGTAACTGAAACCCTCGCTCGCAGATCTCAGGGACTGACGAACGTTTGACAAGTTGCGTCGCCGATAGTACTTCTGTCTTTACTGTTGTGCTGGCGGTGCGACACGTGCTCTCTGTGTGCCGACACGCTCGCTACGTGTCAACACAGCTCGGCACTTTGATGGCTACCGTCCGCTGTCTTACAACATTTTATCGTTTTCTTCAATCATCGTGAACAGATGGATGCAAACAACCTAAACTTGTGCCAAAATAATATTATCTTCGACATAGATCGTAACGCATCACGTCAGTACTTACTATAATGCTTAGGCCGCATCTGCGTGTATCGTCATGATGCTTCGCGCCATGACACGTTACACGCTGATGTGACGATAGTCGATGATGGCCATTATCGGCTATCGTCGCGAACATTCGAGCTGCGTGTGTGTTATCGCGCGGGTGACAGTACGTCAAAGGGTTTTAGCGAAGCTTCGTAATTATGGAATTCCTCCATAATTATAAAGCTGTGCCCGTCATAATTATGGGATCCAAAAAATATTAATCACAAAAAAAAAAAAACATTTGGTGGTCGACACATGTAGAAGTAAAGAAAGCCGTCGTCCATAGTTAACGTTTGGAAATGATTTCGGCCATCTTTGATTATTGTATGATAGTTCATGCAAAATATCGAAGCCGCTAATGTGACCACTGCTTTTATCGCGACAAATTTTGAATGGCAAAACGTACGAAGCTTCGGCACACATTACTTCGGGACGATACACGCAGATGGGGCCGAAGCATAAGTAAGCAAAGTTGATCTTTTCGTTTGTTGTGCCATCCTGCTCAGTTTTCAAGATGTACACGACGTGCGAAAGACGTCTCGTAAGTGTCGGAAATGTCCTGTTGCGGGAGCTGTCACGCTATTGTTCTCAGTCATTGGGTCGGTTTCCTAGAGCTTCAGTCAGTGCCGACCACTTAAACCTCGTTTTATAAATCAATTGCTACTATAAATATTATAATGTAAGTACCTGCTTGATCACCACTAACTGGTGAGTGCGGCTGTCACGCGCACTTTCGGTAGCCGGTCGTGTTGGACTTCTGATCAACTTCCCTGATTCCTCGAGGTGCCATATACCCCTTTAGCGCGCTGTGCTACACGTAGACTATATACCTAGGTAGGTATATAGTCTCCGTGTAGCACAGCGCGCATAAACTGTACAAGCGGCGCAAGAAAAGGCTTTGATATTATAATAGCTTATCACCACTTACACCTGTAAGTGGTGACGTGTGTTATTATGGAGATACCTACAGGTAGGGATATAGTCTTCGTGTAGCACAGCGCGCTGAACGGGTAGATGGCGCCTCGAAGAATCAGGGAAGTTGATCTACACGAAGTCCAACACGACCGGCTACCGAAAGTGCGCGTGACAGCCGCACTCACCAGTTAGTGGTGATCAAGCAGGTACATTATAATATTTATAAGTACAAATAGCTTATCACCAGTTACAGGTGTAAGTGGTGATAAGCTATTTGTTATAACATCAAAGCCCATGCTAGCCCCGCTTGTGCGGTGAACAACGGCGATGGCATCCAAGCAGAGCGTCCTCGTGCATGGGTGCAAGAGCACCGCTCTGTGACCGTCACTTGTATGCCGTGCGTGCTGCGTGCAGCGTTCCTCACGAGCGCGAATATTTGCCGTGCTGTAGCGCCTATGACGAGCGTTGTATCTATGGACGCCCATGTTGACTGTGATCTACTTCGCACGATGCACGGTTACGGAGAGCACATCTAGTATTCTCGTCAACGCACAATATACACAGTTGTTATTGTACAGCGGTCATCATCCTCTTTCATTACCACACGTAGTGACACCACATATCACTGTTTTATTTACCTAAGTACTTACACACTGCAGATATTTAGGCAAGTGTAGCTATGTGGCATGTATAGCAGTCGCGAGGTGTTCCAAATCTTATCTCCGCTACAATATCTACGCACATTTGGGTCAATGCTGCCGCTGCCACTCGTATCGTCACCCTGCTCAGAACCACAGTCCAAAGGCTATCAAGTCTAGTAATGTGACTAAAATAAGTACGTTTGTCAAATTACTTAACCAAGGATCAACACAGGTCAAGATTAGACAAGTCACTAAGTATTAACAGAAAATGTCAACTTAATTATGTAGACGTGCCTGAATGGCAATATGCAACGCTTCTCATTCCTGCCTGCCCCGGCAGTTCCGTTTGCTATCGACGCCTCGTGGTAGTGCTAAGCTACCTATTTCGTATATAATAGTACCTATTATGAGATACTATCTATATTAACACCATAACATTCAATAAATATTAGCAGAAGGATGAGATGGCGCTGACAATATATTGATGTCTGTAGTCGTAAGCAGTACACCGGCTGCAGCGCATTCGATGCCAAGCCTTCAGCAACGTGGCGCCTGCATTATGACACGACGCGTCGCTATCAGCCGTTATCTGTTATCAGCGTACGTGAGACTGGTCCATCTGCCGACTGCCCTTAGCATTGTACTCGCTATCTCTTTTATATTATTGATATGATAGCCGTCTCCAAGTGCCCGACTACTGATATCACAACAATCATTTCTAACAGTCAACACCGCCTTCGAGAAAGACAACATTATAGGTGTGTGACAGTTTCAGGAGAACATAGAGCAATTCTTAAGAAGTTAAAAAATATATAATACGTGGTAATTATCTGGCACATCAAAATATATCTCCTTTAAAACACCGGGATTACACGTCTTCCCACGCAACATGTGTGATACAAGGTCGGGTCACTATTCGGTGGTATTATATAAGTAAAAAGGGAACATTCACGACAACCCGGATACTTACAGTAACGTCAAAGACGCGTTATAATTACAATGCGCGAGGTGACGGTCAGTCGTCCACTGAGCCATGCCCTTATGAATATGTATGGCGCCGCGCGAGTAGACCACAACAGTGTCACACTCTGTCACTTAATGCGTGTCTACATCTTTAACAAATGCCCGACGAACATCGTTCAAAGTTGCAAACAGTTGTTAAAAAACATAACTCTTTCCTTGCAGTCGGGGTAATAAAGTAGAAAGAGAGTATTTATGAACTCGAGCTAATATAAATGAGCGTATGACATTAATACTTTTTGTCCGGCCTAATAGTTGCAACAGCTGCTGCTGGAACAGTGAAAAACGTTACGCTCGGCCGTCTCGACATTAATAAGGCAAAAATCATTGTCTATTTGTACAGTCGAGTCGACCGGTTCTTGTTCAACGAATCACTAAAACTCAGCTTAAGGCCCTCATTGACGTGGCAACTCCCACGTCAATGAGGGCTGTAAGCTTCAGCCCAGCGTCAGCACTCGCACTACAGGCGCGTGTCGGCGCGGCCGGTGACGCCGGCGCGGGCCCCCCGCAGCGCGGCGATAACGTCCGTCCAGGTTATTAGGTCACATCACACGTTACGTACTAGCGCTATCTCGAGCGGGAATCGCGACCGCCTTCGTCTAGTATCCGCCGATATGACAGTCACGCTATCTCGTCGCGTGCGTCGATATGGACAGTGAAAGTGCCGCGGACTGATGACTGATTGGTCGTCGCTGCGTCTCCGATGAAAATTGCGCGAATTATAATAAAAAATACGTTAGCTAACATTTACTCAGTAAGAGAGGTTCTTCTTTCCTACTTTTCTGTTTGTAGTCAAGTATCCTCGATAAGTCTATTCTCTTGGCTTTGTATAGCATAATGTGGAAGCTGCATCAGCTGGTTTCTATTTATATAGGGACGTTATTAACTACTACTTTCACACAGTTACTGGTATCACTTGTATCTAATGGCAATTAGTTAATTTTATCTTCATGTAAAAGTTCAGAGGTCGCAGCGTACAAAGTGTCACGCACTCACGATTGTTTTGATCGACCCGCGCACCAATTATCGTTACTTAAATAACTTGTAATACATGACGTCCACGCATTTTCCAAGTATATTATTAAATAATGTTGGTAAAGACAACAACAACTTGCATAAAATAACACGACAAACTGCGCAAACAGCGCCACGCATCGCCGACTCCACGCCCATGTGAGCCCATGTCTGCTCACCGGCGACACCGAGCCTACACTCGTACACTCGCACGGACTGACGCCTTGCGAGAGTGAACCCGTGCGGGTTCGGTCCGCGGTTTGTTCTGCTTTGGTTGCGCCTGACACAAACAGGTGAGCAGCCGCGGTTGCTTGTATCATGCGCTTCTCCAAAGCAATGTGACAATAGGTTCCACTGTAAAGTGTCCTGCTGAATAACTAATAAGTTGTCGTACCTACTTCACATCTGCCATCGTTGTTGTTGTAACCCACCACGATATAGGTATGATATTAAAACCATATCTCTAACTCTTAAAATGGGAAATTATGCCACATCCTGCAGTTAGAGATGTGGGTGTAGGGTTTCGTACCAAGATGATAGAAAAGGAACCCTCCATTATTCAGCTCAAGTTAGACCATAGAAAACACCAGTTTTGTATGGAGATGCGTACGTATCCGTTAATCTCTCCGCGTCTATTCCAAGAACTTGAACGAATGCAGACACTTGTTTATTTCAGCAACTACTAAAGAAAGCTATCAACTTTGATTAGTTATAAAAAAATAACTGGTTGAAATTGCTATGGTGACGTAACGTAATAAGCATCTGAGTAGACCAAGCTAGATTATTAAGTGTTGTCTCAAGAGTTTTTGTAGACTTGTTCATGGAAAATTACAGATAAGTAGTCATGCGAACTAAATGTAAACGGTTCAATTACACATTTGACAAAGCAAATTGTGTTCGCCGCGTCACTCATACTGCTGCTGCGCCGTAAGCGGGGCGGGATGCACTGGTGCGCAGATGCCCAGAAATGGAACGTGTTTGATTACTCCGCACACACTCATTCATTGCAGCTGCTTTTAATTACATAGTAGCAGCCAGTTATCAGTCTCGGTACATGATTCTCGTGCAAACATACTTACAAACAGAAACCATTATAAATTAAATAAACATCAATAACCTGGCAAACAAGGCGACAGCGACGTGTAAATGAAATAACGAAATACCTATTTGTTGAAAGGACTATTAAAATAAAGACTAACATCGACTCGCGATATCGCGGCGCAAGACAGATTGGTACCAGGCGTGGCTGATAACCGGCGATACTAACATGCTGTAATAGCTACGATATGCTTTCGGCTCCTTTTGACTGAGTCGCACGGGGGCTCCGCTCGTCACTCGTCAGGCGACCGGTTGTGGCCAGTTGTGACTACTTGTGATCAGTTGCCACTATTGTCGGAGGTCGGCCACTTACTAATATAAAAGACTAGCGACCCGACCCGGCTTCGCATGGGCCTATAGACTTCCTCGATAAATGGATTATCCAATGATATTCTAATAAACAGATATGTTATACACTCACAAAACAAACGAAAAAAGTGTTCCGCGCAGCAGCGGCTGCACACATTTACACTTTTCATTCATTTTACAATTCACTACAAGTCAAAATGTTGAAAAGGGATGGCTTGAAAAAACCAACAAGAAAAAAAGAGACAGTTAGTGTTGTCAATTGCGCGTGAATGTAAACGGGCATTATCCTGGCCACCAATCACTGCGTCTTGGCATCACAGACTAGCAAAATTTAACGAGACAGAAGGTACAAACCGCGAGTACATTTATACACGCGGTTTGTACCTATAACAACTAATAAACAGGACTAAATGTATAATAGAATATATAATTATAATAATATACAGAGTAGAAAATATTTATTTTGTAATAAAATTAATTTCTTTGTTTACGAACAAATGCGATCCATTCTTGAAGCCAGATCTCATTGGATAACCTTAACGAAGAAAGGATAATAAAAATCTGTTGTCATATTGTTTAATTTCTAATTAGGTATATAAATGATTGAATAAAACAAAATGATTAAATATTACAAGGTTAGAAAAAAGAAAAACAGAACTGTGGGTAAACAATGACTTTACTGCCTACGATATCGCATCTGTACTTTTATTCTATGTCCGGAGTGAACGCGTCCTTGTCTTACTCACGTGAAACAATGTACTTCCATTTCTTTCTTTTTTCTAACCTCCAAATATAAGAATTTTAGGAAAATAATTGAAATATATAAACAAATCGATGTATATTGCGTAGGTACATGTGGTATGAGATCCCTTGTGCTTTATTCAATTGGGTATCATAATTGGTACACTTTCTAAATACACAAAATAGCATTTTTTTTATTTTTTTAGCTGCTTTAACAAAGCGTATCATTCGTCGCCATGCGTGACGCAGACTAAAGGCAATACGTCCCAATTAGGACGTTTTTGAATCTTCAAAATTGGGCGCTCATAACATATCTGTTTAATATAATATCATTGGGATTATCCAACACAAAAATAATTTTTCAATTCGAACCAGTTGATCCTGAGATTAGCGCGTTCAACCAAACAAACAAACAAACAAACCCTTCAGCTTTATAATATTAGTATAGATTATTATCTCATGATAAACACCGGATCATCATCTTCCAACTCGATCAAATCTCTTATTAAGTGGAATATGGCTAGGTATATGATCGTACATAGCACCACGTCCCCTGTCAAATGACAGCCGAGGTGGCCCACACTGCTAGTCATGCACTCCAAGGATCGTCAACACTCGCCAGGCGGTTTTGTTCTGCTTGTGTATGCACAAGTCGATAACATTTGGGATCATGTATATCGTGCACTTTTATGAACTAGGTACTGCTTCTCGTACTATTTTATCTGTATTACGTTATCAATGCACAATCTGTACAATTACAGTATTTGTGTAGCTTAATTATCTTACTATCGAATCGATGTAGTAATCAAATGCAATGTTTGTTGAGCCGTGCGTACCTCAAATGAATATTAAATACTTAGCTAATTCCGTTCAGCCAAAGAGTTACAATCATCCATTCATCTACCCATCCTCATTGTGAGGATGGGTAGACTTGGACCCGCGTTTATAATATGAGTAGGATTTGCTGAGCACAAGAACTCAAGAAGTAAAAGTGAACATAACGCTCACGTGGCGCGCTCCACAGACATGGCCCTGGTCCGTCTTATTAACAGGTGCCACAGATGTTCTTGTTGCCGCTAATGCCGTTTCTAGTAAACTAGATAAACCTAAGTACCGTAACCGCAGACTGACGTATGGGAGGCGCTTTTATCCGAGTGGCAGTGTAGGTGAGATGATTCCAGCAAGGGCCCAGTTCTTTCCATCCGTTCGTGAGCGGCTGGCCAGGACATGGCTGGAGGTGGACCACTGTGCTGCCCAATTTCTAACAGGTCATGGCAACTTTAAAAGTAAATTATTTTCTTTCAAGCTTGTTGCTTTGTCTATGTGTCAATGTTTTACATGGGAGTTTATCTTATGAGAGTGTATTCTTTGGCAGAAAGAACGCAATATTATGTTGGATAGTGTACAGGCTACATCCGGAGCAGTTTATTATGCGGACCTTGTAGAAACTAGAACTAATTTCCGTCCGTTCAGGCGATTTTGCCATACCTATTATTGGAATCAAATTTAATGTAACAGCTCACTTTTAGGGCCCATTAATTATGTCAATCCGTGGTGCTTGGCAACTGGACGTCACTGTTGGTTCTGGCTTACAGGAGTTGCAGTGGTTCGGGAATAGTGTGACGGGCTTGTCCCAAATAAAATCCTAAGTACAATACAGAACAGCCGACCGGAAAGCTGATAAATTACAATTTTCGTGTAAAGGAACCTGTTAATATAAGTGAAGGATGTGATTGTGCAACAGCGGTTATTAGAAATTGCGCGGTTCGCATCATCCTCCCTCTGTCCGCTCCGAGTTGTGTGCAATTGACCTGATGTGAACGTTTGCCGATGGGGGTCAGCTTTGACATCGAGCTTAACTTTTCCGAACATATATATTTTTTAAGTGTCTCTAAAAGCGAAATGTGTGTATGCTAACTGTCGCTGGTGCCACGTGTAACGCTGCGTGTAATGAATTCGTGACGTCAGTTGAAGCAGCTCGCCACTTGGACGTCATGCCCCCTTGACCTTCCCTACCCGATTGTTCCACGGCGGCGTGCGAATACGCGTGCACATTATGTCACATTACTGTCTCCGTATAAATATTAGTACTACCGTACAGTAGCGACGCGCTCCGCCTCCCTCCGAAACTGTTCCTCATCTCTTACCGCGTCGAACGACTATGGTACTGGGAGCTGCTTTTAGTTCAAGCGGCGCGTAGTCACGCACACATACGCACGTATTTTTACAGTCTGTTATTTTGATAGTAGTGTAGGCATTTATATCGTTTCGTTTCTATGGAGTGTCGTGGGTGTGCTACTGTGTTCTATTTTCAATGTATCGATTGATCGCGACGCAGAACTTGACTGTCGTGACTCGTGGACCCGTGGTGTAGCAACTGTAGCAAGTGTAGCCACCCCCACGTGAAGGCTCACTACCAATTCATAATCCTTAGGGTTGTGCTTTTAAAGTTACGCAATTAGGTGCAGATACCGTTCGCCTCGTTTTATCGTTTCTAAAGCGAAACTGATTGACACAACACAATCCTTATGTACATACTAAAGTAGGTAGGTACCTGCTTCATGCCTTCCTTCTATTATTAGCGCTTGCACCCACAGGCAGATTTTTTAACGCGGAGAGTTCCGCGATTCTTCGGCGTTAGATTCCTTTCTATTTATGCGTTTGGTGCCGGAGTGCTGCGACGCTGGAGCAGTCCGGGTGTCGTACTACACACGGACAGATGTCTTTTCCATACAGCTGACACGTGACGTTTGTCGTCCTACCGTCGTCGTGCGCGCTCGGTACCGGAATACTTATACTGTGGTACCGGTGTCGCACGGCGATTTCGACGTGTCAGCTGTATGGAAAAAGACATCTGTCCGTGTGAAGTACGACATCCGCCTGCCCCGGCGTGGCAGCAGTCCGGCACCAAACGCATAAATTGAAAGAACCTTTAAAAATCGCCCATGGGAACAAGCGTTTACATGGCAGACGGTTATGGCGATGAAAAGAAAAGAAAAAAAGACTATTACGTAGTTATCCACTAGGCATACTTCATAGTTCAGCGGGGGCCGGCACAGTCGGATTTGTATTCTATAAGTTATGTGTAGCACGTCTCACGCACGTAAATAAAATTTTTTTGCTATTGCCAAGTATTTATAACTAAATAAGACTAAGTAATTGATGTGGAGTTTGAACAACGAAATCGATTCAAGTACGCCTAGACGAGGAGAGCCGCCTACCGATTAACGACGACCTTGAGCGTCAAGGGCGCGCGGCTCACTCTGACTCACTCGCGCCCCGAGCGCCGAGCGCGCTCTACTGCGACTTTGGTTACGCAACAACCACGCCGCGCGGCGTCACCGTGCGCTCCAGAGCTGTAGGTACTGCGGGGAAAAAATCCTTCCTCATTGTCCAAAACCCATCATTCGTAGGTAGACAATATTTACAAGATCGCGGGGACACATTTGGCAGTATCATCATCATCATCATCATATCAACCTATTGCCGTCCACTGCTGAACGTAGGCCTTTTGCGGTATGCGTATGGCTAATTTTACTCATTTTACTTCGCCCATTTTTCTAAATATTTACCCGCCTACTACACACAATTTTCCAATACGATAGTGCCGCGCAATACAGTACAGTTGATTAATGTTGTGAACTCACTCAGCGAACACGAGAACAAGTTCACTCTGTCAGCCACCAGCTCAGTGGGCTTTGTTCAGCAAGTTGGTTCTGCCGCGCCACCGCGAACAAAGGTGCTCGTCGTCGGCTTTGCCCATACATGATGAATAATGATGATTTTAGCAGACGTACTCCACATACACAAACACTAAACATGACCTTGACTGACTGAGGTATCAGCGCACGGCCAAAACTACTGTAACTTGGAACGTGAAATTTTACACATGGCTTCCTTTTATGATGTAGGCATATTTTTCAACCGACTTCAAAAAAGGAGGAGGTTATCAATTCGTCTGTATTTTTTTTTTTAATGTTTGTTACCTGATTTCTCGGGACTGGGTGAACCGATTTTGATGATTCTTTTTTTATTTGGAAGCTAGTGCTTCCCGCGTGGTCCCATTTTAATTTGGTCCAGTTCTGACCATGGCATCCATGAGAAAACCGTATAAGTCTTAAATTTGCATTAAGTATACAGTGCGCGATTTGTTACGCGATTTCTCAGGCAAACGTAAACCGATTTTGAAAATTCTTTTTTTTTATAGATAGGGTATGCTTCAGGGGTGGTCCCATATAAATTTTATCGAAATTGATTCATCACTTTTTGAAAAATCAACAAATACCCAAAAATTTTACATAGACGACGTTTTAGTTTAATCAATCTTTGTAGTAGTTAACTTTCAATCTCTTCTTAATAGATTTGAATGAGAAGGAGGTACTAAAAAGCGGAAAATAAAAAGCTTTTTACAAAAAAGACAACCGCCTTCAAAAAGTGAAAAATAACTTTAGCACAGAACACACATTGACTTTAGTTTCGGAAGTCGGTGGCAATACAAAACAACAAACAGAACAAAGCCACTGAATTTCAAAACTAAAGTCAATGTGTGTTCTGTGCTAAAGTTATTTTTCACTTTTTGAAGGCGGTTGTCTTTTTTGTAAAAAGCTTTTTTTTACAAAAGAAAAAACTTAACGGTATAATTAAAGGGTGCTGAGTCTGTAAGGTATTATACAAGGAAGTTAAAAACTAAAACCTGACTACGACAAAAATAAAAGTTAAAAGCATGACACAAGAAAACATTCCTGCCTGAAAGTGTTCGGCTTTATATCGTGCATATCACCGCACCTACGAGGTTTCAAACGACTGTTTCACATTATCACACAGGAATGGTTTTTTAATATTATTTTTAAAGTTTAAAGTACAACTCGTCTCGCCTCCTTCTCGTGGACCCGCCGCCGCGCCGCGTCCTGCGTTTCTGATATTCAGGAGGCAATCTGTGGTTACTTTCGCTCAATTCGTTTGCGGAATTGCGGCATGCAGCTGATGTGTCCCTCAGTTCCATTTTAACTTGTTGGCTGTGTGGCCTGCGTCGGCTATCTTGATGAAATCGAGGGCGTCCGACTTATCGGCTTGATTATGCAGCAGGTGCCTGTTTTTAAAATAGAGTTAAATGTATTGCAAATGTATGGTAATAAAACCTGCTCCCCCACTGGCAGGGAATCTGTTCTATACTGCCATCTTGGATCAGGACAATGTTTTAATGTATTATTTTTTATCATAACGGCGAGGCTAAAAGCTTAATATCCTGTCCTCATAAAGGTCATAAAGGTTGGTCCGAACTTGTGCTTGCAGCCACTGAGACTACTTGCCGCACCAATTTAAGTTCCTGACTAGAAAATGACGTTGGATCGGATGATGAGAAGTAGAAAAACTAGTACTCGCAGTTTGCTGTTGTTTCATAAAACAAATAAAAATTTTGATGGCGTAACGCTATGACGTGACCCCGAAGTGGGTCGGTCCACCACCGAATCGTTTGACTAGCGATTCGACTAAATATTCTAGAAGCCAACAACGTGAACAACATAAAAACTTGACCAATGTTTCGCGACCCGACTGCAGTACGTCCGCGCCGCGCCGCTAAGATTAACTACTGGTGGTCGAATTATTCGCTATATTTTTTTTTTTTTTTCTTTTTCGGTATGGCTACTCGCAGGACTTTCCTGTGGTGTCTTGGAAGAGAATTGAAGGTCTTCAGCCAGGACAAGAAACTTATAAACTAAGCGATTACACGCTCAGGGTACCCCTGGGAGGTACGGACTTCTGCATAAGGCGTCCCCGGGGAAGACAGCGAAAAGACAGGCAGGATCGAATCTAAGGGTCGAATTCTCCAATGACTTTAAATTTTTACGCGGAAAAACACCAAGTGACTCCCATTTAATTCTACGGATTCGTTTTTGTCTTAAATTAATCACCCAAGTTACTTTTAGATCACTTGTTCGCATTGTTGTAAAATATGGGCCCGTTGGTTAATCCCTTCTATCATTATTAGAAGCCCTAAATTGCGGGCGAAATGTATGGGATTATTTGCTGTCCTCTCTTTTATTTATCAAAATGTTTTGGCGTTTTTAGCGCTTATAAGAAGATCTCGTTATGTAGATGTTTAGCTACGACTTACGACCAGGAACTGGACAGTGGGCGAGTAGACTCGTTTGTTATGATCGTGCTCTGTGCTTCGCTCTAGCGTTTTTCATGAAGTAGGTAACGCGCTTGTTATCGTAACATTTATCTTAACAATAGTTGTGTTAAACTTGTACAATAGGTCACGTACAGTAATTAACACTCTTAACCCTGAGACCAGCATTTTATCTTACAAGTTAAAGTGAACTGGTGACGCCGCCACTGATATACAATGTTCATTTAGTAAAATTTTTATTAAAAAATGTTAAATGTTTTTTTTTATTCTTAAATCAAAATAACACATGTCAACCCTGACAGGTCTACCCCGTGAAAACTCGACCTGGTACCATGGTTAACAAAAATATAATCAAAAGATATTTTAATTTAAACTAGGGCTTCAAGCTGAAACACAAAATGCGAATCTGCGTGATCCGAATTCTCGTTGTAAAAAATATCTGCCAAGTAAAAGTTAGTAGCTGCGAGCTGCGAGCCTGCAGGTCGCAGATTTGTATGTCGGCCGTGTGGTACACACGGCTACACATCAAGCTATACATTTCCAGTATAAGCTGACCTCGCATCGAAATCCTATACAATGCGAGATCAGGATTAACTGGAAATGTATAGCTTGATGTCTACCCGTGTGTACACTGATACAACCGGCAACAACTACTTGAGCTCGGGCAGGAACCACTGGATGATACTACATACTTGAGTAAAAAAAAATCTAACGTTTAAATACATATTACTTAACTATTATCTAAGATTGACTCGCGACTTCGTCCACGCAAATATTTCAAACTTTATTTTTTTTAAGTAAGCGGCGCGTAATTACAGCCTATCAATATATAAAACCATAATTGTAATAATAATTCCTTTATTGCAGGCTACACAGGCCCATAGATAAATACCTTAACCTTATACAGATCTACTATCTACGTATTGTATAGTTGGTGTGCTATGATAGTGATAACAGTGTCCAAAGTTTTATGAAGTCGCGGTGATACACGTTATAGAGTGCCTACTACTTACATTGATCACTTTCAAAAAGCAAATAGTGACCACCATAATAATAATGATAAAGATCCTGGTGTCGCAATGAGCGTTGTAAATAGACTGTTGTATTAAAAGGGGGTTTTACGGAACTTAAAACTAGCATTGGCTCGTCCACACGGCTACACCAAGCTATATATTTCCAGTATAGGCTGATCTCCGATGATGATTGCAGTATAGAATTTCCTTACAATAACGTGGTCAGCTTATACTGGAAATGTATAGCTTGGTGTGGAGCCGTGTGTACGCACATACTGCTGAGGCACGATGATACTACATAAGTTTAGAAAAAAATACGCGCGTCACTATTAAATACATAATCATGCTATTACATGACGTAAGAAACTTAGTTCGGCCAGTGTGTCAGAATTCGTATAAAAACTATACTAATGAATTGGTCAATAAGTTACTATTTATGTTGTTATTGGTAACAGCAAGGACACAATACTCGCAATCACATTACGCGTGCGTAGAGCGTGTGAATACTTACCGCACATTCAATGGTCACATAGTACAGCAAGTAGCAACCCAGCCATCACCCAGTGGTGAATCATACAATGATACAGGGCAGGGTTTGTTGCCTTGCCTTACATTGTTTGTACCGGGGTGGGCTGCTGCAGGTCTGTAGCGCACTGGAGGATACTGTCGTGCGTCCAGTCAGCCGCCCCTTGACAATCCATTCGTCGCACAGAGACAACACTTCACGAGACCGCTGTTACTGAACATGGGCTGCAAAGTCACTTTTGAATTTTTAAAGAGTCAGTTAGTCAGAAAATTGAAGCTAGTTACTTGTTCCAAAACGTAGCAGGCACCTTAGACACAAGTAAATCAAGTTTGTAGTAGCTAGTTGACTAGTATATTATGTAAGCATTATATCGAGAACGTGGTATCGACTCAGCAACTTAAGGACAATGTTGTTTGCCGCAGGCCCGTCCGCGGCATGTCGGCGGTGGTGATGGGCGCGGGCCCGGCGCACGCCTGCTTCTTCGCCACCTACGAGTACTGCAAGCACTCGCTGTCACAGCTCACCAGGCACCGGCACGACCACATCACACACGGTGAGACAACGTTTTACATCTCCTCCAGCTGCTTGCCACAGGTCAGCGTCTATGGAACTACATCAAATGTATTTATTTGTAATGTTTGTGTACGCGTGCTTGTTACGGATATCTTGTCTTGGAAAAGCCGCCATTCTGACGTGGTACCTTACTCAACGAACTGTTGTACCTCTTCATATTAGGTCCTTAAATATTGAATTGGCATTTTATATCGAAAAAGCTAAAGGAAAAAAAGGAATGAAATATTATATTGAATCAATCCAAGTATGTACCACGTTATCTATGCACTTTTGCCATTTTATAGGTAGTTCATTGATTCCTTTGCTGAAAAAAATGTGGGAGCGAGAATCAATAAAATGTTTGATGGCGGTTTTGACTGACTCATCGAAGTAGATTCTTTTTTCCTTGCAAGAAATTGACATAATGTCGGAAAAAGTGGTAATCTGTTGGAGCAAGGTCCGGGGACCATGATGGGTCTCCGAGACATTACAATGGCAGCTCCTCTAATTTAGCGACCGTCTGATTCCTATCGTTGTCCTGATGCAGCAGTCGGCTAGAGCAATTCATCAGTCTCGGTTGTAAAACTGCTGCCTTTTCCATCATAGCTTGCAATTGTTGACAATACAGATCTGCCGTAATCGTCTCGCCAGATCTTAGCAAGCTGTAGTGGATGACACCAGCACTGGTCTACCAGACACTTACCTCCACCGGTTCAGATATTTGAGATTAAAGTAGTCAGTTCAATAAAACGCCAATTTGATGTGCAAGGACCTAATATTGTGAAAGTGTTGTGGAGTTATGGTGCGAGATGTACTGACGCGCGTGCGCCTACTGTTGCAGGGTTGTCGGGCTGCATCGCGTCGCTCATACACGACGCCGTCTCCAACCCAGCCGAGGGTGAGTACCACTTCTACTCTTGCTTAAGTTGATGCATTCCAACCTGGACCATCTGAACATCAGTGTTCCACATACAACTCTTGGAGCCAGACTCCACACAATGATGTTTTATTAAGAGCCGAAATCAGCAGTTATTGTACAAATAACTTTGTTGTTAGCGTTGTATGTGAGACCTGTTCCATGCCTTTCACGGTTCTGCCTGATTACTATCAAACTCACTGGTATTGGCGTTGTATCCGACACACAAGTACTATAACAATACTTCCTCCCACCCCCTGCCACGTCACAGTTTGGGGAACACAAGAATTGCGTCACATAAAATAATGCGATAAGTGCGCTCGTAGTGCACTTATGACATTTCAATTATGTTCCGCAAATTTAATCAACTGTAGGACCGTAATTAATATTACAAGTCATTTAAGTATTCAAGTGTTTGGCGATGAGTGTTCCGTGAAATTTACAATATGTATGTACTTACATATGCATACAACTTAACCAGTGTTATATTTGTATTATCAGCGTGAATAATGGCGTCCACTCGTACTGTACGGTGGTCGGGTGGTCGTGTGTAAGGGCTCTTACACACGAGCGGCATTTTGTCAACGGCAGAGATAACTGCAGCCGTCGACATGCCAACTTCCAAGATCAGCGGCCGCCGTCGTCGTCATCGTTTGTAGTTGGCATGTCGACGGCTGCAGTTACCTCTGCCGTTGACAACATGCCGCTCGTGTGTAAGAGCCCTAAGTGGTCGTCACTCACTGGCAGCCCGCCGGTCTCGTCTCGAAGTGGGCGGGGCGCTACAGTCGCGGCAGCTGAGTGCTCTTGCTTTGACTCTCTACAACTATGATTTTTACCCCACTGCAAAGAAGGGTTCTGTTTTTGTCAATCATTATAATAGCTTCAAATAGATCCCCTATTAGGCTTTTAGTATGTCAATGTTTATAAACGCCTTATTTATGGGAACATAATCCTCGAGAAAGGTGTATGTATGGCCCATGTTGATAAGAGTACGTAGGTAGTGTAGTGTGTAACCGCAGACTACAGCTGAAGCAAGCTCGCCAGCACGCCGCCGCCGCCGCCGCCCCGCGTCGCGGTAGATAACACGGGAACAGTGGCGGAGTTCAATGATTCTTCTATAAACACGAAGTACATTAAGTACCTCATCGTTATTCAAATGTGGCGTTATCAATTTACCGCACTAGTTTAGCGCTATCGCTGCCCCTAAAACATGTTTTATTTGCCACTTGCTAGTTGTTACTGACGTGTCATTATGTATCTATAAATATTGTTGTTGCTGGAACGTTTGAACGTTATGGTCTGCACACGCACACAGCCGCGACAGTGCGTGCTCTTGTAGTGTGGGGCTGCAGGCTCCCCTGATGTGATCGGTCTTCGCAACTTCTCAGTCTCATGAGGGACATCCTTCGTCGCGTGAGGGTCATCACGGAGACAGTCTCATTCAGTTTGTAGGCAGCCAAGAAACGATGCGCTGTTGTCAAATGCACCGCATAGGTGCATAAGTAACAGAGGTTTGACCAACACAATTTTCGCCCGACAGTCGTTGAGTTAAGTTTATCCAAAAAATCAATCAATCAACCAAAGGTGGTGCAAGAGATAACACAGCAGATGCAAATTATCGTGCGAGCGTAATACAACAAAAAAAAAAGAGTAAAATAACTAAGTAATAACGTAAGAAATCAGTAGTTCACACACGTATACACGAGGACACGTAAGTGGAAGATTATTAGGAGAACGTAGACTCGTAATATGAGTAGTACAAACATATTAAAAATGAGAAATAAGATGAGAATTGAGTAAGGAGAAAATCGTGGTTAACACTTGCAAACGTCTTGACTGG
This sequence comes from Charanyca ferruginea, assembly GCA_947361185.1. Classification (NCBI taxonomy): domain Eukaryota; kingdom Metazoa; phylum Arthropoda; class Insecta; order Lepidoptera; family Noctuidae; genus Charanyca; species Charanyca ferruginea. Next base: position 214,358 of record OX376078.1, on the reverse strand, counting down.
CGAATGTGCATCACTTAAACTCCGCCCTAAAGTTAGATAGGTACCTACATGGTCATTTTTCCGCAAATAAAATGAGAACCTGCAATTGTTGAGAACCTGACAATCCAGCTTATTTAAACTCAAAATAAATGTCCAATTTGTTTGGCAATACCATTTCAATACCTACTGCTTGTAAAGTGGCGTAGGTACTTGCGTACCCACTTGACGTGAATGCTACAACACTTGACTACACAAGTCATACAGTTGCTAATCTACATTAAGTGCTATTTTTGTTAGCTAGCTTCTGCCTGCGACTTCGCCCGCGTGTATTGTCACATATCGCTAACGCACACTAATTCACGGATCGAAAACTAGCCAAGTCCTTATCCCGATTACGATCGATCCAGTGCGTTTTCCGTGCTGAGGTTACTTTCCTATTTATAATTTAAGTATTCATACATTTCAACCGTAATTAAACACGTCTTTTTACCAACTCATGAATCCGTATAATATAAAATCAGCAAGTAGATAGTTGATAACCTTACCCGGCGCCTCCACCACTAGTGAGGACCGGGAGAGGTAACTACTACAAATTATACGATTATACTTTAGATAACTTCGTGTAGTGGATCGCTCTCACCATCTATTTTACGCTCCACATGTCGGATGTCAAGCTCATTTCTTCTCTAGAAGAGTGTTCATCATATAACCATAACCAAATCAAGCAGGGTTATTTTACTTGTATCCAGCCTAAATCTGCAGTCCCTGCCCGAGCCTCGACAGACGACAGGCGACTAGTGACACCAGGGTTTGCTCCACGTTACTCGCACTCTCTGCCGAGCGGTTCTATTTGTTATCCGTGGTTGATATATCGCAGACGATCATTGGTTCCCTTATGCATATTCCTACTTAAATACTAGAAGGCGTCATAACCAAAACACAATGAGGAAAGGGTTATGAAAATGCAGTTGTAAATATTGACAGTAAGTGTGACACTGTTGTGAGTAGTGATGTCGAACTGTCGCCGGCGGCAACATCCCGGCGATTGTAAGAGTTGCGGAAGTGCTAGAGCAACATCGCGCGGTGGCAGGACTGGCAGGTGGGCTGGGCTGCGGCGCACCCACAATGGCCGGAAAGTGTCGCTTCATCACTCGGCGAACAGCTACGCCGCCAAAATACTGCTCACTCAGAAACTCGACATTGAACTGCATTTTTTATTTTTGTTTCTACTGTCAAAGGGGCATTATCGCCTATTTTAAGAAAGCCTGGTGTCATCAATCGCTTTTCTTTAGAGTCTATACGTACGCAACGTATGCATACGCAAGTAGTTAGTGCGAGGCCTCGTGTGCACATGTGGATAGTACTCGTTTTTGATCATTAATAATCATTAGTTTGGTGTGTTCAGGTGTCAGCCAAACGATCCAATCGACTAACCTTCGAATTAATGAGCATCAGCGCCGCTTTCCTACCTTACGGTTGTATGTTTGTTATGCGCAAGTGTGCACAACACATGACTAGCTTGGCTACGTGGTGGAAGGAAATCCGTTCGAACACGAAGACTTGACAGTTTCATTTTTTTTCTAAATGCCATCTCGCAGGTCAACCTACGAGGTTGTTAGCTGCTTTACCGGACTTGTGCTCTTTATATCAATTAAATGAACGAATTAATTGAATGATAACAGATACAAAATGAGCTTTGTTTTCCTGTTCTCGAGCTGTGGCGCGGTCGCGACGTAATAGTTATGAATGACCATCCACCATACAGTATCATCGATATAGAAGATAAAATCAAAACGTACATTTAGTTTAAAACTGAGAAAACTCATAGCAGAAATCCAAAATTTGGCGAACACAACCATAATTGATCACAGTGTTTTACAAAAAATTAAGGCACTAGAAGATCTAGGAATCCATGACAGTCTCTCTAATATATTTAGTAAAATAAAAATCACACACAATATACTTAATTCAAAAGTTATCGAGGAGTTTACTAGATTTTTTTTCTAGATCTAGACTAGACTAGATCGGAAAAATTAATAAGATTTGGTAATAAGATTTCATATTTCCCAAAATCGATTTATTTTGTCCTCCGAAAATATGAGCTTTTCGTGAAGCAGATTCAAAATAACTTATGATTAAAAAAAGACCACTTGATTACCCAGCCTGTAGGCACATACAAAATAAGAGCCTTGAGCTATGGCCTCGAGAAACGTTTGGAGAGGAATGTACGCGAGAGATAGGCACTGTCATCTAAAAAGATAGTTTATTATGCTGCAGTAAGAACCTAAAAGCGGTGCAATAGGAGCCGCTTAACGAGCATGTGTATTGAATAATGGTTTATGGTATCTATGCTTGACTGTGTGTGTGTGTGTGTGCTTTAGAGCTATTTATAACAACGAATCCCTAATTTTTTGATAATAAAATATAGCCTAAAGCACTCCGAAATAACGTAGCTTCCTATTGGTGAAAGAATTTTTGGAATCGGGTGAGGAGTTTCAGGGGATACCAGCCATATCCAAACTTAACAACTTTACCTCTTTATAATATTAGTAATGTCGTTGTGTTTGTGTCGGCTGGTATCCGCCGGGAAGCCCCCGCCCTCCACATGTATGTACAGTCACGACCATAAATATACACATTGCAAAATTCATTAGTAATTTTCTCGTGAATAATTTCAACTTATACATAAAACCTATTTTATAGTAGTTAGGGATCAAAAATACCCTATTCGTAACTCCATAACATTACAATCAATACTTTAGGAGCAAATCAGTTTAGAATGAGACCAACTGGTTTCCTGTTTTTGACTGTACATATAATTACTGGTAATTGATTTTACATCTCGGCACGTTCCAATAAGGAAAATGTGGCAAATGCTTAACGCGTGTGTCAGCGGCCGCAAGAAAATTCCCCGCACTATGAATATGTGCCAGCGAAGTGCACGATACACCACTAAGTACCTATACCTATTGATATTTATAGTCAAAACATCGCTCAGTTAGAGCTATAACCGTACTCGTGACACAAGCATAGTCACGTCATTGTCGTTGGAAGGCTCGCTGTTTCAAGTGTCACATGTGCATCCGGTCAAATCGTAATAGACTAGTATAACACGCCTAGAATACTCCACAGGGGGCAGGGGGTGTATTACTGCGGCCGCTATTACAACAAACAAACAACAACACCATTTGTTACAATAATAACAAATACTTAAATGAAAATAAATAAAGTTAAAAATAGCACGTTTCTTTCTCCCCATTTTTATGTATTGTAGGGTGCTTCGGAAGTTCGGAACCCTTCGTAACTGTGTACGACTCACACTTGGACGGCTATTTGTCTGAACCATGGGATCCTTCTTGTATGAATCCATGTTCTTTTCTCTTTGATACTGCTTCAGACGATTTGAGACTGGTTCAGATCTTCATCGACACTTTATCATTAACTGATTGCGTTATTTTTGTGGCAGAACGCCAATTTTTCAGTCACGAAAAGAAATGGATATTATTTAACTGTCAAAATTAAAGAGTTTGTGTCGTCATTCATTAAGTTGTTTGGAACTATAATCTATTACTTCATTTGTAAAAAATAATCGTCTGCATGCTTTCTTACAACATTTGGTTTTAGCATGTCCGTCGTATAAGTATATTTTTTTGGTAGGAGACATTTCACACACGGCCATCTGACCCCAAACTAGGGAGACCCTGTACTATGGGTGTCAGACAGCGGATATACATACGCAAATACATTTTTAAATAGATAAATAACACCCAAAACACAAGGCAAACACTTGTGCTCATCACACAAATATTTCGCCTGGGCGGGAATCCATATTGTAAGTGGGCTGTGGCCAGCTGCACTCAGGTGCTTGTGTGTTGCAGTGGTGAAGCAGCGCATGCAGATGCTGCACTCGCCGTACCGCGGCGTGTGGGAGTGCGCGCGCCACGTGTGGCGCTCGGAGGGCGCGCGCGCCTTCTACCGCTCCTACGGCACGCAGGTCGTCATGAACGTGCCCTTCCAGGTGCGCCCAATCACTTACACCACCTATGCCAGGACGCTACACCTATCTAGCTTTACTCCAATTGTTTCATAATTATCTTCTACCGCTCCTACGGCACGCAGGTCGTCATGAACGTGCCCTTCCAGGTGCGCCCAATCACTTACACCACCTATGCCAGGACGCTACACCTATCTAGCTTTACTCCAATTGTTTCATAATTATCTTCTACCGCTCCTACGGCACGCAGGTCGTCATGAACGTGCCCTTCCAGGTGCGCCCAATCACTTACACCACCTATGCCAGGACGCTACACCTATCTAGCTTTACTCCAATTGTTTCATAATTATCTTCTACCGCTCCTACGGCACGCAGGTCGTCATGAACGTGCCCTTCCAGGTGCGCCCAATCACTTACACCACCTATGCCAGGACGCTACACCTATCTAGCTTTACTCCAATTGTTTCATAATTATCTTCTACCGCTCCTACGGCACGCAGGTCGTCATGAACGTGCCCTTCCAGGTGCGCCCAATCACTTACACCACCTATGCCAGGACGCTACACCTATCTAGCTTTACTCCAATTGTTTCATAATTATCTTCTACCGCTCCTACGGCACGCAGGTCGTCATGAACGTGCCCTTCCAGGTGCGCCCAATCACTTACACCACCTATGCCAGGACGCTACACCTATCTAGCTTTACTCCAATTGTTTCATAATTATCTTCTACCGCTCCTACGGCACGCAGGTCGTCATGAACGTGCCCTTCCAGGTGCGCCCAATCACTTACACCACCTATGCCAGGACGCTACACCTATCTAGCTTTACTCCAATTGTTTCATAATTATCTTCTACCGCTCCTACGGCACGCAGGTCGTCATGAACGTGCCCTTCCAGGTGCGCCCAATCACTTACACCACCTATGCCAGGACGCTACACCTATCTAGCTTTACTCCAATTGTTTCATAATTATCTTCTACCGCTCCTACGGCACGCAGGTCGTCATGAACGTGCCCTTCCAGGTGCGCCCAATCACTTACACCACCTATGCCAGGACGCTACACCTATCTAGCTTTACTCCAATTGTTTCATAATTATCTTCTACCGCTCCTACGGCACGCAGGTCGTCATGAACGTGCCCTTCCAGGTGCGCCCAATCACTTACACCACCTATGCCAGGACGCTACACCTATCTAGCTTTACTCCAATTGTTTCATAATTATCTTCTACCGCTCCTACGGCACGCAGGTCGTCATGAACGTGCCCTTCCAGGTGCGCCCAATCACTTACACCACCTATGCCAGGACGCTACACCTATCTAGCTTTACTCCAATTGTTTCATAATTATCTTCTACCGCTCCTACGGCACGCAGGTCGTCATGAACGTGCCCTTCCAGGTGCGCCCAATCACTTACACCACCTATGCCAGGACGCTACACCTATCTAGCTTTACTCCAATTGTTTCATAATTATCTTCTACCGCTCCTACGGCACGCAGGTCGTCATGAACGTGCCCTTCCAGGTGCGCCCAATCACTTACACCACCTATGCCAGGACGCTACACCTATCTAGCTTTACTCCAATTGTTTCATAATTATCTTTTCTATGTGACATATTGGCAAGCAGTCCGTATCACATGAACTAATTTAGAAAATAAAAGAGTTTCGTCACTGTCAGTGTCACGTGTCCATTTTCATCATTCGCTTTAGGCCGGTTACAGTGCTCCACCGATCGTCAGTGCGTACGTTCAGTCCTGAGACTCCTGACGGCACGCATTCACCGACCGTCATCATTCAGTGCTCTCCTGACCAACAAACTGATTGGAGTCATACACTCACACACGTATACTTGTTTATGTTCAGACATCCGCACGGTCGGTCCACCGATCGGTGCAGCATTCCTTTGTTTCCATACAAATCCATAGCGCGGCACGTATGCGGACGCGCTCGACCGACGCTCCCCGTACGCAGTGCGTAGCAATACCTATATGCATGCGTACGGTCGGTGCGGCACTACGATTTATGAATTTTCATAGAAATGACAAGCGCGACTGACGTACACACTGATGGTCGGTGGAGCACTGTAACCGGCCTTAGGGTTAAATCACATCGGAATGGCAGCGCAGCGGCCGGCAGCTTGCCTGCAAACCATTTTCAACTTTATCTCGTAAACGTCAAGGCATAGTATCGCTTCGGAGGTCATCGGCTCGTAAAGCCACGTGGCGTCACGAGCTGCCGCTCGACGCATGCAAATCTTTAACGATACTATGTCTCGACTTGTGATTTGGCGCTTAGGGCGCTTAGAGTCGAGCTCTACTTACGATGCGTGGGTGATTGGCACGGCAGGCGCTGCACTTCGTGACGTACGAGGCGTGCCAGAAGAAGCTGAACCCGCTGCGCGCGTACGACCCGCTGGCGCACGCGCTGTCGGGCGCGGCGGGCGGCGCGCTGGCGGCGGCCGCCACCACGCCGCTGGACGTGTGCAAGACCGTGCTCAACACGCAGGAGCACGCGGCGCGCGCCACGGGGCTGGGCGACGCCGCCGCGCACGTGCTGCGCGCCTCGGGCCCGCGCGGCTTCCTCAAGGGCGTGCAGGCGCGCGTGCTGTACCAGATGCCGGCCGCCGCCATCTGCTGGCTCACGTACGAGAGCTTCAAGCACGCGCTGGCCGACGACGAGCGCGGCCCGCCCCCGCTGGCCTGCGCCGCGCTGCGTCTGGCCGCGGCGGACGTGCCGGCCGCGCCCTCCTAGTGCGCGAGTGGTGCTGTCGCGCGCCTGGACGCTGCAGTTCGTTATAGTGAGATTAGTTTAGTGTGTACATGTCCTGTATAGTGGTGTCCGTACGTCCGATACGCACACGCGCCGCCCGCACTCGGCGTCACGTCGGAGTCGCGTCGGCGTCACGTCGGCGTCACGTCGGCGTCGCGTCGGCGTCACGACGACGAGTGCGCTGCGACTTTGTTTTCCATTGTTTTTGTAAATGATTTGTTTGTTATCGCAGTCCACGATTGCAGCTAGTACTTGTTATGTAAAACACTTTTGGCTTTCGATGAAAACTATTCAGTTAACATCCTGACGGATGAAAAATATGTTGGAGGTGCTAAGTATAATGTATATTGTGATGGAGGGGACGGTTCGCCGCCGGCTCGATGGGATGCGTCAAATTATGTTGTTGATTGTGTAAATTGCTATTATTATTATTAATTGTATTTGTTGTATTTATGAGTTGTATATGTAAGTGATGAACTCGATTTAAATTGAGAGTTATAAACTATTTGTATAGAGGTAACGCGGCGAGCGCGCGGTCGCCCGCCGAGCTGTAAAGTTGCAAATTGAAAAGAATATTATTAAATAAACAGTAAGTCAATAAAAAGTTGGACAATAAGCCGCTGTTTTATTACTGCTTGCTAAGTGTATCGCAGGTGTTCGCGCCCAGGGCTGCCACAGCGCCACTCCGCGACCACTGCGGGTAGAGCTGGCCACGCTAACGTACTTGTGCGTACCTACTAGGGGTATGTACACGGATACGAACAGCGTCATCAACAGCAGAATAATTATTTTACTTAAAAAAAAATGTAACGGTTTTATTTAAAATAAAGTTAATAATGATGTAGATAATGTACTAAAGCTATAATAATATTAGGTAGGTCCGAGGCACCAGATATCAGACTCAAAAATAAAATCGTGAGGCGTATCATAACCTGAGCCAAGATACGAGTGGTTGACTGGTATCAGGGATTTAATTAATTAACTTTTAGCTTCTTTATTAGTGATCGAATACTGAGAGTGAAGCCAAAAAGCAAATACAAATTCAAAATTCAAGTGCTGTACTGACACGAGTCAGTATAGCACGAAACGCCGCATAGTTAAAAAAAAACAAATGAAAATACAAATACAAATTCAAAAGCGAATACAATCACGAGATTGTAGGTATTCGCTTTTGAATTTGTATTTGCTTTTTTGGCTTCACTATCAGTGTTCCGCGCGGTCTATCTGCATTTTCTATCATAATCTGAGAGATCTGCACTAATTAAAAAGAAATTGTTCGAAAATCGAACTGGCCACCACTATAGTAGAATATAAATAAAAGAAAAATAGGACACAAATTAAAAAGAGGCGCGAATCTCAGATTATTAAACAAAATGCAGATAGACCGGTCGGAACACTGCGAGTGAAGTCAAATAAGCAAATACAAATTCAAAAGCGAAAACGTACCTACAATCTAGTGAATGTATTCGCTTTTGAATTTTGTATTTGTATTTTTATTTGTTATTTTTCACGATGCGGCGTTTCGTGCTATAATGACTCGTGTCAGTACAGCGCGTTGTAGGTATTCGCTTTTGAATTTGTATTTGGTTTCTTGGCTTCACTCTCAGTGTTCCGCGCTGTCTACGGCGACCTTGGATCCCACGCTGCAATCAGGATTCTTGTCTTAACTCCCTCGCTTTGCTCGGGAGTAAAATCTAAACTCCCTACGCTCCGCTCAGGAGTTAACGCTAGAATCCTTCGTTTTGCTCGGGATTCAATACGGCGCCCGCTACATAAGACTACTTTATCCCCTTGATGCATAATCTACTATTAAATGTATCGTCACCAGAGTGTGTGAGGCCTGTAGAGGCCAGCACATCAATCTGTCAAATTTCTTTGATAGATGTTCAACTATAACAAAAGATTAAGGTTCATATTTAATTGGGAAACTTTTACAGTTAGGTTTTGCTTGATGTGCTGGCGTCTGTACCAAATACCAGATCAATCTGTATGTCTATTCTGTTAGTCTGTTACTATCTCCCGCGGTGAACACCTGGGTGAAGTGAGTTGTCATCCGTTCGTCTGCTTTGTCAATCCCTAGCATCGGAAAGGATGACAGCTCACTTCACCTAGGTGTTCACCGAGGGAGATTGTAACAGAATAGCACTGCTGTTGTTGATTTTGAACGATTTGAGTCTCATCTCTGCGACAGTCAATGTCACAATGTTAAGTAAATAGAAGCATTTTTAACAGATTGAAACAGATTAAGATACGGACGTACAATCGGTCCCCTTGTAAACCCCCCCCCCCCCCCCCCCTTCGATAGAATTTAAAGTCAAAGTCAAAGCATTTATTTCAAGTAAACCATTTGCAGGCACTTTTGAATAGTCAAAGAGTCAGTTAGTTCGTCAGAAAGTTGAAGCTAGTTGCTCGTTCCAAAACGTAGGGTAGGTCTCTATGGAGAAGAACGAGCAAGAAACTCCACGGACACTCTTTTCAATCAAGCTTTTACAAAATCCTGGTTACATTATTCTTGTTGCTTCTATATGTGAAAACAATGTAAGTGAAGAGAAATCCAAAACATTCTAATTAAAAATAAATTAATATAAAAGCCATGGCAGTTAAGAGATGACCAATCTCAACTGACAGCGCCCGTTCACGAACATGACGCGCGGATCAGCACCACTCAGCTCAACCATTTTGAAGGGAACCGAATGATCTAACCCACACGCCACCATCAGCGAGACATTTGAGCGAGCATGACAATGCTCTCAACTGCCATGCTCATTTATGTCAAACACATTGAATAAATAAATGGCTCCATAGTTCTCACATTTACATAATAATTGAAATAGTGCTATAAATTTATACATAGCTAAAATTTCCAATGTATGTAAGTATGTAGTAAATGCGTGAGGGCCCGAGGGGTACACAGTTAATCACGCTGTACATAATTATAGCAGCATGAACAGAGAGTTCTGAAAGCAACACACGCAATAGGACAGTTCGCTTCAACTAAATCAGGTTTATGTACTTCGACTATGTAGTAGCCCTACAGAGAAGTTGTAAATACAATAGGTATTATTTGTACACATGTTTGATCGATTGCTACCATCGTGCTTTAGTGTTAACAACATGAAACTTTTCATCGTGTGCCTAGTCGCGGTGAGTGCATCCATCAATTATTAGAAATGGTCGACTGATCCATGACCCATCAGGCAGCGCAACGTACCACCACACCCACGGCACTATATAAACAAAACGATATAATTGCCTACACTACTACCAAAATAACAGACTGTACAAATACGTGGGTGTGTGTGCGTGTCTACGCGCCGCTCGAACCAAAAGCAGTTCCCAGTATCAGTCGTTCGACGCGGGAAGAGGTCACGAACAGTTTCGGAGGAAGACGGAGCGTGTCGCTACTGTACGTCGGTAGGTAGTACTTATAGGTATACTGTGGTACTACAATAGCACTACAATCGCACCCATACCCTGCTAATGGGAATGCAGAAGACATGTTCGTATCAGCAGTACTGCCGTCAGAGAGTTGTCACTTGATTACATTTGGTTGTGCTGCGGCACACAAGTCGGTCGCGGTCTAACGAGCGCTTGTTCACAGCTGTGCGCGGCGTCGTCGCTGCAGCACGGCATGCACGGCGCGGCTGGCACGACTCGTGTGCAGCTAACCTCTGGGCCTGTGGCAGGGGGCACCGATGCCGTGAACATTTTATACACACCTGGTGTACCACCACCAGGCGCTGTCAGACAGGCCACCGCACAGCATCTGCCCTGTGAGTGACCTACATGACAATATTCTATATACCAGGATTTCTTAAAGTGATAAAGGGGTCTGAGGACCCAGACCTCTTAGGGGTCCGTAGCATGTGTATTAGGGGTCCGCAGTATATCAGTTAACTCACAATAGTAGTAAACTCTGCATTTCTCGGCCAAGCCACGAACTCGAAATAAGGCCCGATTTCATTTCCTAAAATATTTTTTGACAGGGGTCCGTGGATTTGTTTAAATGGTGAACCTGCTCCGTGACTACAAAAAGTTTAAGAAACCCTGCTATATACCTAACTAGCACTTTCCCTGCGACTTCGTACGCGTCATTTTTCTTACGGATCACTATTTTTATTAACCGACTTCAAAAAGGAGGAGGTTATCAATTCGAATGTTTATATATATATTTTTTTTTTTTTTATGTATGTTCGGGTATAACTCTGTCATATATAGGGTGACTGGTAATTAGTGTACGATACTTAAACACGTGATTGTGTTCATGACAACAAATAACTTTCCCAAAGAAAACATGTTTTTATACTGGTTCTCTTTTATCATATTAACATAACAGCCATATGAAATTCACGCGCGCGCACGCCTGTGACCTAAAGTGAACCAGTACAAAAAAACATTTTTTCTTCGGGAAAGTTGTTTGTTACCATGAACACAATCACGTGGTTAAGTATCGTACACTAATTACCAGTCACCCTATATAAACGGATTTGCAAAATTTCGAAAAGGTCCCATATAAATTTTATCAAAATTGATATGGGATACAGCCCTTTTTGAGAAAATCAACAAAATTCCCTAAAAAACTTACTTAGACGACGTTGTAGTTTCTTCAATCACTGGAGGACTTACAATCTCAAAAAAAAAAAAAAAGTTTTTTTTTTTTTAGTAACTAGTATTAACATATTTCCTCGCACACTTATCCGCACCGAAAGAATCGACCGTGCCGAAGAAATCGTTTCCATTTCCTTTACGCCTATCGCACTCTTATGTTACATGTGAATTGTGATGAATCTTGAATTCTTGACAAGGTTAGTGCATCGGTCGAGTCGACCGCATAAGCCGCGCCGAACATGATGACGTCATCCGAATTCGTTTAGAATTTCTGGGATTCTTCCAGATTGGGACGATTCGACGCTTGCAAGTGTGCGAGGTTTCAAGTGTTCGATGTGTTCGACGCGTTCGGCTCGGATAAGTGTGCCTTCACCTTAATGGTGAAATCATTTATGAAATTGGACTAGTAGTTTTTAAGTTTATTCGTTACAAACATACGAATCTTTCCTCTTTATAATATTAGTGTAGATACATGTATTTCATTCTTATAAATGATGCGAGTGCATAAGCAAAATGCTGAGTAGCATGACGCAATAATGTGTTGTGCGTTTACAGGGCTGCCAGCCACGCGCTGCACCGTCGGCGCCCCGCGTGAGTCTGAGGCATAGAGTAAAGTAATGTCTGAGGCCGGAATACCCTTACAACGACATTCAAGCGCTGATCACGATCATCGAGTTCATTCAGTTTGAGTATCGCCGCCGTCTCTGTCCCACTGACAGTGACTGTTTCTATAGATCGATGTTTGGTAGCTTTCTAATTTATTGTATTATAGCCAGGCTGCTACGGTACGGCTATGATTTATTAATGAATCGTTTATTTTTAGAGAAAGTGAGTACGAGCGCGGAGACAGACGACAGCTCGCAGTCAGGTGAGGCTTCGTCTTGTACGCGTACATGTTACAGTTACCGGCACGAAGTTGGCAAGATATTATGTAGATAGTGGGGGAAGTTCGCGCATGTAAAAATGTAAGTATGAAATTGTGTGTGCGCGATCTTCCCCCACTACGAAATCTCTTGCCAACTTACGTGCCTGTAATTATACCGTCCTGCTCCGTGACAGTGGCGCCATAGTCAGAGCTGCCACCGCACTGCAAAAAATGGTTGTGCGAACAACGAAACAACCACTACCGCAGCCGGCGCCGCAAACGGCAATAGGCAAAGCTTAACCTACCTACCTACCTTACCTATGCTTATTGCCTGTGCCTTCCAAGTAGTGTATACTGTAAACTGTAACGCACGTAAACGTATCGTTCCACGAAGTGAACGTTTTTTATCAATCAATATTGATATTTGTTTGTTGTGCACTAGTTGTTGTTGCTTGCTACACCCGCAGATGTTCCCGAGGAAGAGGTTCCGTCGACAGCTCGCGAGACACCTGGAGCGCGCACCACGAGTAAGATCGACAGAATGCAATTACAGTGTTATGGTGCATCCACACATGACGCCGGCTTTCAGACTGCCTTGCCGTCGGTCGAATTCAAAAGCCGCGCGTGCCGGCGGCCCGGCCCGCGGGCTTGTGTGGATGCGCCATTAGGTCTCTTACTCACACTTGTGTATCTATCTCTTTCTAAAGCTCCGTACTCACATTCGGTTTAGTCGGATACGAGTAAAATAACCGTGTGTGAACCGCAAAGCCCACAACCGGAAGGCTCGCATCGACCGTCTAGCAGGACTCGAGCGTATGTACGCGTCTTTCGAGTTCTTTTATAATTGAGAATTTAGAGACTTGTTAAATGCAGCGGCTGAAAATGTTGAATGTGTGGACGAAACCCTGTGGCGTGATCATGCTCGATCGAGGCAAACTGTGTGCGACTACGAAGCTTAAACTCGATTCCGACGCGGGCTCGAGGTAGTGCGGAGTGCGGGAAGCGCTGCCACTCGCGGCGCGCGTCACTCAACGTATTAAGAAACCATTGTTCTACAATGGTTTACCAGAACCATTGTGATCTGTAGCACACAATGCTTTACAATTTAATGTTCCCGAAGGCATTGCGTGGTACGTACAGACAGACGCCACCACATCGAGCCATACCAAACTGACAAAGAATCATGGCGAGATCAATACATTCATTTGTTCGAAAAAAAACGTTTTTTACAAAAAGGACAACCGCCTTCAAAAAGTAAAAAATAACTTTTAATTCGCAAGTCGGTGGCAATAGAAACAACAAGCAAAATCAAAGCCGCCAACTTGCGAATTGAAAGTTATTTTTTACTTTATGAAGGCGGTTCTTTTTTATGTAAAAAAAATTTTTTCTTGTCGCTTTGTAGTGCCTACTTCTCATCATAGAAATTAATTACGAAACGGCGACACCAAAAAAAACTGTCATCCCTTAATTTTCAATCCGTAGGGGTGGAATATTTTCTTGAAATTTATGGGGTATACACTATCTATCAATTAAAAAAAGAATCATCGAAATCAAACAACACTGAAAAAAGTTATGCGTGGTCAAACATAAAAATTAATATAGGTATAAAAAATAAAAATGTGTTCATAAAATGAAAACTACTGAGCCAAACAATGTTAAATTTTTATGGGACCAAACAATGGACCAAATGGCAACTATTCCGCATCAAACTAAAGAAGAATCACGTAAATCAGATCATAAATCTCAGAGTAATCGATGTACGGTCACCAAAAGAGATAAGTATCCATGTCGTCGGAAATAGTTGAAGTTTACTTAGGAACCAATCGGTGTTTATGAACAAAATAAAATACAATTAATAGAGAGTAAACAGTTCAATGATTTAATTCAATTTCATTTAAAAGCCTCCATTGGTTTTTCAGTAAACTTAAACTATTCCAGGCGACATGGATACTTATCTCTTTTGGCGACTGTACATACATAAAAAAAACAACCGAATTGAGAACCTCCTCCTTTTTGAAGTCGGTTAAAAAAAAACATTTAGAGGGTTTAAAATATTTACCAATGTGGAGAATACATTACCAGTAATAGATTGATATACTTACCATAATTTTTAAACCGCTGCATAATTAAAATATTTCGAAATGAAAATGACAGTGTTTCGTTTCATCTCGTTGGCCATTTTGTTTATAAAAAAAAATAGTGACAAGTGACATTAATAGATCTATCAAATTGGCTGAGAAGTGATGTGAATCGTTGTTTTACAATGGCGGTGTTAATAAAGTACATTGATTTATCTTTATTTGTGACATTATTCCCCATAAAACGATATTAGTGTAAGAACTGCGTACCTAACGTTTTACTGTTACTGTCAGCTGGCCGGCGTTTTGTTCTGAACTAATAAGCTTTGATAAACTATTCACTTTTAATATCCATTTTTATTGCGGGGTTTTAAAAATATTGTAAATATCTGAAGATACTCATTAGGTAGAACATATACAGTAGACTAGAGATCTACAACCTAGGTAAGGTTGCAGATCACGCCGGATCCGTGTCCGGATCTCTAGTCGCGGCACTGCAGGAAGTAACAACGAACAACAATCAAATGACGCGCACCATAGAAACGCTGTCGTCAACCGTACACGACTGACGTCTGCCGAATACGCGTCAGACACCTGGCAGCCGCAGTCGACGCGGTGACGTCACTACGGTCACGCACACGTCGATCTGGTTGCAGAGCCGCTGTGGCCCACCGCGCACACGCACTCGCTGGAGAGGTTCCTGGACGACGAGTAGCGATGCATCTCATACATAAGACAGAAGAATTGAATGTATACTTCCCAGTCAAACGAAATGTATATAAAACGTACCACTTTATTTACATAACAACAGTACGATACATAGTGCTTGATATATTTCATCACTATTTAAGTATTTAATAAAAAGTAAAGTTTCAAAAAATAAATTCATCATGATTAATTTATTATGCAGTTTTGTACTTTATAAGTTTCCGTTTTTAAAATCGTTTAGTTTTGCATAAAAGTCGTCGGTTCCGCTCGAAATATAACGTCAGGGAAACGCGAGAGAACGGTTCGTCGCTAGCGCTTGGCGACGAGGCCGTAGTGCGCGGCCAGGCCTAGCAGCGGAGCGGCCGTGGGCGGGTTGGGCAGGTCGCCGGCCGACGCCGCCACGTCCAGGTGGCAGTACGGCACGTCGGCCGCGTCCAGCCCCGACACCAGCAGCAGGAAGGCGGCCGGCGCCTGGTGGCCGCGCGGCATGGCGGACGAGGCCGCGTTGTCGGCCTGGTGCACCTGGTCCCCGGCGACCCGGCCGCGGTGCGCGCGCAGGTCCTCGCGCCGCAGCGTCGACACCTCCACCATGTCCCCCAGGCGCTCGGCGGCGGCGCGGAAGGCGGCGGCGTGTCCCACCGCCCGCGCCGCGTGGTTGTCCATCAGCGCCGTGTACCCCAGGCCGTAGGCGCGCACGGCGTGGCCCGTGAGTGTGGCCACCGTGTACAGCGTGGGGCAGCGCTCGGCGGCGGCGCGCTCGCACATCTCGGCCAGCAGGTCGCCCATGACCATGCGGCCCTCGGCGTCCGTGTTGCCCACGCGCACGGCCAGGCCGCGGCGGCTGCGCAGCAGCTCGTCCGCCACGTACGCCTCCTCGCCCACCGAGTTGCGCACCATGCCCAGCGCCGCCACCACCTTCAGCGCCGGCCGCAGCTCGTCGCACGCCTGCACACCACACCGCACCGTGAGCGACGCGACGCACTATATACTAATATAATAAAATAGTGGCGTCGTCGCGGAGGAGCTCACCTTAAGGAAGCCGGCGACGGCGGCGGCGCCGCACTTGTCGCGCGACATGCCGGCCATGACGCCGCCCGCCTTGATGTCGCAGCCGCCCGTGTCGTACGTCACGCCCTGCGGACACACAAGTAATGACCGCTCACTCACTCACTCCGGACGCTCGCTCGGCTCTGCCCCGCGGGCACTCACCTTGCCGACCAGCATCACGGTGCGCTCGTAGTTCTCCGGCTCGTACTCCAGGAAGATGACGCACCCTGCGAACACAAGCACACGTGAGGCGGCGGCTCGGCGTCACAGTGTCACACGTCACAGTGCGGTGCCTCACCGCGGTGTCGCTCCACACTCGCGGCGGCGCGGTCCACGGCGGCCAGCAGCGGGTACTCGCGCTCCAGCGCCGCGCGCTCGTCCAGCACGCGCACGCGCACGGCTGAGCCCGCGAACACGTCGCGCACGTACGCGGCGCAGCGCAGCGGCGTCATGCGCTCCGGGTCCGCGCCGCCGATGTCCCGCGCCACGCCCCTGCGGACACGTCACGTTACAGCACTTGCTGCGCTCGCTCACGTCGGCCGCCGAGCGCGCGGTACCTGGCTATCTCGAGCGCGACGGCCTCGCGCAGCAGGTCGTCCAGCGGCGCGCGCAGCCCCTCCCCGTACACGCCGAGCGCGCGCAGGCCGTGCGCGCGCTCGGGGAACGCCTCGCGGATCTGCAGCGGCTGTGCGGGCAGTCAAAGAACGTTGTAGCACTCGCACCCTCACGAATACATCCATTAGCTGTGAAGGAGACTCACGACGTAGAGCACTTCGAGCGCGGCGAGCAGCGCCACGAGGTCGGCGTCGGGCCAGGCGGGGTGCGGCTGCAGCACGAGCGCGGGGCGGGTGGCGCCGGCCGCCACAGCGCGCAGCACGCCGGCGCGCGCCGCGTCGCGCACGGCGCGCACGTCGTCGTAGGGCGACAGCGCGCCCGTGCCCGCCAGCACGAGGCGCCCGCCCGACACGCGCGCGCAGCGCAGCACGCACGTGTCCTGCACGCATCACACGTCACACGTCACGCGTCACATATCACACGTCACGAGCAAACGAGACCAATAGGTATTTCGGTATGTTTACAGAGGGGGTGGATTCGATCGGATCTTATTTCAGTCGCATGCGGTGAAATCATCGTTCGCTATTTTTTTTTTTATGCACTTTGTCTTGAAGAGATAGAGGACAATTTTATTATCTATGCAAATTGAAAAAAAAACCCTGGAATATTGTCGTAATAATGTCCCGATGCCGAAAATCCGAAATGTTTTGACAGTAAAGATTGCTAAATGGGAACTTTTTCTCTTAACGCCTCGGGAAACGTACAAATAGATAGAATTGAAATGTTTATTTGGAATCTCAAAATAACAGCTTATTGCAATGTTACTTGGTACAGTTGATACTTATATTATAAAAAAAAAACAATTTTTAATTTGTCATTCTGTCTGTGTGTATGTTCAAGTAACGTAGGCCACATTTATTTTAGAAAAAAAATTGACGTAGTCGCAGGCGTCAGCTAGTCTAGTAGTACAATATTCCTGCACATTTTTGTTTAATAATATCTTGCTCTACCCAAGTACCCACACAATATACCAGTAATCGTAAGCCCCATGGACTACTTTTTGATGTGACAACGTCTTATAATTCGATAGAGCCGGCTGCACGCACGAAAAAACATGACGTCATGCGGCGTTACATGACGTCATGCGGCGTTACCTCGCTCTGCGGCGTTACCTCGCTCTGAGGCGTTCCAAGTGAAAAGTGAATGTGGTGTCAATTGTTTATAGCAACGATAATTACAGCGATAAAGGTAATGATTCCTTCGCGTTGTCACGTTCAACTATCGCCAGTAAACCGACTTTACAGACAACCAATTTTTTTGTTAAGTAACGGCGATGTGAATATAAAGTTACATACAGCGATCTTTACCTTCAATATACCTCGACAACGCGACACTTTGAAACACTATGTATGTCCAGAAAGTACCTAATCTGAAAAATGAAAACTGTGATGGCAAAACTAAGATAAGTAGGTATACGAACTGAGTTTCGGTTTCCATAGAAAAAAGTTTGAATCCTTTTTGTGGTAAACCACCGTCGACACGGTTGGAAGCTAGCACACGTGTCATAGTACTCTCTCACGCACATTGTCGAGGCCGGCGTCCAGCTGGCGCGCGTCGGTCACGAAGTCCTCCAGCGCCTGCGGCGGCGCCACGCCGGGTGACGTCACCAGCACCAGCGCGTCGTAGTGCGCGCTGTTCACCTCGCTCACGGCCGCCACGCGCACGCCGTGCACCTCACGCTCGAACCCCATCGCCACGCCGCGTCACTGCACTGTCATACAGCACAGTGATAGATAGAACCACAGTTGTCATACAATCATGTTAGTCATAGTGTGATGCCGCAACCAATCATAAACAGGAAAATCGGAATCTGAATCTTTATTTGTAAATGACAAACTTAAAGTAGTATAATATCCTTCCTATACAGTGCATATTTTTTCGTTTGTAAATAATTTGAAAAATAATAAAATATGGGTGTGTGATGTAGGTAAGTAATATGACCACATGACTCAAGTGAAGCGAAAACATATGATTTTCTAACTTTAAAATTGTAGATGCATATAAATTACAGATATTAAACAATATGTAGTTGCATTTATGTTTTCAACTGTATTATTATTGTTGTTTTGCTGACTTAATTATTATATGTATAATAAAAGATTCAGTGTCACTGATGCAAAAGTGACATTTCACTTTTGTTTAGGTACTGTTAAAAAAGAACAGCCTTATAGGTTTCATTTCAAAAACTGTATCATCATACATGACATAACCAACATTTGATATATGATTAGCTTCAAGGAAAGAATACCTAGCAGGCATTGTTAGATGGAAGCAAGATAATGATAATATCATCTTACATTAATTATCCTCTCTATCATTTTTATTATCAAATAATTTAATATTTCAGGGTCAGTGTTGCAGATTACATTATTATTACCTACCTATCTGAACAATCAGGTTTTTGAAATGAATAGTTTTCAATAGTGAGCAGACCCTTCATAAGTATGAGTTTGGTATTTCACATACAAATACACCACTGCCATTTTGTTCATTATCCTTAGACACAATACCTATGTCTCACACAGGTACCTCTACCTACCTACTGTGTGCACAATGCAGTCTTATCACTACCATCTCACATAATGAAAGTTCCAGCAAGTGCTCAATATGTAATATACAAAATACAGTCAATATGATGTAGTAGGTAATAGGTGAGGCACTCATTTTAAATTATATTAGTAATGTACTAACAATTAATATTTGATTCAGAATGGCATCAGTAGTTTTAAAGCATGCAAATTGCACCAGCAAGTTTAAACAAGAACAGCAATTTAAGGAATATGAACATGATTGTTGCTAAATTAAGTAGCTATTAAGAATTTACTTACAGATCGGAGTGTTCGTTGACCTGCGTTCTCGGTGCTCGCGCTCATGTACCGCTGCGCCGGTTGCCTGAGCTATTTAATCACACTTGCACGAGTTGCACGGGATGGAATGGACACCGGTATAATGGTGTGTAGCTGGACGCCCCCTCTACGTTACTGTCGCCGCGACGCGTCTCCTTATCACATAAGTAGGTACTGGCGTCGCTGTGCTGTTAGTGTGTGTTTTTCCAATCAACCGACCAGCCGCACATAAACTGTACTTTATGGAAGGACAAAGCAAAACAATAACAATTGCCGTGTCGCTTACTACTAAACCTTGTGGCATCAAATCAATTTACTAAGGAAATTACTCAAAGATCAACCACACAAACATGGTGTTGTAGAGGCTAAAATTAATGATTCACACTCAGACCAATAAAAAACTCATTATATCTTATTTGTGTATCAAAACCGGTGGAAACTGGAATTTAATTAAACTTACCTAGGTCTTTTATTCTTTAACTGCCCGTAAGGGTATATGTGTTCTGTGTTTAACTGCGTGACAAACTGACAACTGACAGACAACTAGACAAGTGACAATTATTTGACATTTGTACACTAGTGACAGTGTGTCCATGTCAACTGTCACGTCACAGACAGTTGTGTGACCAGCTGACCCAGATTTACGAAAACACCGAGGCGTTCGCCACTTCACGATACAAATAAATCAATAAAATACCGATTTCATGTTTTATTCATAAACCAATAGCTTGATAAATTTACCGTGGATAAATTTAATCTGTCCCTCTAGCCACTTTTTTATTTTATCTCCCCCTTATTTCCTCATTATTCCCTGGCGCATATTTGTACCACTTATTGCGATCTAGAGTCATTGCTGGCATCGTCATGTCCTTGGAGATGGTTCTAGTAGCATGACCACGCTAGGAGTAATAGTGTTCTGTGACGCTATGTCTATGGAACAGTGTGACCAGATTTAAATTAGTCATTAAGCTAGCAGCTCCGTTATAATCTGCTAAACTCTGTTGAACTTTTTCTAAAAACTGCTAAAATTCTGCAAAATCGAATTAACTCTATTTTGAACGTAATTGTATAAAATAAAACAGTTTTGAATGATTACACTTCGAGTTTTAACTTCGAAAATAAAATATATTACTTAATTAAATGTATGTACCGACATTAAAATACAGAAACTGCAAACATTTCGTATGAGATAATAACTAGCAATGTCAACGCTGTCCTATTGACTTGCGGTTTTGATAATTTAAACCTCTGTACAAAAAAGGCGTAAAATCTGACATGAACAACTATCGCCCAATAACCTTAATCCCAATCTTGTCTAAAATCTTTGAGAAGGTTATGTGTATTAAAATAGAGAACTTTCTAACAGCTTGTGATGTTTTAAAAAAATAACAATTCGGCTTCAGGAAGGGTAGTTCCACGACTCTAGCAAGTTTCTCACTAATGAAACAAATAACGGAAAGTTTAAATGAAAAATCTAAAGTAAGTGGTGTATTTCTAGACATGACAAAAGCCTTCGACTTTGTTTGCCATAGAACAGTGCTCTCAAAACTTGCTCACTATCGAATCCGTGGGAAGGCTAACAACTGGATCAAAAGTTATCTCACCGAAAGGCTGCAATCCGTGGAAATAACTAGAACTTGTCAATATGAACAAAAAATCTTCAGGTCAGAATATAGGGAAACTAATAACGGTACACCACAGGGAGGTATCGTATCCCCACTTCTCTTCTTAATCTATGTAGAAAATTAGCGTTATCCGGTGCTACGACGCTACTTTCTGGGTTGGTTGTATTTGGTAGTTCCGTAGTTGGACTTGATATCGAAATAGAATGGTTACTGGTTTAATGATACGATATTATATGGTTTAGAAGGTTATATTGAACACTACAGCTACAAATGGTCTGTACTTAGTTTAGCACTATAAAGATGATTTGATTTGGTAATATTTGGTTATTGGTTTGAGTTACGCGATCGCTGAATACGTAATAACGCGTAGCACTTTGTGTCGATGCATTTATTTAGTTGCGTAAAGACAAAAGTGCTGAGCTGTTCGGTTACAATTATTGTTTCGAACATGTTCCCGAGAGCGAGATGAGATTAGAATGAAATAAAGATAATCATCAAATCACCTTTAAATAAAGTACAAAAGTAAACAAAGTCAAAAAACATACAAACAAAATGGTAAACAAAGTAAAATTAAAAAGTATACAAGCTTTAAAATATTCGTTATTCGTTATATTTAAACTAATGAGTCCTCGACTGTTAACACGCGTCTTTTTTGCACTACAGGCACCGTAGCTCTTTCCTTATTTCTAACACTACGCATAGCACTGGGCCGCCGTCTGGCTAAAAATGTGCTTAGGCCTGTCTGTTCACTCTCGCTTTGCTGGCGGTCAGCATTACTCTGCTTTCGCGGTTGCACTTCACTATGCACTCTGTTCATGGTTGATGTCGACGCCACAGACGCCCGTCTGTGGTGAGGCTCCGCACGGCTGGCCGTAGACTGCGAGCAGCATCTCGCTCTTCCCCAGATCCAAACTGCCGCTGCACATATGACAACCCCCAGCAATATGTTTACGACAGTGTACTGGTGGATGTCGTGGACTGATATGTTGTCGACCTCTGCTTTGGTGGCTTTAAGAGTTTTGATCTGTTCTCCAAGGATAGATAGAGATCTGTTCAAACCCGTGTTCTCTGGTAGCTCTTCTTCGGATGGTATTTTTATGTTCACGATATGGTTTATCTGGTCTAATTCTGGTATAATCATATTTGGTGAGAAGTTTAGTAGGTTGGATTGTTGTTGGAAAGTATATAATGAGAAATCTTTGCTTTTAATAAAACATTTCTGAGTCATACTGATGATACCTGCCCGGGTCAGCTGGCGAACAGTAACTTGATCGTCACATATGATTTTGATGGAATCAGTATCACAACAAAAATACAGGTATTGTGACGTTGAGTGTAATTCTACCCATCTGTTTGTGCAGGCCGATATTTTTGTTTTGCACTTTTGGTTTATCGGGTTTATTTCACAAAAGTTTTCGTCGTTTTTCAAATTAAGGATTGGTTTGAATATTTCGCATATGAAGGATTCTCCATGGTACAAACATGTGTCTAATTCATGAATTGATGGTACGAAATAGGCGTCCTTTTTCAGGTTCACTGCGACATATTCTGATATTGGTATTATGCTGATCATGCTGTTGTTGATTTGTTGCGGAACTGGTATAATTTTATATAGTTGAAAACTTTCTCTTGCTATGAGCGGGAAAGTAATTTCAAAGATAAGATATTCTGTTGTAACTCGAGCTTTTGTTTTCAGTAGCTGATAGATGTGTTGAAGGTCTGTTTCAATGTTATCTATAGGCAGACCCAAATCTTGAGGCATTTGGCCATAGATAATTTGGAGCTCCCGTTTGAGCTGTGCTGGTGTCAGTAAGTGCATACTGATTTGACCATGGTAGATTTCTGAGATCATATCGATTAACGTGTCTTGTATTCGTTTCAAGTTTTGCATCATGTTAATGGTAGCTATCGATACTAATGTGAAGTCTTGTTGTAATGACATCGCATCGATTTCTTTTTGCAACTTACTGCTAGCGTTGTCTAAAGCATTTAAATGTTTATTTATGATTTTGTGTTGTTTTGCTATTACCGCTTCTGTTCTTTGCAGTATATTGTGCTCTGCTTCGACAATAGACGTCAGGTTCCTCCATAATTGACCTTGGTGCTTTTGATTACGATGTACAAGTTCAATGTCCTGCTTGTACTTTTCTGCGAAACTTTCATCTAATACTCCGAACAATGAGTTTGCAATTGAGCCTACAGCGTTGATAAGACCGCGTCGGGTTCGCAAACGTTCGCCGTAGTGCTGGCTAAGCAACAGCTGGTTGTAGAGTTGTAATTCATCGTAATCGTGACGTATTTGCAAGAGTATCATTTGACAATGACTTGGTTCCTTGATTGCGTCACATGTTTTTTCGAGATAACTTTTAAAGTCATTGATGGCTTTGTCTCCTTGCGTATGGAGACATGTTATAATATGTGATTA
Source organism: Charanyca ferruginea (assembly GCA_947361185.1). Lineage (NCBI taxonomy): Eukaryota > Metazoa > Arthropoda > Insecta > Lepidoptera > Noctuidae > Charanyca > Charanyca ferruginea. Next base: position 190,798 of record OX376078.1, on the reverse strand, counting down.
GTTTCCACTTATCCCGAATCAATTGTACTTTTCCGATAGTGTCAAAGTACAAAGTTTTGTTGGTATCTAACTGCGTGATGTTATATGATGCCGTTGTTGGTATTATAATACTTAGGAATATTAATAATGCTAGTGTAAGGTTTCCTATCTTGGGACAGACACTGGACGTTCTGGTATTCGATCGGGGATGGTTGTCTGATCCCTTTTCAGTGGTATTGGTTGGAAATGGTTTTGATGATTCGCATTTTTGCTGTTGTGGTTTGGTTGGCTCATTTTGATATATAGGTAAAACAGATAGCTTCACTATAGGGCGCTTCAAATAGCCGTTTTTGGTTTTTAGAGTCACCACTCTCACAAGTTCGTCTTGTCCTGGATGAACTTCCATCACACGCCCCATGGGCCATTTTCCTGCTGGTAAATTATCGTCATGTATGACTACTAAATCACCCACGTTAACATTCTTCTGGTTTTTCATCCACTTATTTCTGGCTGAGAGTTGAGTCAAGTACTCAGTTCTCCATCTCTTCCATAAGTTCTCAAATAATTTTGATACTAAATGCCATCTGGTTCTGGCGTCTTCTGGTGACTCTATTATGGTTAAACCTGGTCGTGCTGATAGGAAATGAGCTGGTGTCAGGAAATTTAAATCTTCAGGGTCTTCTGATAGCGCACAAAGCGGTCGTGAGTTCAGGCATGCTTCTAGTTTTGCTAACAGTGTGGTGTAATCTTCGAAAGTCAATTTTTGTAGACCGATCACACGTTTGAGGTGGTGTTTGAGACTGCGCACGGCTCTTTCCCAAAGTCCTCCCGCATGAGGCCAAGATGGTGCGTTAAAATGCCATTCGATGTTTAGTTCTGTTATCTCTGTAAAGAATGTCTCACGGAAAACGTTCTCAAGTTGGTTATATTCTTCTTGTAGCCTTCTGTTGGCTCCGACAAAATTGGTTCCATTGTCGCTGTAGATGTGGCGTGGAGCTCCGCGCCGTGCTGCCATTCTGTTTATTGCGGCTAAAAACGCTGAGCTGGTTAAATCTGACACGAGTTCTAAATGCACCTTCGTCACCATGCATACGAAAAGTGCTATATAACCCTTGGTAGTCTTTATTCCGCGTCCTTTGTTCGCTTTCACTTCGACGAAGCCTGTGTAATCCACACCACAGTGATAGAAGGCGTTTCCTTAATTGGTTTATTCTCAATCCACGGCTTGCACAGTCAGCTGGATTTTCACTGGTTTTGACATAATTCCATTTTTCTTTTGGTATTATCTTGGTGATTAATTTAACGCGATTAGCGACGAATGGTTTCCATCTCGCTGGATCTCCCTGGATCCACCCTAAAACTGCTGTTGAGTCACTCCAACAGTATATTTCCTGGTTGTGCTGCTCTAGGCAATTTTTAACTTTCTGCATCAGCTGTGATAATAGTTGTGCACCCATCAATTCTAACCTTGGTATGGATATATCTTTGCTAACGGGTGCCAGTCTGGCTTTTGCGGCCACTAGTGTCACCTCACTAGAACCACATTGGGTGCTGACTTTACAATATATAACTGCAGCGTACGCCCTGTTCGACGCGTCACAAAATCCGTGTAGTTGTGTGTCACGGGTTTGCTTCGTACCTAGCCATCGTTTAACTTCTATGGCGTTGATGTTTTTTATTTCTCTTCTCAAATCTTGCCACTTGATCTCAATTTCCTCTGGTAGTGTGTCATCCCATTTGAGGCTTGACAGCCAAACACTTTGAAACAGCATCTTCATGGTGATACTTATTGGTGTAATCCAGCCTAACGGGTCGAATATCTTAGATATGTCTGAGAGAAGCGTCCTTTTGGTTGGTTTTGATACAGATGCTGGTTCCAGTTTCGATTCAAAGATGAAATGATCCTTTTGTGGATTCCATCCAAGCCCCAATGTCTTTGTTGAATCTGTTTGTTTAAATTCGTAAATTTGCTTGTTCCACAAATCTTTTTCTAGGTCAGCAAGTAGTTGCGGTTCATTTGTTGCCCATTTTCGTAAATTAAATCCGCCCTTGCTGAGTAGCTGCATCAGATCTGATTTCAATTGTTTTGCTTGTTCCTTGGAATGAGCTCCGCCACAGTAGTCATCCATGTAGAAACACTCTTCTAATGCTTTTGCTGCGTTAGGAAAATTTTGTTTTTCTTCGGTTGCTAATTGTTTGAAGCACATCATAGCTAAAAATGGTGCAGGCTTTGTACCGTAAGTTATGGTTGTTAGTTGGTATGTTTGGATAGGTTGGTCTGGTGAATCCCTATAGTATTTTCTGGTATGACTGATCTTCAGGATGTACCATTATTTGCCGATACATTTTCTCAATATCTGCCGTAAAAACAAACTGATACTGCCTCCATTTTAGTATCAACTCCTGAAGATCTTGTTGTAGGTTGGGACCTCGGTACATGACGTCATTTAAGCTATTTCCCGATGACGATTTAGCCGACGCCGACGCATTGAAAACCACACGCAACTTTGTAGTGGTTGACTCAGCACGTGTGACGCAGTGGTGTGGTAAATAGCACTCGGGTTTCAGGCTTGTTGTTGACGGTATCATATGGTTTAATTTAAAATACTCGTTCATAAATTTCGCGTATTCCGCTTTCAATTCCGGATCTTTTTGTAGCTTTCTTTCTAAGTTACGATATTGTGCCAAGGCCAATGGTTTAGTGGCTCCTAGTTGTTCCCTGATTTCTGGTTTGAATGGTAACCGGACTTGGTATCTCCCATTTACTAGTCTCTCTGTTGTTGACAGGAAATATTTTAAACATTCATGATCTTCGTTTTCCCAGAATCTGCGTTAGTCGTCCATGTTGTGTAGAACGACGTTACACCTGTATTTTGGTGTCATTGTCCCACAAAGCAACCATCCGAGTTGCGTCTGCTGGGCTATTGGTTGGTCTTTGCAGTATACATCTGCTCCGAGCAGAAGGTCCACTGGTCGACTGGTATTGAATTCTGGGTCCGCTAAATTTATGTTTTGTATATGGTGCCATGATGGTTTTATGAAAGATTTATTTGGTAAACTTTTTATCAGATTGTTCATTATAAGGACTTCTCCTTCCAAGGCAAATTCACTATAAATTGATTTAATTCGAATAGTCATTACTCCCTTGCAGCTGTTTTCTTTCTCCCCTACACCGAATATGGTTCCTTTACACTGTTGTCTACGTAATTTCAGAACTTGTGCGGCCTTTTCGCCTATCAAAGAAATCTGTGACCCCTGATCAATCAATGCTCTCATGGTATGATATGTGCCATCTGATCCAGGAATCATCACTAAGGCCGTTGCCAATAGAGTTTCGGACATGTTATCCCAAGATACATGGGTTGAAGTTGATGCCTGTTCATCATTGGTTACGCATGATGTCGTAAGTGTGTGCGCCGCTTTATGGTTTGGTTTTGCTGACGTGTTTGGTCTGGTTTTGGTTGCAATTGCTTCATGCAGTAATGAGTTATGCTTAGCGTTGCATTTGCGACATGTTTTATTGGAATTGCATGGTTTATTAAAATGGTTAAATAAGCAGTTTGTGCAACAGTTCAAATTGTTGACAGTTTTTAATTTTTGCTCATCCGACATTTGCAAAAATTGGGTGCACATCCATAATCCGTGGTCAGCATTACACATTGCGCAGGTGATTGATCGCGAAATGTGGAGCGATTTCGTATTGGTTTTGATATTATGTGGAATATTTTTATTTGCTGTCTGCTGGTTATAATTTGAACTATAATATTTCCGCTGGTTTGCTTGATAATTTTGATGGTTTTGTGGTTGGGTGTTTATCTTTTGGTTGTTTGATTCTTGTTTACGCCTAGATGCTTCTAAGGCTGTAAACTTATTTTCCTGGAAATCCAGGAATTCTCGAAGTATTGGTAGTTCCCTGGGATTTTTCACCGACTCAATATATTCAGCGAATGATTCACTGTCAAGCTTCTGAGTCAACAAAATAACTAATAGAGGGTCCCAGGTGGTGATATCTACGCCGAGGTTTTGTATAGCGTGGAGACATTCTTTGGTAATGTCATGCAATTTTTTGATCATTCCCATGGATTGTTGCTGCATACTAGGGATACTCAGCAGTAGGTTCACGTGAGATGTAAATATAAGTCTGTTGTTGCCATATCTGTGGTTTAGTATTTGCCAGCTGACGTCATAGTTATCCGAGCTAATCTGAAGATGATGAATCAGACGCTCAGCTTCTCCTGCTACTTTGCTTTTTAAAAATTGCAGCTTTTGTGCATTTGACAACGATGGGTTTTTGTGGATGGTTTCAGTAAACAGATCTTTAAATGACGTCCATTGGTGGTAGTTGCCTTGGAATGTTGGGATGTCCATCTGAGGAGTAGATTTGTCGCGATGAGATACGGACTACATTTTAGAATTAATGGTTTTCTCCAAGTCGTTATACATTTTCTCATATCTGGTGAATTCGTCTTGGTACCAGATATCCTCCTCCCCATCTTCACCTTCAATCTCCCAGTACAAGCTATCGATAATAGCCCAACGACTTTGAAGAGACTTTAAAGCGTCGTCGAATTCCCACTTGTTCTGTAGTTGGTCGATTTCTATGGCAGCCACCGTTCTTGTAAAAGCTCTAAAGTTGATAGTCTGCTTTTTTATCATCCTTGTTAGTTTACTATCGTCGTGTGGACCCCGCGTCTCACGTATTGGTTGTTGCGATGCCTTTGCTTGAGAAAAACTCCCTCCTTGGTTTGAAGTCTCCGCTTCTGGTAATGGCTGGTTTGTTCCTTGTTGTTTCGACAATAACTGCTCCATGGTTTTAGTAATCAGTTGCTTGTTTGACTGATAGACTTCCTCCGCCGTCTCGAAACAATTTTTAATAAAATAAACATGGTCAAATTCCGCAAGTTCACAGCACTTTCTATGGTTCCGTTGATATTCTTTCCAATAATTTTCTAAAATCTCCAACTTCCGCTTGCAGTAATCTACAGTTTTTCGTTCCGCCCCGTCTTTCTTGATGTTAGTTAAAAGTTTAACAAGAGAGTCGTAAATCTCAGTTTGGTTGATTGCTAACTGCTCCATTATTCTCAGTCGCAATTAAATAGACGTTAGAAAAAAATGTAAAAAATGGTTTGGTCTGACCTTATATTCTCCTTACTCCACAGCTCCTTACTCCTCACTGCCTACCTAATTTCCCTACAAACTGATAAACTCCAAAACACTGGTTTCAAGGTCCCGGTACACAAACACTTCACTGTACTTCGCGAACCGAGGCCCTTATGCTCGAAGGACCATGTAGAAAGTTAGCGTTATCCGGTGCTACGACGCTACTTTCTGGGTTGGTTGTATTTGGTTAGTTGGACTTGATATCGAAATAGAATGGTTACTGGTTTAATGATACGATATTATATGGTTTAGAAGGTTATATTGAACACTACAGCTACAAATGGTCAGTACTTAGTTTAGCACTATAAAGATGATTTGATTTGGTAATATTTGGTTATTGGTTTGAGTTACGCGATCGCTGAATACGTACTAACGCGTAGCACTTTGTGTAGATGCATTTTTTTAGTTGCGTAAAGACATAAGTGCTGAGCTGTTCGGTTACAATTAATGTTCCGAACAAACTATATCAATGACCTTCCTGGCGCAATAGGCAAAGATTGTATTTTATTCGCTGATGACACTACATTAATTGTTAAGAGTGACGATACCAAACAATTAGAAAAGGAAATCGTCCAAGCTCTGGACAACGCAATCGACTGGGTGGAAAAAAACAACCTCTAAAACCAACATAATACAATTTCAGACATTTAACGTGAACATAAATAATTTAGACATTCACTATAATGATTCTCATTTGACTAGTGTAGACTGTTGTGTATGTTTAGGTATTACAGTCGACAAAAACTGCAGTTGGAAACCACACATCAATAAAATCCTAGTAAAAATAGATCGATTTATATATGTTTTTGTTATGTTTTAACTAACCGTGATAAGGCAATGACGGTTTACCATGGTTATGTCTCATCCGTACTTCGATACGGCATCATAATCTGGGGTAACTCTGTGGACGTTGACAGAGTGTTCAAAGCACAAAAAAAACGTGTCCGGGCAATATGTGGTGCCCATGTTTTAGATAGTTGTAAGCCACTGTTCGAAGAATTAAAAATCCTAACATTACCTTGCCAGTACATATTTGAAACCTGCATCTTTGTAAAAAAAAATTATAGCTTATTTGAAAAACAGGAGTACAGGGAAAACAGCCGGACACGGCATAAAGATAAACTGAGGTTGCCAACAATAAAATTGAAGCTTTTTAAGAAGAATATATACTGCATGGCCAGCATGGCTATTATTGTCTATAATCATTTGCCAAACACGCTCCAAGATTTACCACTTCTACTATTTAAAAAAATTACACAAAGATAGGTATTGCACGGTTAGGGAATACTTAGAGGACAATTTAATCATACTTAGTGAAAATTTTTAGGACATTTTATAATTTAATACAACATTGACATAAAATAAAAATTGTATCGGATTGACATTTGCACGCCATGTACGGCAGGATATGCTGGAACTATCTAAATGAAACATCTGTTGTGTACCATAATCTAACAAATAAATATTTTGATTTGATTTGATTTAAAAATACCTAATCATAATCAAACAAACACGATAGTATTTTGGATACCTACTGGGCTATTGTACTTTATAGAACATAACAGTATTTTGTAAGGATTGGGTAAATTCACTTACCGATGACTGTCCAGAATACCCAGTACCTAAAACTTTTGTTTCGCTGAGGTTACATGATTTTTTAAAACAGAAAGTCGTCTTCTTACAATGATATATTTTGTGGTTTTCATTACAAAATGGACAAATTGTTTCAACGGCTTTATTCTCGATACTACCTATTATCAACTATATGGTGAACCTTTGACACAGAATACTTAATAGTACTACGTCCTTTGGTCTACTTGGTTTAGTGTCTAAAAACTCGAGCGCACGAAATCTTGATTCCAAAAAATCTCTGAACTCCGAGAGCACGGGTAATTCATCCCTGGAGCTAATGTTAGTCTCCCACTGCTTTCGTGATTCAAAATCAAGTTTGGAGCTTATTATGAAAATGATTATGATGTCCCACGTGCTGACGTCAACTCCGAGATTTTTTAGACCATTCAGACATTCCATTGTGGTATCTAATAAACCCTTAAGGCTGTTTGAGCTTTCTGTTACAGTAGTCTGACTTAATAAGCGCTTTAATAAACAATTAGACAGAAATCGCTTATTGTTATATCTATTACGTAGCAATGACCAACATTCTTTGTAATTTGCTGATGTAACTGCAATGTGTCTGACAAGTTGATCTGCTTCTCCCGACAATAAGCCTTTTAAATAGTGCAATTTTTGCACGTCTTCTAAACCATCATTATTATGTATCAAAGATGTAAATAAGTCTTTGAATGTGGTCCACTCTGCATAGTTGCCCGAAAACTTCGGAATGTTTATTTTTGGTAATCTGACACTATTTGACATTGTGTGGTCGACATTGTCCTTGGGCTTCGATCTGAATTTAAATCACTAAATACCTATATTCAAAGCTTCTTTTAACTCCGTTTTGTGGAAAATGTATGTTTCTTCAGTGGTATCATAAACATCATTTTTAAAATACCTATCAGACACTTGCTGAGCGTCTGTGGCATTCTGTATGATACCTTTATGCGTTGACGAGAACTCTTTCCACAAGACTTCAAGTTGCTCTAATCTAGTCTCAACGTACGTTCTAGTTACTCTATCTTTAGAAGCTTTTTTAAAATTAATTTGAGCTTTTTCAATAAGAAGTTTTGTATTATTTTGCAATATAAATTGCAAAATGAAAAAATAAAAAAATGGAAAATGGAGTCTTTGTATAAACAAAGACTCCATTTTTATTAAGGCCGTAAGAAGTTCCTACTTTGAACCCTTTAAATTGCCAAAAATAAAATTTCTACTAAAACTAACCAAAGACAAAATGTTAACCATATTCACAAAGAATAAATTCGCTGTGATATATAACATAATTATCATAAATAATATACTCTACAAGTATAATCTACTAAAGTCCAATTAAACTTTCAGACAACTTTTCTATTTTCACAAAATAGACTTGCAACTATGTAACACAAATCGATGCCCCCAAACAATAAGTCGGTAATCGAAAAATCCAAATTTTACAGGAGAAAAGATTTACTGTTTTTATCGAATATCTTTTCAGCCAGTAGGAATATTCAAATCTTTGATGTATCAAATTGAAGCTAATTTCTTGTGAAATGTAACTGTGTTATTAACATGAAATTATTTACATTAAAAACCTACCAATTTCAGAAAATAAATAATACCTGAAATAAGATAGTTGAAATATTACAGTAATAGTACTTACGGAGTTTTTGTAGTAAATTTATCGAATCGTATCATTATATTATGGACTTCTACAGTGTTATTTTATAGCGTAGGGATGATGCATAATATGTTATTACGCCATTATTGTGGTAATATTAAATAATTCTAGTATATTAAAACAGTATTGGCATACCATTATTATTACAGGGAAATTTAGATTAACAGTGTTATTGTTATCGCCTAATACAGTTTTTTTTTTGAAGTGTTTAAATGTAATGTTTGAAAGTTTAAACGAAAAATACACTGTTCGATTACTTTTTTTTTGTTAGCCTATTCTGTCCCACTCCTGGGCAAAGGCCGCCCTCCATGTTTTCCATCTTTCTCAATTCTAGACTTCATTCCACCAGTTTTGAAGGAATCCGTCCAACACGTCTCGCCATCTCCTTCGTGGCATGCCGCGGCCCCGTCTTACTGTCTCAGGGCTCCAGTTCTTTGTCATCTGAGTCCACAGTTTGTCCGACTTGCGGCAGACATGTCCTGCTAAGTCCCATTTAAATTGGGCAGCCTTATGAGTTTATGAGCCACGTCTGCTATCTGCTGTTTTGGAGCGCAGCATAGTGTTTCGAACTTGATCCGTTAATTTAACACATAGTATACTACGCTTCATTGCTCGTCGCAAACCTTGAGTTTGGACTTCTAGGAATGTCAAAGACCAAGTCTTTACCCATGGCAAAAACTTAACTAATACAGCAACACAACACACAAACAAAATACCTGCAAATACTCGCTCTGTCAAACATGAAATTTTCTCTACAAACCCTAACATGGTTCTACATTTGACATTATTTTTATCGACTTTTGTCACTTTAACATGAGATTATCTCGATATCATCTGTCATCTACTCGTCCTTTTTGAGCTCGAGAAAAATTCTCAATATAAAATACGTGTTATTAAAAACGAAACTTAAAAAATAACATGCCAGGCTGTACGGAGGAGAGTAGGAATTTATTCTATATTGCTACCTAAAATTATTGGTTGGTTACAAGTTAACTGTAACTGTGAACAGTACCCGTTGTTCTCTATGAGCATTACGTTTAGTAATCACCAGTCACTTTGCCAAGTAGGTGATTAACTAAAGGAGCTGTTATGGCTCTGAAAATATGGGCAATATAAACAGATATTACGATGGCTAGTTTTTTTTTCAAGGGAGTTTACTAACAACGTTGATGAACTCCGTTTTCTGATTATAGTAGAACTTCCCTTCGTATAGTAGTAAATTCAAGGCCAGCTGTATGTCGATGTGATCTTCAGTCCTTTTGATAAGTGAGTGATGATAAGTAAGTTATGGTGATTATTGTAATATCAATCTTTGCTTAATCAATTGAGATGACCTACCCAATTGACATGTCATTGTGTGGTGATTAGTTATTTTATAAAATCTCACACATTTTGTAATAATTTTTAACATATATTAATACAATTTTACATGATTGGTTACCATTAGATACTTAATCAAAGAGTACAATAATTATATATACAGAGGACTTAGTATGATCCAATCTTTCCCATTCCTATGATGCCTCTAGCTTGTCATGCAATTTTTTTTTTTTTTTACTAATAAAGGCTTGCGTTTGACCGCAATTCACCTGGACCGTAAGTGATAATGTCAAGAATAAAATTTTAAATTTTTAATAAGGTCAGTTTCAACAAAAAAATCAGAACAAAAATAAAAGAGGTAGTCACAAAAACAAAAATGGAACCTTCAGAACCTTATGATGAAAATTACGTTTTTGATAACTTGCTATAGGTATCGGTATCACGTCGCGAGGAAACATCATACTTACTGTCTTTTTTCATGTTTTGCGGGCATGTTAAACTTCAAAACACCTTTCTCGCGTTCAAAAAGAAATACACATAATAATATCCTACTTTTTTAACGCTAAAATTGTAACATGGATACTTTCTTTTGTAATAAAACGTGTTTATTTCAGATTGAGGTACACTCAAAACTTTTTGCAAGTGAAATATTGCTTTGTATTGCTATAATAAATATTGCTATATACTGTAGTAGTATTATCTTTGTCAGCTGTCTCTATTTCTTCTTTTTTAATAATCTCATCTTTTCTTTTATCTGTAATCAAATCAAAAACTCCGTATTTGAATTGACCAAAAATCTTATGAATATTATTTACGCCAATAATCCGGTAAAAGCTACTTACCAAAAAATAACTGTAAAGTAATTCTTTGTACAGACCTACAACAGTATTTTTGCCGACATAATTTTGTTTGTAAATTTCCCAACAATAAAAATGTATGTGACAATATCTTTGTAAATTTGATTGAAAAATTCTGAAAAAAATTGCTAAGGTGTATTCCAGTCCACAGATGCCAGCAAGAAGTCCATAATAGTGCATTGCCGACTTATTGCTTGGGCCGCTTGGGGGCGTCGAAATGTACTCACGATTTGCTTTCTACAAACCGCACGTCGACTAGCTCTGATTCCGTAAACTCCACTGATGACTGCGTCGTCAGATTGAAACCCAGGTGTAAACTCTACTATTGCGCTGGCAAACTCAGCTATTCCTCTGCCCTGCACCTCACTCTGCTGGTGCTGATGATGTCCAGGCCGCTCTGCTCTACACCTTTAATCTGTTGGTGTCCAACTCCACCCTGCGCCCTGCGCCAACTCCTGGTGCTGGTCCACTCCAACTTCACTGCAGCAGCACTGGTCACTCCACTGTGCACACCAGCTTGGGTGTGCGGCGCTTCAGGGCGATCCACCCTGGTTTCCACGCCAAGAAACACAAAAAACCGTCTGGATCCACTTATCCGGCTCGATACGGACCATGAACAATATTTCGCGGACTCGGATAAGTGAAATATTGTTCAACTGGTAGGTATATTTATAGGCGCGCGTTGCAGTGCATGCAATACAGGCGACGAGTACTTGTGTAAACCTTGTTTTTTAATTAGGTATTAAAAGGCATATATTGCTATCTTTTCCTTTTGTTATGCTTAATTTTTGATTAAATGGCATTATTGAATGAATTAAACGACTTTTATTATTATGAACATCTGCCAGAGTCTGAAAAGCGAAATTTAGTAATGTATATTAATAGTTTATTCTCAGGAGTCGCTTTCTGTGAGCCAAGGTATCTGGAAACTGTTTTCTGTGAACAAAGTTTACGGCAAGAAGTTCTATTTATGAACAGAGATCTCTGTCAACAGTGCTTCCTATGGACCGAGATGTCTACGGACTATGTTTTTTATCAACAAAGTTTTCGGCGAAACGTGCTGTCTAGGAATAGAGATTTCTATGAGCTCTGCTTTCTGTGTGTACCTAGTCGTATCGTACAAGCGTGTTTCTATCTTAGGTTCCAAGCTCCTTTGTACCTACTAAGATTCTATGGATTTTATATGATCTGAAATAAAACATATTTTTATACAAAATCAAATAATTTATTAGCCTATTACATGTTTATAAGGTGTTACAAAAGTAATGAGGTATACACAGTATTGAGACTTGCGACCTATTGAGGTGTGATTTATATAATATGTACTAGTTAATCAATAAAGTTCAGAAGTAATAATAAAAAAGAAAAAGACAAGTTAACGTACCTAACCGGTTAGGTCTCAGACTGTCTCAGATTGTAAAACAGAAGGTTATGTTTTATAATCTTATGGGTATAAAACCATTGCACTGAGAAAACAAACCGTGTAAATACCTAGGAGTCGGACAATAGTTCAACGGAAATGATTTACTTACATTTGACATTACTCACACATTTGACATTACTTTGTACCTAACTATACCCTGTTCACAATAAGATTAGACATTTACAAAAACCTTTTTTACAGTCCGTTCAACCGATTTTGACTCATACTGCGTTGGTAGCATGACAAATGGCAACTGCAGTAAACAGTTGTTACTGTAACCACTTTTTTGCCTCTAATGTCATCCTTAAGCCTACGGAATAGAAGTCAAAATCGGTTGAAGGGACTTTTTGTAAATGTCTAATCTTATTGTGAACAGGGTACCTATAGGTAACATTAACATTCGTAACATTCGTGAAAATAGGCATTAAATGAGATTGCACGCCATCAGACGCGTGTTGACCGCGTTGGCACTGCCATACCTTTGTGTCACAGCCCCTAGGGTCCTATTATTCCTCATCGAGATGCGAGATGATGAAGTCATAGTAGTAGGTACCTATAGGTACCTACTACTACCCTGACTCCCCCCCCCCCGGCCTACTGCTCTGAGGTAACCTCAGGGCTCCGACCTCACGGGCCACAACAACCATATATACGGCTGGACCTCCGCCGGCAGTGGCCTCTCACTGTTATAACAATTAATTAATAGATAGGCGCTATTCATTAACTTAAGGAATCGCTAGTGCTGGTGAAACCGGCCGACTACTAACTTACCTACTGAGCTACCTAACTGTTCCCACAAGTATCGAAGAAGGCATGACGTGTTCGTACTACCTGTATACTGTATAGATTATACCTCAGATTATGAAACAAATTCAAAATTTATTTCTTAATTAGTGGTCTATCTGCATTTTCTATCATAATCTCTCAGATTATGATAGAAAATGCAGATAGACCGCGTGGAACACAGAGAGTGAAGCCAAAAAAGCAAATACAAATTCTAAAGCGAATACCTAGAATCTCGTGATTGTATTTGCTTTTGAATTTTTATTTGTATTTTCATTTGTTTTTTTTTAACGCTGCGGCGTTTCGTGCTATACTGACTTGTGTCTGTACAGCGCGAAGCGAATTGTAGGTATTCGCTTTTGAATTTGTATTTGCTTTTGTGGCTTTACTCTCAGTGTTCCGCGCGGTCTATCTGCCTTTTGTTTCATATTCTGTGTTCCGCACTGCGCTTGTGTTGTCAGCGCGGGCGCGAGGCGGCGCAGGTCGACTGGTGGACTGGTCGACACAGACGCGCTCGGGAGTGTGTGTGTGTGTGTGTGACTCTGTGCTCAAGCGACGTTCTGTGCATCATGTCTCTGCTGCGGTCCGCGCCGCACGGTGCATCGGTATTGTCGGTATTGTCATATCTCTACTACCTACGTCTATGCAGTGTCTGTACCTACCACATCATTATTATCGTAACTTGGTGGCACAGGCACGTAGCACCGCTACGGAAGGCTATCCTAAGGATGTAGTACTATTAAGTATTCTGTGCCTAAGGTCCCTTCAGGTATGTGTGTGACGTCCATTGTTCTACAACTCGAGCTCTAAATGAAATACACACATCAACACTGCTCAGGGATGTTTTAACATCAGCTTCTGCCCGACACGTCGCCGGCGTGTAACACAAGTTAATCCTACAACATTGACTGTGGCATTTGGCAATAGTGTAGATTTTAATCAGAGAAAGTGTAACCGGACCCGCACTTCCATGATAATAAGTGAGTATTAATTTTCATCTGTGTGTAGCGTATTCATCATCGGCACTTTCTTCACCGATTATATTCATGATGAGAGATACGTTTGTCAGATTATACTTCACAACACAGACTGAGCTTTCGCTTAGTTTTAAGGAGTGCACCGGACATAATTATTTCTTGTTTAGCTTAGCTGACTTACCTACTTTAGCTTTGGCATAGCTAACTTTTCAGTCTACAACTCGCAAAAACTGCCAAACGGCACGGGTTATTTCATTGTTGTTAATTTGTGTTAAATATTGTGCGGTATTCGTGTGCGAGTCCTACCCGCGCTTGGCCGGTTCTTCTAAATATTTTTATAAACTAAATTGTTGTAAGCACAGATTTTTTCATTGTAGTGATGTGTATATTTTCATGTTAGAGTTTAAAATACTGGTAATTTTGATACACTAAAACATCCCTAAGTATATTGTGTTGATGAGTGTATCATCAGCAGCGTTTGTCTGATCAGTGATCAGGCGGATTACAACGTCTGTTCATAATGTGTCGCTGCAGTCCGGCGGCAGGGCGTCGTCAGCGGGCTCCGGCTCGGGCGCCAGGGTCGCCAGCAGCAGCGCCTGCGTGGGCGCCACGAACACGCCCGGCAGGCGGCACATGCCGGGCGTCTCACGAGGTGCTGCAGTCCTGCGGCAGGGCGTCGTCAGCGGGCTCCGGCTCGGGCGCCAGGGTCGCCAGCAGCAGCGCCTGCGTGGGCGCCACGAACACGCCCGGCAGGCGGCACATGCCGGGCGCCTCACGAGGTGCTGCAGTCCTGCGGCAGGGCGTCGTCAGCGGGCTCCGGCTCGGGCGCCAGGGTCGCCAGCAGCAGCGCCTGCGTGGGCGCCACGAACACGCCCGGCAGGCGGCACATGCCGGGCGCCGCGCAGGACATGGACCAGCCTGCGACCACAGCGTGCCATGAGTTCGCATCAGATGCGTTACGTTTCAATGTCACTAAGTAGTAAGTAGTATGTGACGCGCGGTTAGCAGTGCGTTACCCTCTCCGCTCCTCGAGCCAGCACCCCGCGACCGAATATTTAAGCCTCTGCAGCCAGCACTGCCGTTTTTTTTTCCGGCCGGCAGCTGACTCAGCAGACTCACGGACCACGCTTCAGCCCCTACCACGCCCGTTCTATCGACTGAGCCAATTACCATTTTAGTGTGCCTAGCCTGTATAGAATCTTCACTACAAGTGCATTGCTATTTGTGATCTCAGTGATCATTTATCTCCCATAATTAGTTCCCCTGGTCGACCGCGTGCCCAACACGCGGCCACCTCGTGACATATCTGGCGCTCAACGTGAGGCAGATTAACAGAATTGACAGAGGCATAGAGCAACCCGGAATATCGGTCATACGCGTACGGAGCGCGTGCGGTCCGTGTTACGCGTTGCTCTATGGGCGCGAACACACGAGTGCCAGCCAATTTATTTGAAATTTTAGAAATGTTTTGGAACGAAGTTTCCTAACGCGGCTTACGGGTAGTGCGGATTAGTAGAAATCGTCACGTACCACGCAGCACACCTCTGGATACACTTGCGCAGTACTGTTGTAGTGTGTGAACACTCACGCGTGTCCAGCGAGCGCGGCAGGGCACACAGCGCCACGAGCCGCGCCTCGGAGCGCGACAGCACGCCCGCGCGTGCGTACAGTGCGCACCACGCCGCCGACAGCAGCACGCAGCACTCCTCTGGATACACTTGCGCAGTACTGTTGTAGTGTGTGAACACTCACGCGTGTCCAGCGAGCGCGGCAGGGCACACAGCGCCACGAGCCGCGCCTCGGAGCGCGACAGCACGCCCGCGCGTGCGTACAGTGCGCACCACGCCGCCGACAGCAGCACGCAGCACTCCTCTGGATACACTTGCGCAGTACTGTTGTAGTGTGTGAACACTCACGCGTGTCCAGCGAGCGCGGCAGGGCACACAGCGCCACGAGCCGCGCCTCGGAGCGCGACAGCACGCCCGCGCGTGCGTACAGTGCGCACCACGCCGCCGACAGCAGCACGCAGCACTCCTCTGGATACACTTGCGCAGTACTGTTGTAGTGTGTGAACACTCACGCGTGTCCAGCGAGCGCGGCAGGGCACACAGCGCCACGAGCCGCGCCTCGGAGCGCGACAGCACGCCCGCGCGTGCGTACAGTGCGCACCACGCCGCCGACAGCAGCACGCAGCACTCCTCTGGATACACTTGCGCAGTACTGTTGTAGTGTGTGAACACTCACGCGTGTCCAGCGAGCGCGGCAGGGCACACAGCGCCACGAGCCGCGCCTCGGAGCGCGACAGCACGCCCGCGCGTGCGTACAGTGCGCACCACGCCGCCGACAGCAGCACGCAGCACTCCTCTGGATACACTTGCGCAGTACTGTTGTAGTGTGTGAACACTCACGCGTGTCCAGCGAGCGCGGCAGGGCACACAGCGCCACGAGCCGCGCCTCGGAGCGCGACAGCACGCCCGCGCGTGCGTACAGTGCGCACCACGCCGCCGACAGCAGCACGCAGCACTCCTCTGGATACACTTGCGCAGTACTGTTGTAGTGTGTGAACACTCACGCGTGTCCAGCGAGCGCGGCAGGGCACACAGCGCCACGAGCCGCGCCTCGGAGCGCGACAGCACGCCCGCGCGTGCGTACAGTGCGCACCACGCCGCCGACAGCAGCACGCAGCACTCCTCTGGATACACTTGCGCAGTACTGTTGTAGTGTGTGAACACTCACGCGTGTCCAGCGAGCGCGGCAGGGCACACAGCGCCACGAGCCGCGCCTCGGAGCGCGACAGCACGCCCGCGCGTGCGTACAGTGCGCACCACGCCGCCGACAGCAGCACGCAGCACTCCTCTGGATACACTTGCGCAGTACTGTTGTAGTGTGTGAACACTCACGCGTGTCCAGCGAGCGCGGCAGGGCACACAGCGCCACGAGCCGCGCCTCGGAGCGCGACAGCACGCCCGCGCGTGCGTACAGTGCGCACCACGCCGCCGACAGCAGCACGCAGCACACCTCTGGCGACACGACACATGTACTTACTATACAATCAGTCACAACACTATCTTTCAACTTATACGCAATCTTCGTATTGCTGGACAAACGTGTGGGGTGTGCCGTCGCACCTAGACTGTCACTTAAGGGGCTATTAAACGACTTTTACAGATTTTAAACTAACAATCACATCAAAATGTGCAGTATAAATGATTTGAAAAAAATATATGTTAAACTAGAACATTCTCTTAATCATATAGAAAGTGAATATTTTTGATTAAGTTCATATTAAATAGTTTAATTAACTCGTGAAGCTGTGTCTGACGCGGACAAAACATTGACAATCACACAAAATCTACCAGGTATAATTATCCGAATCTTACATTATCTTACAGACAATTTTATTATCTACCTTTTAGTATACGCCTTTTTTTAATTTTGAAAGAATACTACTTTTATTTAATTTTTTCGACTAAATTTTGAAAGTTTTGGACGCAGACTGCGTCCGTTCTGCATCAGTTTAGCGTGGCAAACGGTGGCACCAAAAAAATTTTGTCATCTTTTAATTTTTCACCTTCTACACGGCCAGAGGTATTGTTCGACGTGCGATAAACAGAGCTTGCCTTCTCCCACTTACAGAAGAGCTTGAAAGCAACTCCAAGGGGGGAGGAAGATGTTCACGCCGCGAACCGGTCCGCGGGGACGGAAGAGGCCTGACAGGACAGGGTCGCGCGCCCACTACACACCGCTACCGCGCTCCACAGTGAGTGAGTGTGTTTTCGCGTGAATAAATGGCTTTTCTTTCTTTCTTTTCTTTCTTTCTATGTCTATAATTTACTTACGAAACGCTAATAAAAGTATAAGTTGTACGCAGTTGTACGAAGTATTTCAATAGTTTCAATCATTAAGAAGAATCTGACCATCACAAAAGAGCTGCTCGAGTGCTCGTCAATATCAGCTCCGACACTTACTACTTCACTTACACTTTCAATTTCAATTACTTACTTCACAGTGCAATCAGTCTATTGTAATACGCACGGAGCCATTAAAAAACTTCATTACTTAGATGAAATCTGCGCGAACCATTAATGAAACAATGGATTGAATTTTGTATTAACATCTCGCGTTTATATTTCCGAAGATAAACGATGATTGCCAAGGTGCATTAACCTAAATCGTAGTTTCAAGGTACTGTAAAGATCGCCCACGTGGCCCGAGTCGGTGCGAGCGCAGATCAGCAACTCACCGAGCGCGAACGCCACCAGCACATCCGTGAGGTAGAGGATGGCCTCCGCGTCGCACAGGCGCTCGCACACCTCCGCGTACAGCAGAGCTAGCGCCGCCAGCTGCGCGCCGCGCGACCGGCCCGGCACCGGCGCGGCGTCCGGCCGGCCCGGCGCCGGCGCCGGCGTGCGGGCCAGCCACGCGCCCGCCGCGAACGGCGCCGCCGCCGTGCACAGCGTCACCACCACGCCCGCCAGCACCGGCAGCGATGCGCGCCCGCACTGCGGAGCGAACCACCTGTCACACTCGCGCCCGGCTACTGCCCCGGCCACGCAGCCACCCGAGACCCGACCCAGCGAGCGGGCAGCGCTCCCAGGCAGTAGTGTCAACGTGAGATGCTCACAAGCAGTGCGGTGTGCAGTGGCGTGGCGAGCAGCGAGGCGGCGTACACGAGCGCGCAGCCGCCCGGCGCTGCGCCGCGCGCGCTCAGCGACAGCGGCAGCCAAGCGCAGCCGCCGCCCAGCGACCACAGCATCACGCTGCACACAGACACACTCATGCAGGCGTGCGCGACACGTACGACATACAGAGAGCAACACGGCGCTCAACTACAGCGGCAACCACGAGCACTCGCCGCCCAGCGACCACAGCATCACGCTGCACACAGACACACTCATGCAGGCGTGCGCGACACGTACGACATACAGAGAGCAACACGGCGCTCAACTACAGCGGCAACCACGAGCACTCGCCGCCCAGCGACCACAGCATCACGCTGCACACAGACACACTCATGCAGGCGTGCGCGACACGTACGACATACAGAGAGCAACACGGCGCTCAACTACAGCGGCAACCACGAGCACTCGCCGCCCAGCGACCACAGCATCACGCTGCACACAGACACACTCATGCAGGCGTGCGCGACACGTACGACATACAGAGAGCAACACGGCGCTCAACTACAGCGGCAACCACGAGCACTCGCCGCCCAGCGACCACAGCATCACGCTGCACACAGACACACTCATGCAGGCGTGCGCGACACGTACGACATACAGAGAGCAACACGGCGCTCAACTACAGCGGCAACCACGAGCACTCGCCGCCCAGCGACCACAGCATCACGCTGCACACAGACACACTCATGCAGGCGTGCGCGACACGTACGACATACAGAGAGCAACACGGCGCTCAACTACAGCGGCAACCACGAGCACTCGCCGCCCAGCGACCACAGCATCACGCTGCGCACGAGTGGGCGATATATACTTAGGCGACACAGCACGAGACCCACCCCTTAACAATCCGGTAGTCGACGCCGTCAGTGAGCGCGCTGATGAGCGCGGCGGTGAGCGCGGGCGACACGAGGTGCGCGTGCGCCACACACGCCGCGAGCACGCGCCCCCCCGCGCCCCGCCAGCCCCGCGCGCGCCGCCCCGCGCTGTAGTGCACGTACGACACCAGCGCCCACGACGTGTACTCCGCGCGCAGACCTCCTATGAACAAGCAGCAGATCAAGTTACAGTATCAGAGCACTTTGACGGGGTAAGTTGGCTACCTGTGTCGTCGACACACAGGTCAATGATTGGATTACTTCTTCTTCACCAGATTCAGCTTGTGCTACAAACTGTATTTTATTTTTATTATTTAACGAAAAGTTTTATCTGAATTCTCAAGTAAAAAGCTTTTTACAAAAAAAGCTTTTTACAAAAAAGACAACCGCCTTCAAAAAGTGAAAAATAACTTTAGCACAGAACACACATTGACTTTAGTTTCGAAATTTAGTGGCGTTGTTCTGTTTGTTGTTTTGTATTGCCTTCCGAAACTAAAGTCAATGTGTGTTCTGTGCTAAAGTTATTTTTCACTTTTTGAAGGCGGTTGTCTTTTTTGTAAAAACCTTTTCATTTTCCGCTTTTTAGTACCTCCTTCTCATCCAAATCTATTAAGAAGAGATTGAAAGTTAACTACTACAAAGATTGATGAAACTAAAACGTCGTATATGTAAAATTTTTGGGTATTTGTTGATTTTTCAAAAAGTGCTGTATCAATTTCGATAAAATTTATATGGGACCACCCCTGAAGCATACCCTATCCATAAAAAAATAATTTTCAAAATCGGTTTACGTTTGCCGGAGAAATCGCGTAGGTAAGACTTAGGTATACGGTTTTCTCATGGATGCCATTGTCAGAACTGGAACAAATTAACAAACATAAGAAAAAAAAAAAATACAAACGAATTGATAACCTCCTCCTTTTTTGAAGTCGGTTGAAAAAAGGGAATTTAATAAAAGGTAAAATATCTAGCTTAACCCGGTCACGGGATTGTATTATGTCGCAGTATGATAGATAAAACCGTATTTATAGGTAGTAAATAAAATAGGCGTAATACTATCAATAATAATTTGTGGAGACTATATTAATATTTTTTCACACCACCTGCTCGACAATGTCAAATTATATGTCATGCAAACCTAACCTAAAGTAAGTCATTAAAGACCTGAGGTCAACCAGCAGGGCAATAATGTTGTACTGAATTTTATTATGACCCGCTGATCATTAATGTGATTTGAATTTGGAACACAAAGTACAAATCGCATACGAACATTCACCATTAAGATCTGCCTCCTGAGCGGAGCGAGGGAGTTAAGATAAGAATCCTGAGTGCAGCGTGGGGTTCAAGGTCGCCCAAGACGAAGGCACCTTTATCCCCGAAGAGCATACTCTACTTTTCACACCATCTACGAGACAATAAAAACAGTAGTACTAGAATTAAGAGTAGATTGTTGGTAACACCAATCGCTTAAATTCGGATTTAATGTATTCCGGAGTCAAATCACTATATCGTCACTGTGACGTCCACTCGTCACAGGGTAAATAGGTAGTAAATAAAATACAACACACGGTATTTCACTATAGCAGTGGCCGCACGTCCGCTCGGCTTGGCTGACAGTTTACAACAAGTACCTTCCAGTGGAAGGTACTTGTTGTAAACTGTCAGCTCGAAAGATACATTTCGATCTTTTCTTTTTAGTGATACATTTTGCCCATGTCTACCTTCCACCTGCGTGCGCGGCCCACTACTATAACATTTATTTAGACCACGTCACACCTTTCCCTTTTTTTCATATTCAGGTTTCTCTATAAACAATCAATATTATAATTATTTATATCTTACATTTATACAACAAATTATTATTCCTATGATAGTACCAATCAATACCTGGAAGGAGCATATTGATTTACCTGGAAGGAGCATATTGATGAAATTTGTATAAAAATGAATAGATTTGTATTCGCTTTAAGAAAAGTTAAAGACGAGACATCCAGGCCAACTGCTTTAATGGTATACCATGCTTATGTTTGTACTTTGATTCGGTATGGGATTATTGTCTGGGGAAACTCTTCTGAAACTTCAAGAGTTC
Organism: Charanyca ferruginea; assembly: GCA_947361185.1. Taxonomy (NCBI): domain Eukaryota; kingdom Metazoa; phylum Arthropoda; class Insecta; order Lepidoptera; family Noctuidae; genus Charanyca; species Charanyca ferruginea. Next base: position 169,376 of record OX376078.1, on the reverse strand, counting down.
TATTAGCACAAAAAAAATGCATGCGCGCAATTTTCGATATGGACTGGACTGATTCCTGCAGACCAGTATTTAAATCTCACAACCTACTCACAGTTCCTTGCATTTATATATATGAAGTCGCCAATTTTGTTAAAACTAATTACTCACTTTTTGAATCTAAGAACAATAACAACAAACGAAAAATTACACAGTTTCCATTAAAAATGCCCGTACCTAGAATAGAACTGTTCAGACGCAGTTGCGTATATATGGCGCCACTTATTTATAATTCTCTATCAAATTTTATTACTGACTTACCCTACAGAAAATTCTGTATAGTTCTGAAAAAATGGCTTATTTCACATAGCTTTTATTCAATAGCTGAATTTTTAAAAACCTCGTCATGTCAGTCCTATCATTTTAGGAATGCATTGTAGAATTAGTTGCCACTGTTCCTACATAGGCTTTATTTTATGTTATTATTAGGTAATTTAATTGTCTATTGTTTGTTACTTAAAAAAAACAAAAAAACAAATTTATGTTAAACCTACTTGTTATAATGAGTATTACTTAGCAATGCAGCAAATGCGCTCATGAAATAATGCTCAAATATATTATGTTTATTTTGTGAAGAGTAGTTATTGCTCCAATATTTGCATGCCAATTTGTGGCGAAATGTGTCTCTGCACTACAACAATGTACCTAACATCTTTTATAACCGCATTTAAGCAAATAAATGTTTTGACTTTGACTTTGAAAAAAAAATACAATAAGTATCTATGCTAATTCAGTACAAAATCAAATTAATTGTTTAAATTATAATACTCAGATTGAAATCTATAATTCTTAATAACAACCATTTATAGAGGTAAGTAAATATAAATAACTTGATTTTTACGCCTCCTATAAATATTAAATTAAACAATTTAGTTAATCCTGTAATAAAACGTTCTCGACCTTCAAATTACATATTAGTTTTTTTTTTATTATGTTAATCACTATTATCACTACAGTCACTAGTATCTGACTCTGATATTTTATTTGAACATATTTCCCACTGGACCTCTTCTCTTTTAAGGTGTATAATGTTCCTCTTTAATTCCTGTCCTGTCTCATCATTCCTTACAGAAAGTTAGTGGCAAGTTTATTTTCCTTTACCATATTTTTGACGTAAACCTTTTCGCCAATTCCTATATCTATTGTCTCAGCTTTCCATTTCCTATCCTCATATCCCTTCCCCTTTTCTTTCTTTATTTTATCTTTATCCTTGACTTCTGAATTAAACGGACTTTCTATAGTTACAAGAGAAGGTATTTTGTCCCTAAACTACCTATCAAAAATAACATCATACCAATTAGATTTTTGACTTTGACTTATTCGGAGGCATTTCAAAATGTCGCAATTTTGTCGTTCGACCTCTCCATTTTACTGGGGGGAATACGGAGTTCTAAAATGTTTATACCTAGTTTGCGACAAAATGATTTAAACTCCTCAATTACAAACTGTCTCCCGTTATCAGCGGTTACACTAAGTGGGATCCCTAATCCGGAAAATCTCCTTTAATATTTTTATTGTTTAAGAGATGATATAGTCTTCATAGTCTTAATTTCTTTGTATTTAGATACAAAGAAATGTATTTTTTTTTATTATTTTACTAGTAAAATAATCTATTATTACAAATAAATTATGTCCACTGGGCAGCGGACCCAGAAAGTCGATTGTAACGTCGATCCAAGGCTGTGTAGGCAGCTCACGACGTTTCAATGGCATCGGTGGATTTGGCGCAGACACCAAGGTCAACAGCCCTTACATGATTTAACCAATCTTTCACATCAAAATCTATTTTTTGGCCACCATACCTTAGTGCGTAAACGTCCTCAAACGGTTGGGGGTTATCTACAGTGAATAATCGAGATAAGTAATCTGCGATGTGTGTCTTCTCAGGTATATAAATAACCTTGAAATTGTACGCTTGGAGTCATAGTACCCAGCGCTCAATTTTAGCACATGGTTTTGAACTATTGCCATATATGACCTCCAGCGGATTATGGTCGGTCACTAAATCAAAAGATTCCTTGCCGTTAAGATACATCCTAAATTCTACAGCTCAGACTAGTGCAAGTGCTTCTTTATCTTTTTGTTTCATTAAATACTAAATTGTTAGCCGTAAACCAATTCTGGACCTGAAGTAAGGCGTTATTTACGTAGCCAAGATTTTGAGCCCGTCTATTTATTTTAACAATTAAAGAAGTGTCATCGGCAAATAACACCATTTGTGGTTGGTTTTTGAATAACCGGGGAAAATCAAAAAATGAATTAAAAAGAGGAAAGGACCTGAAATTAAGCGTTGTGGAACTCCCATTTGTACTTTTAAGCCATGTGAATTCACCCCGTTTATTTGAACTTGCTGCTGTCTATCATTTATATAAGATTTCACTAAACTTTACCTAGTCCGTAATGCTCAAGTTTCAGAAGTAATGTCTCATGATTTACGCAATCAACTGCCTTGGAGAGGTTACAAAAGATTCCTACAGCATCTTACCACGCGGTAAATATGTGTTTTAATAAACTGACACCGGCGTCAGTCGTACAACGTCCTTTGGTGAAACCATACTGTTGATCGTGTAATATGTAATTTGTGTTAAAATGAGCAAGCATCTCATTAAGCATAAACTTTAAAAACCTTGCTGAAAGCCGGCAACACGGACACGGGTCAATAATTATTGGTAGGTATCTTTACTATCCCTGGATTTCAAAAGAGGTATGACCTTACTAAATTTCATTAAATCTGGGTAAACATCTTGGTCTACGCACATATTATATATTAAAGCCAAATAAGGTGCTATTATTTCAATTATAGATGTATAAACTTTAATAAACATACCCCACAGATCTTCAGTATTAATTTTATTTTCATTTGCCGAAAAGCTTTTAAAACAGACATGGGGGTTAATATGTTTAAATTGAAATTCTACCGAGCAGCCTGGAACGTTCGCTTTTAATAACGCAATTGAGTCGTTAGGTGAGGAATTCAAAGTTTCCGTGGTTTTGGCTGATATGCTAGTAAAGAAATTTACAAATTCATGAGCTACTTCTATGTGTGAACTTATGGGTCCATGTGATGTCTTCAATGTATATTCAGCGTTACGAACTTTTTTCTTGCTAGTTTCGTTATTTATAACTTTCCAAACTGTCTTTATTTTATCGTCTGCCGATTTGATCTTGTTGCTAATGTCGCTGTTGCTTATGATCTTGTCGCTACCTTGCAAGTATTTCTAAAAGTTTTAGAATAAGTAGCAACATACTTGTTGAAAGTTTCTGTGTTAATATACCTAAAGCTTAAGGCCATACAGCTCAAATAGTCTTTCTCTACTTTTCCTAATACCCCTAGTTGTCCAGTCACTAAATATTTTAGGGTTAATATGTTTTGTCTTTTTTTTAAGTTTTTTTTAATTCAGTATGGACCACAGAAAATAAATCATCATACAATTTATTTGCATCGTTATTCTTGTGGTCCAGAGAACTTAACTTATTATTTAGGGTATTATTAAATTTATTTAATTTACAAGTTGTATTTGCACTTTTGTCATAGGCTAACATAAAAGTTACCGTCTGACCGGTATGATCCGATTGTAAATAATTAACAATAACTCTATCTACGTAGCCGTAATCGCAAAAATATTATCGATGCAGGTAGCAGTAGTTGAATTTACTCTAGTAGGTTCCATAAAAACATTCGATAAATTAAATGATTTTAAAAAGGTCTAATAAACGACTACTATTCAAATTATTTTCTAAAATATCAATATTAAAATCACCACAAATAATTGCGTGTTTGCTACACGTTGCAAGTTTCGCTAATACATCTTCCATTACAGACTCAAATAAAGAATAGTTTTAGTAGCTTGGGGGTCTGTACACACACACTATAATATGCTTATCCAGTTCGACACAGGAAAGTTCGATGCAGTGGTCAACCGATAGGCCAACAATGTCATTCCTTTGTTTATATTTTAAACATTTTTTTATTAAGATCAATTTTATCATCAATAGTTTTCATAATAGGGTATTTTACTCTATACGAGAAAAAATCTATAAATATGTTATTGAGACAGTTTAGGCATAAAGCAGTCGGAAAATGCAAGTTTTAGTTCATAAAATAACAAAATAGATTTTTAAATTCAATTCAAAGTTTTCAGTATTTTTAATCTATTATAAAACACCATGAAATAGTAGCGGCCATGTTATTACGCCGTACGGCTGTGTAAACAAAAAATTGGCAATTGTCAGTCAACCGATTGGCGTGTATAGGCTTTGTACTTTCATTATTTTCGTAACCAACGTAATTTTTGAAGTTATACTTCTTTAGGCGCGTTATGAAAAAATGATGAGAGTGAAATTTTACGATTCGCGCATGCGCGCGCACAGCGTCACACGAAATTCTCACGGGAGTAATTGTAAACAACGCCATCTCTGACGTACATGCTGAACTACTTACTGCCCGGCAGTAAGTAGTTCAGCATGTACGTCAGAGATGGCGTTGTTTACAATTCAAATTGTGCTTATATACTTTTTTAATAATGCCAAAGAAGTATAACTTCTCACGCTCGTACATAAGTACACGCACCCATTTTTTATATTCTACTATTGGTGGCCAGTTCGATTTTCGAACAATTTATTTTTTTCAGATTATGAAACAAAATGCAGATAGATCGCGCGGAACACTGAGAGTGAAGCGAAAAAAGCAAATACAAATTCTTAAGCGAATACCTACAATCTCGTGATTGTATTCGCTTTTGAATTTGTGTTTGTATTTTCAATTGTTCTTATTAACGATGCGTGCTATACTGACTCGTGTCAGTACAGCACGAAGCGCGTTGTAGGTGTTCGCTTTTGAATTTGTATTTGCTTTTTTGGTTTCACTCTCAGTATTCCGCGGGGTCTATCTGCCTTTTGTTTCATAATCTGAGGCAGATCTTAATGGTGAATGTTCGTATGCGATTTCTACTTTAGATACAGATAAAGATAAACATAAAGATAATTTATTTGTCAATAAACATGCGTTTACACACAGACTAGTCGGGCATGCAGGGTATTAAAATTTGTATAAATGTACGTACATGTTTTGCCAATTATGGCGTACAAATTCAATTACAAGATACAATGTAGAGTAAAATGTCAAACAATAGCAAATTTATAAACTTTCAAGTGTCAAATTTAAATTATAAAGAAATTAATTGTAAATAATATATTTAGTCCAAAACAATATTAATAAAAAATCAAAAAGTATCATTCAAGAAGTCATTTATATGATAATAACATTTCTCTGTTAATAAATTTCGCATCTTTTTTTTAAACATATTTGTATTTAAATCTTTGTACTCTTTTGGAATTTTATTGTAGATGGCCATACAGAATATACTTTTTCTCATGAGTGCAGATTTTGCAGTATGTGAACGTAATTTGCTGTAATCACGTCGGTTTCGAGTAACTGTATCAGAAAGTCGTTGGAACAAGTCAGGATTAGATTTAACTGTTTCAAAGATATACAGTGACGGTAACGTTAGTAATTTATGTTTTTTAAAAAAAGCTCTGCAGCTATCTGTCGGTTTTAAATTAAACATAGCGCGAATGCATCGCTTTTGGGCCTTGAATGCAATTTCTTTGTCTGTGGAATTGTCCCAGAAGAGAATACCATAGCGCAATACCGATGCAACTAACCCATGATATGCAGTTATCAAGGTATCTGGGTTGAGTTCCGGTGCAAGTTTGTAAAATACAAATGCGGACGAGCTTAGTCTTTTACTGAGGTGCTCAATGTGCGTCTTCCAGTCCAATTTCTTGTCTATCATAAGACCAAGGAACTTTGTGGAATCGGCTCCATTAAGTACTGCGTCAACATATTTAACCTGAATGTCACTCTTTGGGGCACGTTGACCAAAATGCATTATAATAGTTTCGTCTAAATTAATTTTGAGATTACTGTTATTAAGGGGCTATTTAACGACTTTTACAGATTTTAAACTGACAATCACGTCAAAATGTGCAGTGTAAATGATTTGAAAAAAATATATGTTAAACTAGAACATTCTCTTAATCACTTAGTAAGTGAATATTTTTAATTATATTCATATTATACAGTTTAATTAACACGTGAAGTTGTGTCTGACGCGGACAAAACATTGACAATCACACAAAATCTACCAGGTATAATTAAACGAAATTTACACCATCTTGCAGACAATTTCATTATCTATCTTTTAGTATACGCCTTTTTTTAAATTTTGAAACAAAACTACTTTTATTTAATTTTTTCGACTAAACTTTGAGAGTTTTGGACGCAAAACTGATGCAAAACGGACGCAGTCTGCGTCCAAAACTTTCAAAATTTAGTCGAAAAAATTAAACAAAAGTAGTATTCTTTCAAAATTAAAAAAAAGGCGTATACTAAAAGATAGATAATAAAATTGTCTGTAAGATAGTATAAGTTTCGGATAATTATACCTGGTAGATTTTGTGTGATTGTCAATGTATTGTCCGCGTCAGACACAACTTCACGAGTTAATTAAACTATTTAATATGAACTTAATCGAAAATATTCACTTTCTATATGATTAAGATAATGTTCTAGTTTAACATATATTTTTTTCAAATCATTTACACTGCACATTTTGACGTGATTGTCAGTTTAAAATTTGTAAAAGTCGTTTAATAGCCCCTTAAGCCATGATATTATTGATGCCAATGTTTGATTAATGTCATATTCATAGTAACTTTTCTTCTTACACGATATGGTCACAGTGCTGTCATCAGCAAAGAGCGTCATTAGATGGTTAATAGGTTTAGGTAGATCATTAATATATAAGATGAACAGTAAGGGTCCAAGTACGCTACCCTGAGGGACACCATGTATTAGAAAGCGTTCGTTTGAAATATAGATGTCCTCTGTTTTTGTCATAACATTGATTTTTCTAATTTCTGTGTATTGCTTCCTGTTGCTTAGGTATGACTGAATGAGGTCGAGTATGTTTCCCCTAATGCCGTAGGCCTCCAATTTCTGTAATAGTATCTTGTGGTCGACATAGTCAAAGGCCTGCGTCATATCACAGAAAATAGAACAGACTGGGGTTCTCCTGTCCATGTTCATCATAACCAAGTGTAAAAAATTATAAATGGCCATATTAATGGTTCGGTTTTCTCTAAAACCATTTTGTTCGTTATTAAGAATGTGTTTTTTCTCAACGTAAGAGTAAAGTTCTTTATAAATATATTTTTCGAAAATTTTAGACGTTATACGAACTAAGGAAATTGGTCTATAATTATCCATGTGTTCTTTACTGTTTTTTTTGTGTATCGGTTTGATAACTGATATTTTGAGTGCATCTGGGTATACTCCTGAGCTAATACACAGATTGATGATGTAGCTTAAGTGCGTACAGATAACTTCAGATACAAACTTAATGACTCTGGTAGAGATACCGTCGTAGCCTACACTGTTTGTCATTTTCAGAGCTTTTATAATTTTTTGTATATCCGTTGGTACACTAGGTGTTACAAATATTGAGTCTTTGCGACTTTGAATATGGGAAGTAATCGGGACGTTACTTGCTCCGGCCTCGAGAGGTTGGATTTTATCTACAAAATAATTATTGAATTTATTAGCTATGTCAAGAGGATTACTTATAATTTTATCGTCTTCCTTAATTATGTTAATAGAATCTTTTGGAAATCGTGGTTTTGAATTATTTATTATGTTCCAAGTGGCTTTTGAGGTATTTGTAGAGGTTTTGATTGAATAATTATTTTGTGCACGTCGAGTCAATTGCATCATTTTTTTAAACCTTTTCGTATAATTTATAAAATTACTCTTATTTGTGGAGTTTGGTTTTAATCTGTAGCGCCATAAGAGTTTGCGCTTATTTGTACTGCATAACCTTATGCCACGAGAAATCCATTTAGATTTTTTAATTACATTTATTGTCGTCAGTTTAAAAGGAAAACAAAGGTCATAAAATAGTTTAAATGTGTCAATAAAAATGTCATACGCATTATTTGGGTCATCAGTTTCTTAGAAGTCAGAGAATGTCAATTGTCCTAGATATTTCTTCAATTTAATCATATTATCAACACTGTAGTCTCGTCTTTTAACGCGCCAGTACTTTAAAATGCATTTTCTGTCAACAGGGCATTTCAATATTTGAGCTGTATGGTCAGACAGAGCAAACTCTATGACTTCAGTGTTACAAATTCGTTTTTACATTATGGGCAAAATTATCTATAGGTCTGACTCTTGATTCTGGTGGGTTGTCTTAAAGCTAATTTTAGATGGAAATTTAATAACAGAGATTCAAATTCTAATGTGACAGTATTTTTCTTTAACACGTCTATATTAAAGTCACCTGCGATTACAAAGTGTTTGTATCGTTTCTTACATAAGACATTCAATATTATTTTTTCTAATATTTCATAAAATATAGCAAGGTGCTTCTGTTTAGGTACTCTATAGGTAAACACACGATTTCAGTATTACTCTGAATGAGATGTATCCCGCAACATTCGACTATACCTGTTACAGATAAAGCTGCTATTTGTGGTATTTCTTGCCATTTATGGCCATTTCTAATTAAAATGCAAGCTCCACCTCTTTTACTATCCTTTCTACAAAAAGATCTGTAAATAATTTTCATATCCTGACATCATAAAATGTTCAGTAATACATAGAACATCAATATTAATATTTTTTTTGGGACAATTCGTCTAAACACACAGTAAGAGCATCTGATTTACTTAAAAGCCCTGCGATATTTTGATGCATTATCAACAGATAGTTGTCAACGAAAAAACTGATTTTCGGTTTGTATTTTGTCCGTGGGTTCATGAATCGTCAATATTTTTAAATTACTACTTTCATTATTAGCATTACACAATTGTATGTCAGTGATCAAATAGACAATATTCTCAAAAATTATGCGTAGACCAAAATTATTTAAATTGCCAGAACGCCTATAAAATGTGTTAAAGCTGTAGGTAATACATGAGTTTGTATCTAAAATATATGCATATTTGTGTATGCCGTTATCTTTGTACAGAAGGTGATTAAAGTTCCAAATTCGGCAATTGTACATGTTCGAATGTGCATTGTACTTATATGCCGGCAGACAAATCACAATATTAGTATGTTTTATACCACTAAGTGTCTTCCTAATGTCTAATACAAGGTGTCTCAAAAGAAAGTTCCCATTTAAATCTTTTTTTAAAAGAAAAGTCTTAGCTTTATTGAAAAAATGTTTATTTTATATTGAAGTACACTGTTTGGGAATTTATTTTTTAAAAATAACATCGTCCAAATGTAAACCGTTGCGCTCTCGGCATTCATTTAGTCGGGCACTAAAATTTCACTTTCCAACGTTCACCAACATCTTGTTTTCCGATGAAGCCCATTTTCACCTGAATGGACATGTAAACAAGCAAAATTGTCGTTACTGGAGTGCAACCAACCCAAAACAAAAACATCAGAAACCGCTACATTCACCCAAAGTCACCGTATGGGCAGCGATGAAATGGCAGCCATCACGGAGACTACCTGCCGAGCTGTCATAGGCAATTTTAGTGCCCGACTAAATGAATGCCGAGAGCGCAACGGTTTACATTTGGACGATGTTATTTTTAAAAAATAAATTCCCAAACAGTGTACTTCAATATAAAATAAACATTTTTTCAATAAAGCTAAGACGTTTCTTTTAAAAAAAGATTTAAATGTGAACTTTCTTTTGAGACACCCTGTACAAGTTGATGATAATTATTACTAGTTTTGAAGTTTTGTTCGCCAACAAAAATAACACAGTAGTCGCTCATCGTAAAGTCCGCGAGCTTTGTGTGGATCCCCTTCAAAAGATTTCGGATATCTTCTTCTGGTTTTAGGTAATAGGGGGTGTATTGATGTGTAATAGCGTTTTCGGCAATTGATAGCACCTTGTTACATGTATTGGAGCTCAAAATGCATAATTTATTTTTAATCGATTTTTTATTATTCTTTTGATCCAGGTGAACCTCCGATGGAATATTTTCGGGCAAGGGTTGGCATGTATTTTTATCGTTATTTTTATGTAAACCTCCATCAGTATCGAAGTCACTTATAGCTTTGTTTGAGCTAATATTTTGTACGATTTTCGGTGGCGACTTGGAGAGTACTATTGCCTCTGAGCTGCCGATTGACAAAGCTGAGTTGAACGAGTCGTTCATAATATCACCTGCTGTTTGCGTATGTACGTCAGAGTCTGGTAGGTGAGTCACCATAGGGGAAAGATACAGCTTAGTCGGTGTGGAGGAGCTGCTCGTTTGTAATTTATTTCTCTTACTTGCAGACCTCGGTGAAAAACTCTTTGCGTTCAATATGTTTACTTTCTTATAAGTTTCTATTACTTTCTGATATTGTGTCAATATCCATTTTAAGGCGATAATTTTCGCTATTTAAATTTTCAATTTCTGTATGTGCACTTTTCAGCTCCATGTTTAGCCCGTTAATTGTGTCTTTAAGATTTAGAATAGCGTCGCTGTCATTTAGTGACGTGTTTGGCAGACTCATCATCGTTGTATCTAGTAGGGTGGAGTTTGTGCTTATATTGTCATTAAAAATGCTGTCCATTGAGCTCGACCTCGCTGGTTTACGAAAAGTAATATTTTCCATTTCAGTCTTGTCCATAATGTCGGTAGAAAGTGTCTATTGTTATATGGATCAAGTTTTGAAAATAAACACAAAAGAATAAACAAAAATATACAATAATAAAAGTATAAAACAATATAAAACAAAAATATATAACTTTATGTTCCAAATTCAAATCACATTAATGACCAGCGGGTCATAATGAAATTCAATACAACATTATTGACGACACGGTTGGCGCAGTGGCTGAGCGATCGTCTGCTGCGCAGCGTGTTGCGGGTTCGATTCCCGCCCAGTGTAAACATTTGTGTGATGAGCATTTGTGTTTGCCTTGTGTCTGGGTGTTGTTTATCTATATATGTATGTATTTACAAAAAAAAATGTATTTGTGTATGTATATCAGCTGTCTGACACCCATAGTACAGGGTCTCCCTAGTTTGGGGTCAGATGGCCGTGTGTGAAAATGTCCCCACATATTATATTATATTATTATTGCCCTGCTAGACTTCAGTCTTTAATGACTTACTTTAGGCACAGAATACTTAATAGTACTACGTACAGAAGGGACACTCCCTTCCCCGCGCTATATCAGATACCGCACCTCACCCCGCACTTAGAGGTGCTAATCGCCGACTCTTTAGCCAGGGCGCTCAAAATCGTAAGAACTGCAGCGCTGTAAGTACTGCTGACACAAACACACAATTTTGCGATTTATTTTGTCTTAAGTTTTATTTATTAGTTTTAATCTCGATGATTCATTTATTTTCCAAGTTTTCGTCGTTTTATAATAATACAATTAAAACTTCCGTAATAATAACATACCAACATTACCAGCTATTATTATTGCTCTCTCTCTTTATTGTCTTAGTTATGTACTTATGCCTCTTTCTTTCACGTTCTATTCATTCTTGGAATTGAAAAGTAGTACCCTACGCACTAACTTTGTCGCGTCGCCCCATTGCGTTGCCGCGTAATGGTGCGGGGCGATCGTGAATTCCATATTTTGTAATTAGGTACCTTAATTTACCATTATTGATAAATAAATAAACCTCTTTACATAATAATGATATTACTGTTAAGTCATTACAAATCCGAGTATTCAAAACCAAATATCATTTATTTTATTATATAATAAATAATAATTGAACGCCCGGACAAGATCACTTCATAATAATGCTCGAAACGTTCGGGTAGTGCCGTCGTCGTTCGGTTCGCCCGACGCAAAGCGCTGCACTTTTCGCGCCATTTTGTTCGCTAGCACGACATCCAACTGATTCAACCCTACTAAAATTCACGCACACATTTGCACGTGTACAGACGTCATTTGGTTTTGTAGTAGTAATAGGTTATTATTTTGCAAGTTTTGTATGAAGTGTCCGAGGTGTGCTTTAGGTTAGGTTTGCATGACATATAATTTGACATTGTCGAGCAGGTGGTGTGAAAAGCTATTTTAAATTATCTCCCTTCTGATCACAGCGGACAAACAGTTACTTTTGAGTCCAGCGCACCCTTACAAAAAATACAGATACAGTCAAGACTAATAACAACTGGTAATTTAAATAAATTTAACAGCAATTTAATTAGTATGTAAGTTAAACGTTCAGAGCCTTAGTATGAATAATGGAAAAATTTGGTATAAAGATTTTTTTTCAGTTGGGCAAACTGAGTTTGATAAAATTTTAAGAAAAAAACATACTATTTGTCCTAAGTTTTTATTTAGTGACTGGGCAACTAAATGTATCAGGAAAAATAGAGATAGGCTTTTTGAGTTATATGGCCTTATATTAACACCGAAACGTTTAATAAGTATGTTTCGACTTATTCTAAAACTTTTAAAAATGCTTGTAAAGCGGCTAAAGCCTTATACATTAGCAACAAAGTTAAATCAGCTGATGATAGAATTAAGACTGTTTGGAAAATTATTAATAATGAAACAAATAGGAACAAAAGACATAATACTAATTACACTCTGGAGACTTCCTGTGGTCTCTTAAGTTCTAATAAAGAAGTTGCTCAGAAATTTGCAACATTATTTACAGATATTCCTATTAAAACTACTGAAACTTTGGATTCCTCGCCCTCATTTGCTTTAAATTTACTAAGTTCGAATGTTTCAGCAGCCTGTCCCACGGAATTTAAATTTAAACATATAAACCCTGCAATCGTTATAAAGGCTTTTAAATAACTCAAGATCCAGGGTACTGAAAATTTATGGGGGATGTCTACTAATGTTTCTAAATCAATTATTGAGACAGTGGCGCCCTTAGCTTTCATTTATAATAGTTGTGTAGACCAAAGGGCTTTCCCGGATTTAATGAAGTTTATCAAAGTTATATCACATTTAAATCCGGCGACTGCAAAGACTCTAATAATTACAGACCCGTTTCGGTTTTGCCGGTTTTTAGCAGTGTTTGAAAAAGTAATGCTTAATCAAATGCTCAGTCATTTTAACTGTCACAAAATTTTACATGATCGACAGTATCGTTTCACCAGAGGACGTTGTTTTATATAAACGATTTAGTTTATATAAACGAACGTTTATAAACGAACGTTTAGTTTATATAAACGATTTACCTTATTTGCTGAAAAATCAACCACAAATGGTGTTATTTGCTGATGATACTTCCTTGATATTTAGAGTTAATAGACGGGCACAGCACCATGACGACGTAAATGACGCTATGCTTAAGGTTCATAATTGGTTTACTGTAAATAATTTAGTAGTAAATGAGAAGAAAACTAAATGCATAAGATTCGCTTTACCGAATGTTAAAAGTAGTGAATGTAACGTTGTATTGAATAAGGATATACTTGAATTCGTCGAAAAGACTGTTTTCCTAGGGATTACGCTTGACTCAAAGCTGCAATGGGGTCCTCACTTAACATCTCTTGCAGGGCGGTTGAGTTCGGCCGCTTACGCTGTCAGAAAAATCCGGCATTTGACAGACGTGGATACCGCTAGGCTAGTATATTTTAGTTATTTTCATAGCATCATGTCCTACGGTATCTTGCTTTGGGGGCGGGCTGCAGATATTGATTCTATTTTTATTCTGCAAAAGCGGGCTGTCAGAGCCATCTATAATCTCAGCAGTCGCGAGTCTCTAAGAGAATTGTTTAAACAGATTAACATCTTGACGGTACCTTGTCAATACATATATGAAAACATTATGCATGTTCGAAAAAACCTTCATCTTTTTAATAAAATAAGTGACAGACATAGTGTTTATACTAGAAATAGGAACAAATTAGATCAGCCAAGTTTCAGATTGTCAAAAGTTCATACTTCTTTTATGGGGTACTGTGTAAAATTTTATAATAAAATACCTCTTGATATTCTACAACTAAATGAAAGACAATTTAAAACATGTATTAAACGCACACTGTGTAGACAAGCATATTAAAAATTAGAAGACTTCAATGATAAAAATGCTTGGCTAAATGCTGGTCCTGCTCCACAGGCAGTTTAGGGAATTTCCTAATTGGAGGAATGTTGTTTCCTACCCCTTTTTTTTTATTGACATGAGTAACGAGTATCGTTATTATTATACACAAATATATATTTTAATTACTTTTTCGACATTTTAGAAACATTGGAAACCTTAGTTTTGTATAATTTAGCAGCATTATTTCAATTTTGTAAATGTGAGTACCATGGAGCCATATTTTAAGTAAATTATTATGTGCTTGACTTAAATGAGCATGGCGGTTGAGAGAATTGTCATGCTCACTCAAATGTCTCGCTGGTGGTGGCGCGTGTGTTGGGTCATTCGGCTCCCTCTAAAATGGTTGAGCTGAATGGTGCTGATTCACGCGTCATGTTCGTGAACGGGCGCTGTCAGTAGAGATTGGTCAACTCTTAACTGCCATGGTTTTTATCTTGATTATTTTTTATATTTTGTATTTCTAGATTACCTTCATTGTTTTCACATATAGAAGCAACAAGAATAATGTAAGCAGTATTTTGTAAAAACCTGAGTTTAAAAGAGTGTCCGTGGAGTTTCTTGCTCGTTCTTCTCCATAGAGACCTACCTACGTATTGGAACGAGCAACTAGCTTCAACTTTCTGTCTAACTGACCGACTCCTTGACAATTCAAAAGTGCCTGTAAATGGTTTAATTGAAATAAATGCTTTGACTTTGACTTTGTTGCACTACTGACGCCGCTGTCACCTTAATCAAGCATATCTTTAAGGCATGGGAAGATCCGCAGGATGCTGTTGGCATCTATTGCGACCTCTCCAAAGCATTTGATTGCGTGAATCACGAAACACTGCTCTTAAAGCTTGAACATTGCGGACTGGGTAAACTAGCGCTTAGCTTGGTAAAATCATATTTGACTTATAGACTTCAACAAGTTCAAGTAAACGGTGTAGATTCATTGGGCTTAAATGTAAAAATGGGGGTACCGCAGGGCTCAATATTGGGTCCGTTCCTCGTTTTAGTTTATATAAACGATTTACCTTATTTACTGAAAAATTATCCACAAATGGTGTTATTTGCTGATGATACTTCCTTGATTTTTGGAGTTAATAGACGGGCACAGCACCTTGACGACGTAAATGCTGCCATGCTTAAGGTTCATGATTTGTTTACTGTAAATAATTTAGTATTAAATGAGAAGAAAACTAAATGTATAAGATTTGCTTTACCGAATGTTAAAAGTCATAAATGTAAAGTTGTATTGAATAAGGATATACTTGAATTCGTCGAAAATACTGTTTTCCTAGGGATTACGCTTGACTCAAAGCTGCAATGGGGTCCTCACTTAACATCTCTTGCAGGGCGGTTGCGTCATTTGACAGACAGACAGAAAAATCCGGCATATGACAGACGTGGATACCGCTAGACTAGTATACCTAGTCTTGCCATAAATATTGTCACGAAGAAAAAATTTTTTTATTGCAAATAATATTTATTACTTTTACAGTGTGTTAGTTTAATACATAAATATAAAACAATTTAAAATATAAAAAGCTTATTCGAAGTGGTCTCCATTGGCTGCAATACAGTCCTTTTAAACGTTGAGGCCAGTTATCAAAAGAAGCACGCACTCTTTCCTTGGGAAAATTCTTCACTGCCAATCGTATGGATTGTTTTAGGGACTCCAAAAACTCCAAAATTATTTAAATTGCCAGAACGCCTATAAAATGTGTTAAAGCTGTAGGTAATACATGAGTTTGTATCTAAAATATATGCATATTTGTGTATGCCGTTATCTTTGTACAGAAGGTGATTAAAGTTCCAAATTCGGCAATTGTACATGTTCGAATGTGCATTGTACTTATATGCCGGCAGACAAATCACAATATTAGTATGTTTTATACCACTAAGTGTCTTCCTAATGTCTAATACAAGGTGTCTCAAAAGAAAGTTCCCATTTAAATCTTTTTTTAAAAGAAAAGTCTTAGCTTTATTGAAAAAATGTTTATTTTATATTGAAGTACACTGTTTGGGAATTTATTTTTTAAAAATAACATCGTCCAAATGTAAACCGTTGCGCTCTCGGCATTCATTTAGTCGGGCACTAAAATTTCACTTTCCAACGTTCACCAACATCTTGTTTTCCGATGAAGCCCATTTTCACCTGAATGGACATGTAAACAAGCAAAATTGTCGTTACTGGAGTGCAACCAACCCAAAACAAAAACATCAGAAACCGCTACATTCACCCAAAGTCACCGTATGGGCAGCGATGAAATGGCAGCCATCACGGAGACTACCTGCCGAGCTGTCATAGGCAATTTTAGTGCCCGACTAAATGAATGCCGAGAGCGCAACGGTTTACATTTGGACGATGTTATTTTTAAAAAATAAATTCCCAAACAGTGTACTTCAATATAAAATAAACATTTTTTCAATAAAGCTAAGACGTTTCTTTTAAAAAAAGATTTAAATGTGAACTTTCTTTTGAGACACCCTGTACAAGTTGATGATAATTATTACTAGTTTTGAAGTTTTGTTCGCCAACAAAAATAACACAGTAGTCGCTCATCGTAAAGTCCGCGAGCTTTGTGTGGATCCCCTTCAAAAGATTTCGGATATCTTCTTCTGGTTTTAGGTAATAGGGGGTGTATTGATGTGTAATAGCGTTTTCGGCAATTGATAGCACCTTGTTACATGTATTGGAGCTCAAAATGCATAATTTATTTTTAATCGATTTTTTATTATTCTTTTGATCCAGGTGAACCTCCGATGGAATATTTTCGGGCAAGGGTTGGCATGTATTTTTATCGTTATTTTTATGTAAACCTCCATCAGTATCGAAGTCACTTATAGCTTTGTTTGAGCTAATATTTTGTACGATTTTCGGTGGCGACTTGGAGAGTACTATTGCCTCTGAGCTGCCGATTGACAAAGCTGAGTTGAACGAGTCGTTCATAATATCACCTGCTGTTTGCGTATGTACGTCAGAGTCTGGTAGGTGAGTCACCATAGGGGAAAGATACAGCTTAGTCGGTGTGGAGGAGCTGCTCGTTTGTAATTTATTTCTCTTACTTGCAGACCTCGGTGAAAAACTCTTTGCGTTCAATATGTTTACTTTCTTATAAGTTTCTATTACTTTCTGATATTGTGTCAATATCCATTTTAAGGCGATAATTTTCGCTATTTAAATTTTCAATTTCTGTATGTGCACTTTTCAGCTCCATGTTTAGCCCGTTAATTGTGTCTTTAAGATTTAGAATAGCGTCGCTGTCATTTAGTGACGTGTTTGGCAGACTCATCATCGTTGTATCTAGTAGGGTGGAGTTTGTGCTTATATTGTCATTAAAAATGCTGTCCATTGAGCTCGACCTCGCTGGTTTACGAAAAGTAATATTTTCCATTTCAGTCTTGTCCATAATGTCGGTAGAAAGTGTCTATTGTTATATGGATCAAGTTTTGAAAATAAACACAAAAGAATAAACAAAAATATACAATAATAAAAGTATAAAACAATATAAAACAAAAATATATAACTTTATGTTCCAAATTCAAATCACATTAATGACCAGCGGGTCATAATGAAATTCAATACAACATTATTGACGACACGGTTGGCGCAGTGGCTGAGCGATCGTCTGCTGCGCAGCGTGTTGCGGGTTCGATTCCCGCCCAGTGTAAACATTTGTGTGATGAGCATTTGTGTTTGCCTTGTGTCTGGGTGTTGTTTATCTATATATGTATGTATTTACAAAAAAAAATGTATTTGTGTATGTATATCAGCTGTCTGACACCCATAGTACAGGGTCTCCCTAGTTTGGGGTCAGATGGCCGTGTGTGAAAATGTCCCCACATATTATATTATATTATTATTGCCCTGCTAGACTTCAGTCTTTAATGACTTACTTTAGGCACAGAATACTTAATAGTACTACGTACAGAAGGGACACTCCCTTCCCCGCGCTATATCAGATACCGCACCTCACCCCGCACTTAGAGGTGCTAATCGCCGACTCTTTAGCCAGGGCGCTCAAAATCGTAAGAACTGCAGCGCTGTAAGTACTGCTGACACAAACACACAATTTTGCGATTTATTTTGTCTTAAGTTTTATTTATTAGTTTTAATCTCGATGATTCATTTATTTTCCAAGTTTTCGTCGTTTTATAATAATACAATTAAAACTTCCGTAATAATAACATACCAACATTACCAGCTATTATTATTGCTCTCTCTCTTTATTGTCTTAGTTATGTACTTATGCCTCTTTCTTTCACGTTCTATTCATTCTTGGAATTGAAAAGTAGTACCCTACGCACTAACTTTGTCGCGTCGCCCCATTGCGTTGCCGCGTAATGGTGCGGGGCGATCGTGAATTCCATATTTTGTAATTAGGTACCTTAATTTACCATTATTGATAAATAAATAAACCTCTTTACATAATAATGATATTACTGTTAAGTCATTACAAATCCGAGTATTCAAAACCAAATATCATTTATTTTATTATATAATAAATAATAATTGAACGCCCGGACAAGATCACTTCATAATAATGCTCGAAACGTTCGGGTAGTGCCGTCGTCGTTCGGTTCGCCCGACGCAAAGCGCTGCACTTTTCGCGCCATTTTGTTCGCTAGCACGACATCCAACTGATTCAACCCTACTAAAATTCACGCACACATTTGCACGTGTACAGACGTCATTTGGTTTTGTAGTAGTAATAGGTTATTATTTTGCAAGTTTTGTATGAAGTGTCCGAGGTGTGCTTTAGGTTAGGTTTGCATGACATATAATTTGACATTGTCGAGCAGGTGGTGTGAAAAGCTATTTTAAATTATCTCCCTTCTGATCACAGCGGACAAACAGTTACTTTTGAGTCCAGCGCACCCTTACAAAAAATACAGATACAGTCAAGACTAATAACAACTGGTAATTTAAATAAATTTAACAGCAATTTAATTAGTATGTAAGTTAAACGTTCAGAGCCTTAGTATGAATAATGGAAAAATTTGGTATAAAGATTTTTTTTCAGTTGGGCAAACTGAGTTTGATAAAATTTTAAGAAAAAAACATACTATTTGTCCTAAGTTTTTATTTAGTGACTGGGCAACTAAATGTATCAGGAAAAATAGAGATAGGCTTTTTGAGTTATATGGCCTTATATTAACACCGAAACGTTTAATAAGTATGTTTCGACTTATTCTAAAACTTTTAAAAATGCTTGTAAAGCGGCTAAAGCCTTATACATTAGCAACAAAGTTAAATCAGCTGATGATAGAATTAAGACTGTTTGGAAAATTATTAATAATGAAACAAATAGGAACAAAAGACATAATACTAATTACACTCTGGAGACTTCCTGTGGTCTCTTAAGTTCTAATAAAGAAGTTGCTCAGAAATTTGCAACATTATTTACAGATATTCCTATTAAAACTACTGAAACTTTGGATTCCTCGCCCTCATTTGCTTTAAATTTACTAAGTTCGAATGTTTCAGCAGCCTGTCCCACGGAATTTAAATTTAAACATATAAACCCTGCAATCGTTATAAAGGCTTTTAAATAACTCAAGATCCAGGGTACTGAAAATTTATGGGGGATGTCTACTAATGTTTCTAAATCAATTATTGAGACAGTGGCGCCCTTAGCTTTCATTTTTAATAGTTGTGTAGACCAAAGGGCTTTCCCGGATTTAATGAAGTTTATCAAAGTTATATCACATTTAAATCCGGCGACTGCAAAGACTCTAATAATTACAGACCCGTTTCGGTTTTGCCGGTTTTTAGCAGTGTTTGAAAAAGTAATGCTTAATCAAATGCTCAGTCATTTTAACTGTCACAAAATTTTACATGATCGACAGTATCGTTTCACCAGAGGACGTTGTTTTATATAAACGATTTAGTTTATATAAACGAACGTTTATAAACGAACGTTTAGTTTATATAAACGATTTACCTTATTTGCTGAAAAATCAACCACAAATGGTGTTATTTGCTGATGATACTTCCTTGATATTTAGAGTTAATAGACGGGCACAGCACCATGACGACGTAAATGACGCTATGCTTAAGGTTCATAATTGGTTTACTGTAAATAATTTAGTAGTAAATGAGAAGAAAACTAAATGCATAAGATTCGCTTTACCGAATGTTAAAAGTAGTGAATGTAACGTTGTATTGAATAAGGATATACTTGAATTCGTCGAAAAGACTGTTTTCCTAGGGATTACGCTTGACTCAAAGCTGCAATGGGGTCCTCACTTAACATCTCTTGCAGGGCGGTTGAGTTCGGCCGCTTACGCTGTCAGAAAAATCCGGCATTTGACAGACGTGGATACCGCTAGGCTAGTATATTTTAGTTATTTTCATAGCATCATGTCCTACGGTATCTTGCTTTGGGGGCGGGCTGCAGATATTGATTCTATTTTTATTCTGCAAAAGCGGGCTGTCAGAGCCATCTATAATCTCAGCAGTCGCGAGTCTCTAAGAGAATTGTTTAAACAGATTAACATCTTGACGGTACCTTGTCAATACATATATGAAAACATTATGCATGTTCGAAAAAACCTTCATCTTTTTAATAAAATAAGTGACAGACATAGTGTTTATACTAGAAATAGGAACAAATTAGATCAGCCAAGTTTCAGATTGTCAAAAGTTCATACTTCTTTTATGGGGTACTGTGTAAAATTTTATAATAAAATACCTCTTGATATTCTACAACTAAATGAAAGACAATTTAAAACATGTATTAAACGCACACTGTGTAGACAAGCATATTAAAAATTAGAAGACTTCAATGATAAAAATGCTTGGCTAAATGCTGGTCCTGCTCCACAGGCAGTTTAGGGAATTTCCTAATTGGAGGAATGTTGTTTCCTACCCCTTTTTTTTTATTGACATGAGTAACGAGTATCGTTATTATTATACACAAATATATATTTTAATTACTTTTTCGACATTTTAGAAACATTGGAAACCTTAGTTTTGTATAATTTAGCAGCATTATTTCAATTTTGTAAATGTGAGTACCATGGAGCCATATTTTAAGTAAATTATTATGTGCTTGACTTAAATGAGCATGGCGGTTGAGAGAATTGTCATGCTCACTCAAATGTCTCGCTGGTGGTGGCGCGTGTGTTGGGTCATTCGGCTCCCTCTAAAATGGTTGAGCTGAATGGTGCTGATTCACGCGTCATGTTCGTGAACGGGCGCTGTCAGTAGAGATTGGTCAACTCTTAACTGCCATGGTTTTTATCTTGATTATTTTTTATATTTTGTATTTCTAGATTACCTTCATTGTTTTCACATATAGAAGCAACAAGAATAATGTAAGCAGTATTTTGTAAAAACCTGAGTTTAAAAGAGTGTCCGTGGAGTTTCTTGCTCGTTCTTCTCCATAGAGACCTACCTACGTATTGGAACGATCAACTAGCTTCAACTTTCTGTCTAACTGACCGACTCCTTGACAATTCAAAAGTGCCTGTAAATGGTTTAATTGAAATAAATGCTTTGACTTTGACTTTGTTGCACTACTGACGCCGCTGTCACCTTAATCAAGCATATCTTTAAGGCATGGGAAGATCCGCAGGATGCTGTTGGCATCTATTGCGACCTCTCCAAAGCATTTGATTGCGTGAATCACGAAACACTGCTCTTAAAGCTTGAACATTGCGGACTGGGTAAACTAGCGCTTAGCTTGGTAAAATCATATTTGACTTATAGACTTCAACAAGTTCAAGTAAACGGTGTAGATTCATTGGGCTTAAATGTAAAAATGGGGGTACCGCAGGGCTCAATATTGGGTCCGTTCCTCGTTTTAGTTTATATAAACGATTTACCTTATTTACTGAAAAATTATCCACAAATGGTGTTATTTGCTGATGATACTTCCTTGATTTTTGGAGTTAATAGACGGGCACAGCACCTTGACGACGTAAATGCTGCCATGCTTAAGGTTCATGATTTGTTTACTGTAAATAATTTAGTATTAAATGAGAAGAAAACTAAATGTATAAGATTTGCTTTACCGAATGTTAAAAGTCATGAATGTAAAGTTGTATTGAATAAGGATATACTTGAATTCGTCGAAAATACTGTTTTCCTAGGGATTACGCTTGACTCAAAGCTGCAATGGGGTCCTCACTTAACATCTCTTGCAGGGCGGTTGCGTCATTTGACAGACAGACAGAAAAATCCGGCATATGACAGACGTGGATACCGCTAGACTAGTATACCTAGTCTTGCCATAAATATTGTCACGAAGAAAAAATTTTTTTATTGCAAATAATATTTATTACTTTTACAGTGTGTTAGTTTAATACATAAATATAAAACAATTTAAAATATAAAAAGCTTATTCGAAGTGGTCTCCATTGGCTGCAATACAGTCCTTTTAAACGTTGAGGCCAGTTATCAAAAGAAGCACGCACTCTTTCCTTGGGAAAATTCTTCACTGCCAATCGTATGGATTGTTTTAGGGACTCCAAATTATCAAGGTGTTTAGAGCAAGCCGTACTCTCTAAAACTGACCATAAATTATAATCCAGCAGATTAAGATCGGGACTAGACGACGGCCAGTCTTCAGCTCTGATGAAGTCCGAAACGTTCACTTCCTACCAAGACTGCGTGGACCAAGCTTTATAATAATAATAATTCTTTATTTCAGACCACTAGTCCACTTTGTTAGTAACAATTTAACTTATAAACTATGTTAGTAGGCAATTGAAAATTAAAAATTAAAAGTAGGAAGATTCATTCAGAAGTCGATCGAATATCCTTCTACATTTTTTTTTTAAATAAAATGATTGTATAAATATGTAACATCTATAATGCAAAATAAGATTATTAATTAAAAGCCACTGACAACAGTAGGTGTTTCATATAGTATCGAACTACCGAACTAACAATCGCTGTAGGGTTTTTCGCACAAACGTTACATCGCACCAATAAAGTATCGATGGAATAAAACGTCGTACAGTACGGTCAACGTAACTTGGCACGTCTGAAGTTAGCCGATTAGCTGCGCAGTAGACAATTTCGTTCCTAAAAGTTCCATTGCGCAGCCCAACAGCTAACTTCAGACGCGCCAAGTTACGTTGACCGTATCTTACAACTGTATGATCGACACAACGTGTTCGATTCGATATAATAAAAATCGAAGCATCATCTTTCGGTACCACATAGGGAACCCATAAAAATGACAGATTCCAAACTCAAATCTTCAAATTCTTTCTTATTTTTAATTGTAACAGTATTTATGGCCAGACTAAGTATTTTAGTTATTTCCATAGCATCATTTATGTCCTACGGTATCTTGCTTTGGGGGCAGGCTGCAGATATTGATTCTATTTTTATTCTGCAAAAGCGGGCTGTCAGAGCCATGTATAATCTCAGCTGACGTGAATCTCTAAGAGAATTGTTTAAACGGATTAACACCATGACGGTACCTTGTCAATACATATAAGTATATTATGCATGCTCGAAAAAAAAATCATATTTATAATAAAATAAGTGACAGACATAATGTTTCTATAGACTAGAAATAGCAACAAATTAGATCAGCCTAGTTTCAGATTGTCAAAAGTAGGTACATACTTCTTTTATGGGGTACACTGTGTAAAATGTTATAATAAGATACTTATCACTTGATATTCTACAACTGAATGATAGACAATTAAAACATGCATTAAACGCACACTATGTGGACAAGCATATTATAAATTAGAAGATTATATTATAAATGATCAAAATGCTTGGCTTAATGCTGGTCCTGCTCCACAGCCAGTTTAGGGAATTTCCAAATTTAAAAGGAAGAAGATGATGTTTCCTACACCTTTTTTATTGACATGAGTAACGAGTATGTATCGTTATTATTATCGTTCGTCTGACAAATAGACACATTAAAACCTTAGTTTTGTATAATTTAGCAGCATTATTTAAATTTTGTGAATGTGAATACCATGGAGATGGTTCCATGGTATTGACATTGTGTTGTTGTGTTTGACATAAACAAACACGGTGGTTGAGAGCATTGTCATGCTCACTCAAATATCTCGTTGTCGCTGATGGTGGCGCGTGTGTTGGATCATTCGGCTCCCTTCAAAATGGTTGAGTTGAATGGTGCTGAATGTGCTGATCCACGCGTCATGTTCGTGATCGGGCGCTGTCAGTAGAGATTGGTCAACTCTTAACTGCCATGTAGGTACTTTAATACGTATTATCGCTAAAAAGTATTGTTACTGATTGCAGGTTACAAAAAGTTGATTTTGAATTGAAAATTAAAAACCAATATATTGATTTATTTGATGCTATGGTAGATTTATTTCTATTTCACCGGATTACTTTAGTCAGATAAGTAAATATAGTAAGTAATGAATTGCTTTGGTAACACTATGTTAGGGTATAATATACGGGATATAATTATATCCATATGATAAAAAGTAAGTACATTACGACCTTTATCTATCATACTGCGACATATTATACACAGTGGCCTGTCAGTCAGACAACGCTGCTTGTTGCTCCACCCTTCTAGTAGCAGTAGTTCGGTCAACCGGACTAACAACCGAACTACTGCTACTAGAAGGGTGGAGCAACAAGAAACTTTCAGTTGCGATAATTCGGTTCTAACAAAGCACCGAACTACTGAAACTTAAATATGAACCCCTTTAGTTCCCTCTAGTAGCAGTAGTTCGGTTGAAAACACACGGACACACGGACTAGAAAAACCGGACAAGTGTGTCGGACTCGCTCACCGAGGGTTCTGTATACCTAAAGAAGATTGGCAAAACCCCATGTACTTTGAGTGTCGCCTTTATACTTCGCGTGCATTAGTGCGAATTGTTAAAAAATGCGAATTGTTAAATGTTGCCAGGTACAAACTGTAAAAACTAACCATTACGTTATGTTTTCTTTTTATTTATTTTAGAATACAGGTTATAGTTATGATTGGAATATTGCAATCGCATTAATGTCTATTAATATAAAAAGAAAAAATGTGTTCATAATGTTATTATAAAACGATTGTTAGTTTTTAACCATCCAGCCAACATTCATATTCTACTAATAAGTATTATTCCACTGAAAAGGGCAATGATTACTTTCAACACCGCTGTTTTCGTTTAGTTATTGCTACTTTTACTTCTGATTTAACAAAATATTTATTTACGATTTTTTTCTCTTTTCCCACAAAATAATAAAAAAACTTTAATCAGGAAAATAAACTAGTCAACTTGATCTATAAAATGCATATAATTTAATTTAGGCTCGTTTCTCAAATAGAGCGACACTGGCACTGCCGATCTTCTTTGTAGGTACTTACATATCCATAAAGGCTAAGAACTCACGATGCGGTTTTCGCCCGCGCCCGCGCCCGCAGCGGGAGCCGCAAACAACCGCGCACACCGCGGGCATTTAATAAACCGCGTCAAGAAATGTGATTTGATTTTTTACATATAGGTAATATCTGCATTCTACAGAAGCTGCGGGCCCGCAACCGCAGGCGGACGCGGGTGAAAACCGCAGTTCAGTTCTTAGGCTTACTCCGTCTGTGATTCTTCCACGATGAAACGGCTAAACCGATTTTGATGAAATTTGGTATGAAAATTTTTAACAAAAAAAGACAACCGCCTTCAAAAAGTATAAAATAACTTTCAATTCGCAAGTCGGCGGCTTTGGTTTTGCTTGTTGTTTTGTATTGCCACCGACTTGCGAATTGAAAGTTATTTTATACTTCTTGAAGGCGTTTGTCTTTTTTAGTTAAAAAAACTTTTTTTTCGCTTTTTAGTGCCTACTTCTCATCATAAAAATGAATTACGTAACGGCGACACTAAAAAAAATCTGTCATCCCTTAATTTTCAACCCTTGGAATATTTTCTTGAAATTATTATGCAACTAAATTTGAGTTATACACTATCAATTAAAAAAAGAATTATCGAAATCGGACTACACTGAAAAAAGTTATGCATAGTCAAACATAAAAATAAATATATAAAAATTAAGAAAAAAAAAAATCATAAAATGAAAACTACTGGGCTAAATAATGTTAAATTTTTATGGGACCAAATGGCAACAGTTCCGCATCAAACTAAAGAAGAATCACCTAAATCGGATCATAAATCTCGGAGTGATCGATCATACATAAAAAAAAAACAACCGAATTGAGAACCTCCTCCTTTTTGAAGTCGTCTTCAATTGAGAACCTCCTTTTTAATCCGGGACGTCTGCATCCGCGATAACTGACATTCACACGGTGTTCCGGCAAGCGCCTACAGAAATTTGCATACCTAATGTCGAGGCTACGTTGATTATAGCTAATCGTTTTACTTTTTGTTTGTCGACCGACCGGCTACCTACATCTGTGATTTATCATTAGACACATTAAATCTGCACGTTCACATCAAGCAACGCATTTTTTCATTATTCCCCTAAATATACCTGGATCAATCCCGCACACACGGATACAAAACAACAAACAGAACAAAGCCACCGCCACCGACTTCTGAAACTAAAGTAATGTGTGTTCTGTGCTCAAGTTATTTACCATGTTTTTGAAGGCAGTTGTCTTTTTTTATGTTTTTATTTTCCGCTTTTTAGTATCGCCTCAACATCCAAATCCATTAAGAAACGGCGACACAGTTAAATCAGAGATTGAAAGTCCTCCAAAGATTGAACAAACTAAAAAGTCATCTTTGTAATATTTTTGGGATTTTGTTGATTTTTTCAAAAAGCGCCGAATCAATTTTGATAAAATTTATATGGAACCATTTCGTAAGAAACCGCTTTTGAACAAAAAAATATTTTGCAAGTCCGTCTATAGTACCTATATGGCGGCGTTATGCCCGAAAATACATTTAAAAAAATACAAACATTCGAATTGATAACCTTCTCCTTTATGAAGTCGGTTATTATGAGTAAGTATCGAGTTTTTTACCCATTATTTTCCATATTATGAACCTACCCATAAATTATGAATCTATTGGAAATAGATTCAATGTTTCTAAAAATTTTATTTAATATTTAATTTTTATTTAATATGTGGGGACATTTTCACACACGGCCATCTGACCCCAAACTAGGGAGGGAGACCCTGTACTATGAGTGTCAGACAGCTGATATACATACACAAATACATTTTTTTTTTGTAAATACATACATATATAGATAAACAACACCCAGACACAAGGTAAACACAAGTGCTCATCACACAGATGTTTACCCTGGGCGGGAATCGAGCCCGCAACACGCTGCGCAGCAGTCGATCGCTCAGCCTCTGCGCCAACCGTGTCGGCTTGACACAAAAATAACATCCAAAAGTGGCTTCTAATGATGTAATTGAAATAAATAATATGATTTTGACTTTAGATCTAATCTAGGATAGGTTTGTGCACCCTAATAAATATTATAACTAAAAACTGATATTTATATTACAATGTGTTTCCCTAAAGTACTGTAAAGACCACACAAATCTCAAACCAACATTGGTTTCTTTATTATTAACTCAACAACTGACAAGCGAAAAATGTTGCAAGTCAAACCTCCTCTGCTTATGCATCTATGCCATACCATACCACCAAAGATTAGAGAAATTGCTTCAACTAACAATTACTGACCGGTAATAGTGTTAAATGGCGCTAACTATCGTCAAATAAAAAAATGGGTTGTTTCACCAAATCATACGTCAAAAAGTTACTATTACCATAACCAACCAGTCATCGTAATTTTGTGTTGTCAAACAGCTACTTCAAACGTCAAAATATTATGGAATCTCTTTTTGAATAACTTTAACTGACGGATTTTTATGTCATGAAACAACCCATTACATTTAACGTACGTTAAACATCATCAGTCATAGTAACTTTTTAACCGTCCGTATGTAACATTAACCGACTGTTTGAAACAACCCGCCCTTAGATGTCCCAAATGTAAGTAGATATGTATAAAAAAATGCATAGAACTGATGAATTTATAGAAGACTTCCCAAACTACCTAGGTACACTTTAGTGAACAATTGTTGTTGTCAAATTGTTTGGATAAGGTTGACTTTAACTCTTGCTTATGTAAGTCAACTTGGATGGTAGGTCCTGGTTCACTTTATAAAAGAAGTACCTACCTATGTACTCATTTTTTTTTAATATATGGTATAATATTGAAAATACATTTTATTTTCAATAATTTAATTTTTAAATTTCTTCTTAGAAATACTAAGATGCCAGTTGAAAGTTCAAACATATATTATGTAATAAAATACTGTACATACAGCAATTTGTATTATGTATCAACAGATCTGCTCTACAACAGTTGAACTAATATTTGGACACCAACTTTGATATGAACCCCAGAAATGTCTATGAAAAGATAAACCTGTATCTGGTAACCCTTCCCTGTAGTGAATAGGAGCACCACGGAAGGTGGTTTATGATGATGCACTGCTTGATGCTTCGCTCTGGCAATGTTATGATGCACAACTGCTGCTGCCTGTCTGCCACAGCCCGAGTGCATGCGAAGAAGTGACAATTACAAACAAAACATTGCGACCAAAGTATACCTGAGAAAATATAATGTGATGCAAGCGGACAGCATGTAACATACAAACCTGAACAAACTATAAAATAAGTATAAGTATGTAATTACATGAGGTGCAATGCGGTGTTACATGATGTATTGTCTAGCTAGTGAGCATGCGGTAGTTGCCTCCGGGCGCGCCCAGGCGCGGCGCCAGCACGGCCGCCGTCACCGCCGCCAGCACGCCGCCCACCAGCCAGCGCCGCCGCGCCTCGCGCCACGCGCGCGCCCCCGCCGCCCTGCTCCACGACAGTGCCACTACTGGCACTTTCACACTACTCATTACTTTATCACTGAATTGTGAATTGTGACATGCGGCCCGAGCCCGACTGACATTATACCTCGCTCTCGGTATATTAATCTGAATTCAGCATCAGACAGTAATTCATCAAAATAGAACGCGATATTTCTAAGGTCAGAAATTTATCGTAGTGACACATATCGATAATGCACACACACTTGCTAATTTTATGATTGAACATATGCATTCTGCATTTAATATCCTATGTACATTACATACAAATAAATAACTACTTTATTATTTCGTCACTTTAAATTAATTTAAATTATACCTATTCTATCATCTATCCATTCTATCCTGTCACTTGACACTTGTCTGTCAGGCTCACAGAACACTATTACTCCTAGCGGAGGTCAGGCTGTCTGTCTGGTCAATCAATATTGTTGCCAGGTCCGATTTGTTTTACTTTTTTTAAATCGGGGCAGCCAGTAAAACAAATCGGGATTTATGGTTTTAGATTTTTAATTATGTCAACCATTGACGCGTAAGTGAATGAGTCGTCCTGAAGAGAAAATGGTTTAAATATATCTAATGAATCTGCTATCTTTGAGTTAGTATTTAGTTTCTGTATTGGTGTACTTCGCGTTATGCCAATCAATAATAATGTATTTATTTGTTAGAATATTGTTGTTACAAGGTGTTACATATAATATGACGTCCATAATATTCTACTGTTTCCAGCGTACAAATATTTCAAATAGGGAATAAAAATTGAATTAGGTACGTATATATGAATCAGAGAGTATATCAAAATTAGCTGACTCGACAGACGTTGTCCTGTCCCGATCGACCTAATGGGGGATGAAAAAGGGGTGAAAAAAGGGGATGAAAAATAGATGTTGGCCTATTCTCAGACCTACCCAATATGCACAAAAAATTTCATCAGAATCGGTCAAGCCGTTTCGGAGCAGTACGGGAACGAAAACTGTGACACGAGAATTTTATATATTAAATTTGTTGTTTAAATCATACAATGTCAAGGAAAAGGAAAACGCTAACAACTATCAAATACATATATAAATGTCAAGGGTTATTGAATCTGATGTCAAGAATTATTAAATACAATGTCAAGAATTATTAAATACAATGTCAAGAATTATTAAATAAAATGACAAGAATTATTAAATACAATGTCAAGAATTATTAAATACAATGTCAAGAATAGTTAAATACAATGTCAAGAATTATTTTTAAATTTAAACTAAGAATTTATTAACCATAATGTCGTAAATAATAAATTCTATTCAGCCATTAGGAATACAAAGGCAAGTCGTCGTCTAATTTAAATTTTGAATCAAATTTTTCATTTAGAAACTCATTGAGTAGTAACACTTGTGCAATAAGAAGTTAAATAATTTCTTTTTAAATGTCATGAAGTTGAGATTTTTAAAAACATTAGGTAATTTATTATAAACACGAATTGCCATACAATAAACATTATTAGAAAATAGTTTAATCCTTTGTTGGGGTACACATAATTTGTAGACATCTCGACTTTTCCTTATTACAACATCATTATGTACTTTAAATAATGTTTTTATGTTTTTATGTACAAAGATACAGAGCTCGAATATATATAAAGATGGGAGTGGTAATATTTTTAATTTTTTAAAGAGTGGGACGCAGCTTTCTATTGATTGGGCTTTAGTTATAGACCGAATACATTTTTTTTGGGCTCGAAATGCTTTAAGTATATCGACAGAATTACCCCATATTATAATGCCGTAGCGGAGAATTGATGCTACGTAACCATGATAAGCATAGAGTGCTGCATCAATACCAGCCACGCGAGTAATTCTGTATAAAACAAATACAAATCTTTGTAGTTTAGTGCATAATTTGTCAATATGTACTTTCCAGTTGCAATATTTATCTAATGTTATTCCCAAAAAACTAGCACTGTCAACCTCCTCTATAGCGTCATTTGCATATCTAATGTCTAATCGGTGACGTTTGCTATTGTGAGTTTGGAACTGTATAAGTTTGGTTTTACTGATATTGACATGTAAATTGTTGTCTTTTAGCCATTCTATTATTTTGTTTAACGTGTCATTAATCTCTTTTTCGTATTTGGTGATATTGTTATCGGTTAGTTCAACACTAAGGGTTGTATCGTCGGCGTACAGAATGCATGAATATGGGGTTACGTTGGGCAAATCATTTATGTACAGCAAAAACAAAAAAGGTCCTAATATACTGCCCTGGGGAACACCACAGGAGTTTTGACGATAGGCGGATCTATATATTTTTTTTTCCGATGGTGTATGTCTAGTTATCTCTACGCATTGTTGGCGATTATTTAGATAACTTTCTAACCAACGTAACGCATTTCCCCTAACACCATAGCGATTCAGTTTGAAAAGAAGCAGCTTGTGATCTACGAAGTCAAATGCTTTTGACATATCGAGAAATATTGATAATATTGGCCTTTTATCGTTAAGACTAGAGGTAATAATTTTCACAAGAGAAAAACATGCAAGAGTTGTGGATTTATTTTTTCTGAAACCAAACTGTTCCTCTTTTAAAACCGAATGCCTTATTATAAAGGTGTGCAGTTTATCATACATAATTCGTTCAAAAATTTTGGAAATAACGGGTATTAGAGTAATCGGACGATAGTTGTTCATGTCATTTTTATCACCTTTTTTGTATAATGGTTTGACGATAGAAAATTTTAGTCTAGTGGGGAATAATCCTTGAAATAATGATAGATTAATAATAATGTGGTTGAGATATATATTTAGAGCAAAGTTTAAGAATTTTTGTATTAATGTCGTCATACCCGGTTGAGTTAGTCGAATTTAAAGAATTAATAATTTCATACACAGTATCTTTATTAGTTGGAGTTAAAAAAATGCTATCCGCTATTTCAGTGATGGCATGTCTCAGAAGTAGGCAGTGACCTGTCGCTGTCGGCCGTGGTCGAGTCGATGGTCAACAGCGCAGAGTCCTGGGACGCGGTGGTTTCCTTCTGCGAAAGTGTCATGTCGCAGAAGGAGGCTGCGGAAAGGGAGAGGGAGATCTCAACGCCCCCGCTCACGGGGAGTCTCCAACCAGAGCTGCTGGAGGAGGTTGTCTCAGCCCTCTTCCCGGCACGAGCGGAGCATACTCCACCGCCGATGGCTTTGCCCACAGACGCAGAGTCCACAGAGGAGAACGCCATCAGCGTCCCAGAGGTGACACAGGCAGAGATGGGGGCGGCCGTGCTGCGGCTCCGGGCCAAGAACGTGGCTCCGGGGCCCGACGGCATTCACGGCTTAGCGTTGGCCCTCGCTCTGAAGGAGCTAGAGCCCCAACTTAGAGGACTGTTTACAGCGTGCCTTGAGCGGGGCCAGTTTCCCACATTGTGGAAATCTGGTCGTCTGGTCCTGCTCAAGAAGGCGGGGCGCCCTGCGGACTCTCCGTCCGCGTACCGGCCCATAGTGCTGCTGGACGAGGTGGGAAAGCTGTTTGAGCGGATAATCGCAGCCCGCCTCGTCAGCCACTTGTGCGAAGAGGGGCCGGACCTGGACGAGAGCCAGTATGGCTTTCGGCATGGGCGCTCTACCATACACGCTGTATCGCGGGTTAGAGTCCTGGCGGAGGAAGCGGTGTCCCGGGGCGGGGTGATGTTGGCGGTGTCCTTGGACATTTCCAACGCCTTCAACGCCCTGCCCTGGAGTTGTGTACGGGAGGCACTGCGCTATCATCGTGTGCCTTCCTACCTCCGCCGCATAGTTGGGGCTTATTTGTCCGAGAGGTGTGTCACCTACGTGGGACGTGATGGCGAGCACCAGCGCACCATGTCGTGCGGTGTTTCGCAGGGTTCCGTCTTAGGACCGCCCCTGTGGAACATCAGGTACGACTGGGTGCTGAGGGGCGAGCTCCAGCCGGGCGTGGACCTGACGTGTTACGCTGACGACACGCTGGTCACGGCCCGGGGGAGTTCGTACAGGGAGGCAGCGTTGCTGGCGACGGCTGCGGTCTCACAGGTGGTGGGCCGCATCCGGCGCCTCGGCCTGGAGGTGGCCCTCAACAAGTTGGAGGCCGTGATCTTTCACGGCCCCCGGCGGGCGCCGCCGCCGGGATCGCACATCGTGGTCGGGGGGGCCAGAATAGCTGTCGAGTCCACCATGAAGTACCTTGGATTGGTGCTCGACAGCCGATGGGATTTTGGCCCTCATTTCCAGCGGCTGGCGCCCAAGTTGTTGGGCGCGGCTGGGGCGTTGTCAACGCTGCTTCCCAATCTGGGGGGCCCGAGCGCCGTCTGCAGGCGGCTCTACGTGGGGATCGTGCGATCAGGGGATATCGCACGATCTCCTACGAGGCGGCTTGTGCACTGGCCGGAACCCCGCCCTGGGACCTGGAGGCGAATGTGCTCGCGTCACTGTACCGGTGGCGCGAGGAAGCGCGGGCGCGGGGCGAGCGACCGATGCAGCGACATATGGAGCTGCGTCGGTCTCAGCTTCGCGAGGTCCTGGTGGCGGAATGGCGGGACAGGCTTTCGCGCCCTACCGCCGGCCTCGCTATCATCGAGGCGGTCCGGCCAGTGCTCGAGCGCTGGCTCGGGAGGAGGCACGGCTCCCTGTCGTTTCGGGTGACGCAGGTGCTCTCGGGGCATGGTTGCTTCGGGAAGTACCTGTGTCGCATAAACAGGGAGCCGGACGCCCGGTGTCACCACTGCGTCGACTGCCGGGAGGACACGGCGCGGCATACGCTGGCGGAATGTGCCGCTTGGGAGGGGCCGCGCCGTGCCCTCGTCTCAGAAGTGGGCAGTGACCTGTCGCTGTCGGCCGTGGTCGAGTCGATGGTCGACAGCGCAGAGTCCTGGGACGCGGTGGTTTCCTTCTGCGAAAGTGTCATGTCGCAGAAGGAGGCTGCGGAAAGGGAGAGGGAGATCTCAACCTCCCACCCTGCCCGCAGCAGGCGCACCGGGCGTTGGCTGAGTGCCCAGCTTGGGCAGAGCAGCGTCGTGAACTCTCCGCAGCAGTAGGTGACCTCTCGCTCCCGAACATCGTTCTTTCGATGGTCCGGAGCGAGAGTGCGTGGGAGGCTGTCGCCTCTTTTTGCGAGCATGTCATGCACGCAAAAGAGGCGGCAGAGAGGGTGAGGGAAGCAACTGCCTCGCTTCCCTCCAGGAGAAGACGCACTGGGCGCCGGAGGGCGCTTAATGACCTCCGGCCTCCATGAGTTGCCGGCCTGCGGGTGGTCGACTTAGGGGCAGTCCACCACCCGACCAGATGCAGGCCCGTGTAGGCGGCGCGCCGTGTTCTGCGCGCGCCACACTAGAGTATTCGGCGGCGCTCAGACCGCCGAGGTCGACGGGATCCGCCATGTAAGCGGATCATAGCCTGGCGGGGGCGCGGTGCATGCGCGAGCGAATCCCGTACCCCCGCCCATAGGTCAGTCGAGGAACACCGTGGTGGTTTTAGCCGGTAGGAGTCCGGCACACCCTCCCGTCTTCCCCGGGGACGGGGGACAGTCCATGAGGATTTCCCCACGTAAAAAAAAAAAAAAAAAAAAAAAAAAGGCGCACCGGGCGTCGGCGGAGGGCGGATAACGCCCTCTTCCGGCCCCCCTAAATGGGTCCAGGGGCGGCAGACTCGGGGACGTCTGTCGCCCCCCACATACACCAGGACCCGAGGTGGCGGCGCGTAGTGTTCCACGCGCGCCCCTCTAAGACGTCCGGGGGGGAGTCTAACACCTCACTCCCCCCCCTGACCCGAGAAGTGGCCCGCTGCAGCGGGCCGGCACCAGCCGGGGGTTGCGGAAGTATCTCCAGTTCCCGCGACCCCCGACGTAGGTGTGAGATGGAACACCGGGGTGGTTTTTAGTCAGTAAGAGTCTGACAGACCCCTCCGCCCGCCCCAGGGCGGAGGACATCCATGAGGATTTTCCACCCCGTACCAAAAAAAAAAAAAAAAAAGGTTAGGTTGGGGTGGGGTGCGTGCAGAAAACCTCCTCGTGTGCCTGATTGCTGCTGGTTCCTTTCGAATACGTTCGGGGGAAAGAGCAGTGATCGGGCCGGTGCACCCTGGGTACAGTCAATATTCTCGAGAATATTGGCTGTGGCGAATTTCTGCGTGGGGGGGGGGAGCTTCAGGCTCGTGGAGGTGGGGCCCAATCTGGGCCGAAAAGGGGCGTTTTTTCACGTGTCCCTCTGATTTAAGCAGAGGACACAGTGGTGAAGCATGGGCGGCGCTCGTCGTGCACTTACCCTGCCTACGGGCTGGCAGCGGGAGAACCTTTCTCCCGACTGCACCCGTCGAAATCGTAATCCGTGAAGAGCTCACATCTTGGGACTTGGAACGGGACGAGGGTCTTGGCTTAACCGCCTGGGCCGCGAGGAAGAGAACCTCTATAATAAATTCCTCTAATACCAAGTTTTGGTGCGTGGCGAGGGTATGGATGGCTGAGGAGTAGTGTCACTTGCAACTTTGTAGTTGTAGGTGGCGCATCAGTCGTTAGCGCACCCCCAGCCAGGGGCCAGTGGGACCTCGGGGTTGGGAAATAAATGACACCACTTACCTAGGGACAGGGGGTTAACTAGGTGGACGGAATAAATCCCCCACTACTCGTGGGAACAAAATGGAAAAATTAATAAATAAAACTGAAGAGGAAGAGGTGGATGCGGCATTAAAGTCTGATGACGCATCGGTGACGAGCGTGCGAAGCGCGGAGAAAGTAAACAGCAAGCGAGAAAAGGAGCTCCAGGTTAGCCTGGAGCGCCTGCGCGACGAGGAGGTGGCCACTGCCAAGAGAGCGGCGGCGGCGAGCGCTTTCAGAAAGCGCCCGCGGAGTTTGGGATCGGGACCAATAGGTCTCTCCTCCAGCGAGGAGAACCTGTCGGCCCCCAAAGTGCCAACGGCACGGAGAGGGAGAGGTCGTGCGGTGGCAGGTGGAGCTCCCGCTCGACCACCGGAGCGTGACATGCGGGGACGGTTCGTGCCGATATCTCGGCCCGACACGCCAGCTCCGACTGACAACGTAGAGAGTATGGGAAGCGACTCTGAGCACGGACAGAGCTCGATCGCGGACCATAGCGAGGGCTCCCTGCTAGGCTCAAATAGGGCGGAGGCGAATGCCGCAAGGCGGGCGCAACGCAAGGCTGTCGCGGAGGGCGAAGTCACTGAGTTGTCCCGACAGGCTCGAGAGCGGCGCGAAGCTCGGCTGGCAGCCGGTGGGGGTGTTTCGGCGGTGGCGCTCAGTCGCCAAGTTCTGGACGGCGTGGATGTCGTCCTGAAGGTTGCCACCAAATCGGGCAACCTGAAGGGCACGTTCACGCGCGCCCTGAAGGAGGCGGCTGACGACATCAGAGAGGCGGTTGGGGTCCTCGTAAGTCGTACGAGCACGGATGAGACGGCGAAGCTGTGGGAGGAGAACAGCCGTCTCCGCTCCGAGGTAGAGGACCTCAAGCGGCAATTTGCCGCCCAAAGAATGTCTCCCGCGGCCGCCGGTCCTGCTTCCACTGCGGTCCCGTCGCCGGCCCCATCGTCGATCCCTGCACTTGCGGATGCGGAGATCGAGAAGATCGCGCGCATCTGCATGATGCAGTGTGGGACGATGGTGGGGGCACGCCTGGAGGCCTTG
Organism: Charanyca ferruginea; assembly: GCA_947361185.1. Lineage (NCBI taxonomy): Eukaryota > Metazoa > Arthropoda > Insecta > Lepidoptera > Noctuidae > Charanyca > Charanyca ferruginea. Next base: position 132,882 of record OX376078.1, on the reverse strand, counting down.
GAATCGAGGCTCTTGCCGCCCGAGACCCTCCGCCCACCGCTCGCTGCGGACCAGCGGAGAAAGGCGACGCCCGCTCAGCCGGGGCCGGTACCCGCTAAATTGGGGACGGCGCCCGCTACTGCGGCCGCGGTGGCGGCAGGGCCTAAGAAGCCCAGTAAGGCGGCGGATAAAACCGCACCAGCGGCCGCTTCGAGGACAACTGCGAGAGGCGCATCTGCGGCCGGTTCGCGGACGACCGCGACGGGCGCATCCGCACCCGCTTCTCAGACGACGGCGGCCGCGGCGACCGCGTCCGAACCCACCGAGAAGACGGAGGAGGGCTGGACAGAGGCCAAGAAGCGCCGCCGTCGAAGAAAAAGGAAGAAGGCAGCACCACCAGCACCGGCACCGCCAGCACCGGCAACGAAAAAGGCCAAACGACCGCCGAAGGTCAGAGCCCCTCGCTCCGCGGCTGTAGTAATTACGCTGCAGCCCGGAGTCGTCGAAAGGGGCCTCTCCTATAAGGCGGTCCTACTGGAGGCGAAGGCCAAAGTTGCGTTCCCCGACCTAGGCACACCGTCCGGCTTCAAAATGAGGCCGGCAATCACGGGGGCGCGGCTGCTGGAGGTGTCTGGTGCCTCTAGCGGCGAAAAGGCGGACATCCTGGCCGCCAAGTTGAAAGAAGTCTTCAACCCGGAGGACGTCCGGGTGTACAGGCCGATGAAGACCGCTGAGATGCGCGTCGACGGTCTGGACGACTCGGTGACTCCGCCCGTGTCGGTGGATGTCCGCCTGCAGACGTGCGGACGGGCGAGATTCGCGTCGACGCTTCCGGGCTCGGCGCGATCTGGGTGCGGTGTCCGGTGGTGGCGGCCAACAAAGTCGCCGATGCTGGGCGTCTGTTGGTGGGGTGGGTTGCAGCGAGGGCGAAGCTGCTGCAACCCAGGGTTATGCGGTGCTTCCGCTGCCTTGACATTGGGCATGTCAAGGCTCGGTGCACCGGCCAAGTCGACCGCAGCGATCAGTGTTATCGCTGCGGTCAGCCCGGCCACAAGGCGGCCCAGTGCTCCGCGGCGCCAAACTGCAGCCTCTGTACAGCTGCAGGGAGGCCCGCTGGGCACACAGCGGACGGAAAGGCCTGTGCGCCCCCCAGGAAGAGAGGGGGCGCCAAGGCTGCTGGGGGCCCTTTACCCCCCCCGCAGGCTGGCGCCTCATCGGCCGACTCCCGGCCTAGGAATGGTGCAAACCCGGAGGGAACGGACTGCGCATAAATGGCGCTGTACCATTTCCTCCAGGGCAACATCAACCACTCTGCCAGAGCTCAGGACCTCTTCCCCCAGAGCATGGCAGAGTGGTCGATTGACGTGGCTGTGGTCGCCGAGCCGTACTTCGTCCCCTCCAGGGATAACTGGGTGGGAGACTTGGACGGCTTGGTGGCTATCATTGGCGGGGCTCTGGTCAACCCGTCCCGAGGTCACGGCTGGGTAGCCGCCCTCGCGGACGGCATTGGCATTGTTGGTGCGTATTTTTCGCCCAACAAGAGCCTCGCTGACTTCGAGAGGTTCCTTGTCGAGTTGGGTGCCGTCGTAGGCCGTCTTCACCCTCGCCCGGTGCTGTTGCTAGGGGATCTCAACGCCAAGTCTGCGGCGTGGGGATCTCCGGTGACCGATGCTCGGGGTGAGGTGCTGGAGGAGTGGGCGGTCACGACTGGCTTGGCCGTTCTGAATCGGGGTGAGGTTCAGACGTGCGTGCGGCAGCGGGGCGGGTCAATAGTGGACGTCTCGTTCGCTAGCCCTGCTGTCGCGAGCCGTGTCCGTGACTGGCGTGTCGCCGTGGAGGTGGAGACGTTGTCGGATCATCGATACATCCGTTTTGACGTCTCCGCCCAGACCACGAGCGGCCGCGGTTCATCGGCCCCGCAAACGAACGGTCCGCGGTGGGCGCGTAAGCGCATGAACAGGGAACTTCTCGAGGAGGCCGCCATTGTCCAGGCCTGGTTCCGGGAGTCGGAGACGAACGGACCCGTCGACGTCGAACTGGAGGCGCTGTGGTTCCGCGGGGCGATGACGCAAATTTGCGACGCGTCCATGCCCCGGGTCCACGCACAGTCAGCAGGGCGCCAGGTGTACTGGTGGTCGGCCGAGATCGCTCGTATGCGCATTGAGTGCGTAGCGGTCAGACGCCGGTACACCCGATACCGGAGGAGACGTCGTCGGGTCCCGGACGAAGAAGCCGCGCTGTATGAGGTGTACCGCGCGGCTAAGAGGACTCTGTGTCTGGCCATCGGCGATGCGAAGACGCAAGCCAGGGAGGAGATGTTGGAGACCCTAAACCGGGATCCGTGGGGGCGCCCATATCAAGCGGTTCGAGGGAAACTTCGGTCTGCGGCGCCCCCGCTCACGGGGAGTCTCCAACCAGAGCTGCTGGAGGAGGTTGTCTCAGCCCTATTCCCGGCACGAGCGGAGCATACTCCACCGCCGATGGCTTTGCCCACAGACGCAGAGTCCACAGAGGAGAACGCCATCAGCGTCCCAGAGGTGACACAGGCAGAGATGGGGGCGGCCGTGCTGCGGCTCCGGGCCAAGAACGTGGCTCCGGGGCCCGACGGCATTCACGGCTTAGCGTTGGCCCTCGCTCTGAAGGAGCTAGAGCCCCAACTTAGAGGCCTGTTTACAGCGTGCCTTGAGCGGGGCCAGTTTCCCACATTGTGGAAATCTGGTCGTCTGGTCCTGCTCAAGAAGGCGGGGCGCCCTGCGGACTCTCCGTCCGCGTACCGGCCCATAGTGCTGCTGGACGAGGTGGGAAAGCTGTTTGAGCGGATAATCGCAGCCCGCCTCGTCAGCCACTTGTGCGAAGAGGGGCCGGACCTGGACGAGAGCCAGTATGGCTTTCGGCATGGGCGCTCTACCATACACGCTGTATCGCGGGTTAGAGTCCTGGCGGAGGAAGCGGTGTCCCGGGGCGGGGTGATGTTGGCGGTGTCCTTGGACATTTCCAACGCCTTCAACGCCCTGCCCTGGAGTTGTGTACGGGAGGCACTCCGGTATTATCGTGTGCCCTACCCCTTCCTACCTCCGCCGCATAGTTGGGGCTTATCTGTCCGAGAGGTGTGTCACCTACGTGGGTAGTGATGGCGAGCACCAGCGCCGCATGTCGTGCGGTGTTCCGCAGGGTTCCGTCTTAGGACCGCCCCTGTGGAACATCGGGTACGACTGGGTGCTGAGGGGCGAGCTCCAGCCGGGCGTGGACCTGACGTGTTACGCTGACGACACGCTGGTCACGGCCCGGGGGAGTTCGTACAGGGAGGCAGCGTTGCTGGCGACGGCTGCGGTCTCACAGGTGGTGGGCCGCATCCGGCGCCTCGGCCTGGAGGTGGCCCTCAACAAGTCGGAGGCCGTGATCTTTCACGGCCCCCGGCGGGCGCCGCCGCCGGGATCACACATCGTGGTCGGGGGGGCCAGAATAGCTGTCGAGTCCACCATGAAGTACCTTGGATTGGTGCTCGACAGTCGATGGGATTTTGGCCCTCATTTCCAGCGGCTGGCGCCCAAGTTGTTGGGCGCGGCTGGGGCGTTGTCAACGCTGCTTCCCAATCTGGGGGGCCTAAGCGCCGTCTGCAGGCGGCTCTACGTGGGGATCGTGCGATCGATGGCCCTTTATGGGGCCCCGATCTGGGCGGCAGACCTGACGGCCGGAAGCATCGCCGTGCTGCGAAAGCCGCAACGCGCGATGGCCGTCAGAGTCATCAGGGGATATCGCACGATCTCCTACGAGGCGGCTTGTGCACTGGCCGGATCCCCGCCCTGGGACCTGGAGGCGAAGGTACTCGCGTCACTGTACCGGTGGCGCGAGGAAGCGCGGGCGCGGGGCGAGCGACCGATGCAGCGACACATGGAGCTGCGTCGGTCCCAGCTTCGCGAGGTCCTGGTGGCGGAATGGCGGGACAGGCTTTCGCGCCCTACCGCCGGCCTCGCCATCATCGAGGCGGTCCGGCCAGTGCTCGAGCGCTGGCTCGGGAGGAGGCACGGCTCCCTGTCGTTTCGGGTGACGCAGGTGCTCTCGGGGCATGGTTGCTTCGGGAAGTACCTGTGTCGCATAAACAGGGAGCCGGACGCCCGGTGTCACCACTGCGTCGACTGCCGGGAGGACACGGCGCGGCATACGCTGGCGGAATGTGCCGCTTGGGAGGGGCCGCGCCGTGCCCTCGTCTCGGAAGTAGGCAGTGACCTGTCGCTGTCGGCCGTGGTCGAGTCGATGGTCGACAGCGCAGAGTCCTGGGACGCGGTGGTTTCCGTCTGCGAAAGTGTCATGTCGCAGAAGGAGGCTGCGGAAAGGGAGAGGGAGATCTCAACCTCCCACCCTGCCCGCAGCAGGCGCACCGGGCGTCGGCGAAGGGCGGACAACGCCCTCTTCCGGCCCCCCTAAATGGGTCCAGGGGCGGCAGACTCGGGGACGTCTGTCGCCCCCCACATACACCAGGACCCGAGGTGACGGCGCGTAGTGTTCCACGCGCGCCCCTCTAAGACGTCCGGGGGGGAGTCTAACACCTCACTCCCCCCCCTGACCCGAGAAGTGGCCCGCTGCAGCGGGCCGGCACCAGCCGGGGGTTGCGGAAGTATCTCCAGTTCCCGCGACCCCCGACGTAGGTGTGAGATGGAACTCCGGGGTGGTTTTTAGTCAGTAAGAGTCTGACAGACCCCTCCGCCCGCCCCAGGGCGGAGGACATCCATGAGGATTTTCCACCCCGTACCAAAAAAAAAAAAAAAAAAAGGTTAGGTTAGGTTCCGGTCTGGTGTCACGGAGGGAATGGACTGCGCATAAATGGCGCTGTACCATTTCCTCCAGGGCAACATCAACCACTCTGCCAGAGCTCAGGACCTCTTCCTCCAGAGCATGGCAGAGTGGTCGATTGACGTGGCTGTGGTCGCCGAGCCGTACTTCGTCCCCCCCAGGGATAACTGGGTGGGAGACTTGAACGGCTTGGTGGCCATCATTGGCGGGGCTCTGGTCAACCCGTCCCGAGGTCACGGCTGGGTAGCCGCCCTCGCGGACGGCATTGGCATAGTTGGTGCGTATTTTTCGCCCAACAAGAGCCTCGCCGACTTCGAGAGGTTCCTTGTCGAGTTGGGTGCCGTCGTAGGCCGTCTTCACCCTCGCCCGGTGCTGTTGCTGGGGGATCTCAACGCCAAGTCTGCGGCGTGGGGATCTCCAGTGACCGATGCTCGGGGTGAGGTGCTGGAGGAGTGGGCGGTCACGACTGGCTTGGCCGTTCTGAATCGGGGTGAGGTTCACACGTGCGTGCGGCAGCGGGGCGGGTCAATAGTGGACGTCTCGTTCGCTAGCCCTGCTGTCGCGAGCCGTGTCCGCGACTGGCGTGTCGCCGTGGAGGTGGAGACGTTGTCGGATCATCGATACATCCGTTTTGACGTCTCCGCCCAGACCACGGGCGGCCGCGGTTCATCGGCCCCGCAAACGAACGGTCCGCGGTGGGCGCGTAAGCGCATGAACAGGGAACTTCTCGAGGAGGCCGCCATTGTCCAGGCCTGGTTCCGGGAGTCGGAGACGAACGGACCCGTCGACGTCGAACTGGAGGCGCTGTGGTTCCGCGGGGCGATGACGCAAATCTGCGACGCGTCCATGCCCCGGGTCCACGCACAGTCAGCAGGGCGCCAGGTGTACTGGTGGTCGGCCGAGATCGCACGTATGCGCGTTGAGTGCGTAGCGGTCAGACGCCGGTACACCCGATACCGGAGGAGACGTCGTCGGGTCCCGGACGAAGAAGCCGCGCTGTATGAGGTGTACCGCGCGGCTAAGAGGACTCTGTGTCTGGCCATCGGCGATGCGAAGACGCAAGCCAGGGAGGAGATGTTGGAGACCCTAAACCGGGATCCGTGGGGGCGCCCATATCAAGCGGTTCGAGGGAAACTTCGGTCTGCGGCGCCCCCGCTCACGGGGAGTCTCCAACCAGAGCTGCTGGAGGAGGTTGTCTCAGCCCTCTTCCCGGCACGAGCGGAGCATACTCCACCGCCGATGGCTTTGCCCACAGACGCAGAGTCCACAGAGGAGAACGCCATCAGCGTCCCAGAGGTGACACAGGCAGAGATGGGGGCGGCCGTGCTGCGGCTCCGGGCCAAGAACGTGGCTCCGGGGCCCGACGGCATTCACGGCCTAGCGTTGGCCCTCGCTCTGAAGGAGCTAGAGCCCCAACTTAGAGGACTGTTTACAGCGTGCCTTGAGCGGGGCCAGTTTCCCACATTGTGGAAATCTGGTCGTCTGGTCCTGCTCAAGAAGGCGGGGCGCCCTGCGGACTCTCCGTCCGCGTACCGGCCCATAGTGCTGCTAGACGAGGTGGGAAAGCTGTTTGAGCGGATAATCGCAGCCCGCCTCGTCGGCCACTTGTGCGAAGAGGGGCCGGACCTGGACGAGAGCCAGTATGGCTTTCGGCATGGGCGCTCCACCATACACGCTGTATCAAGGGTGAGAGTCCTGGCGGAGGAAGCGGTGTCCCGGGGCGGGGTAATGTTGGCGGTGTCCTTGGACATTTCCAACGCATTCAACACCCTGCCCTGGAGTTGTGTACGGGAGGCACTGCGCTATCATCGTGTGCCTTCCTACCTCCGCCGCATAGTTGGGGCTTATTTGTCCGAGAGGTGTGTCACCTACGTGGGACGTGATGGCGAGCACCAGCGCCGCATGTCGTGCGGTGTTCCGCAGGGTTCCGTCTTAGGACCGCCCCTGTGGAACATCGGGTACGACTGGGTGCTGAGGGGCGAGCTCCAGCCGGGCGTGGACCTGACGTGTTACGCTGACGACACGCTGGTCACGGCCCGGGGGAGTTCGTACAGGGAGGCAGCGTTGCTGGCGACGGCTGCGGTCTCACAGGTGGTGGGCCGCATCCGGCGCCTCGGCCTGGAGGTGGCCCTCAACAAGTCGGAGGCCGTGATCTTTCACGGCCCCCGGCGGGCGCCGCCGCCGGGATCACACATCGTGGTCGGGGGGGCCAGAATAGCTGTCGAGTCCACCATGAAGTACCTTGGATTGGTGCTCGACAGCCGATGGGATTTTGGCCCTCATTTCCAGCGGCTGGCGCCCAAGTTGTTGGGCGCGGCTGGGGCGTTGTCAACGCTGCTTCCCAATCTGGGGGGCCCGAGCGCCGTCTGCAGGCGGCTCTACGTGGGGATCGTGCGATCGATGGCCCTTTATGGGGCCCCGATCTGGGCGGCAGACCTGACGGCCGGAAGCATCGCCGTGCTGCGAAAGCCGCAACGCGCGATGGCCGTCAGAGTCATCAGGGGATATCGCACGATCTCCTACGAGGCGGCTTGTGCACTGGCCGGATCCCCGCCCTGGGACCTGGAGGCGAAGGTACTCGCGTCACTGTTCCGGTGGCGCGAGGAAGCGCGGGCGCGGGGCGAGCGACCGATGCAGCGACACATGGAGCTGCGTCGGTCTCAGCTTCGCGAGGTCCTGGTGGCGGAATGGCGGGACAGGCTTTCACGCCCTACCGCCGGCCTCGCCATCATCGAGGCGGTCCGGCCAGTGCTCGAGCGCTGGCTCGGGAGGAGGCACGGTTCCCTGTCGTTTCGGGTGACGCAGGTGCTCTCGGGGCATGGTTGCTTCGGGAAGTACCTGTGTCGCATAAACAGGGAGCCGGACGCCCGGTGTCACCACTGCGTCGACTGCCGGGAGGACACGGCGCGGCATACGCTGGCGGAATGTGCCGCTTGGGAGGGGCCGCGCCGTGCCCTCGTCTCAGAAGTAGGCAGTGACCTGTCGCTGTCGGCCGTGGTCGAGTCGATGGTCGACAGCGCAGAGTCCTGGGACGCGGTGGTTTCCTTCTGCGAAAGTGTCATGTCGCAGAAGGAGGCTGCGGAAAGGGAGAGGGAGATCTCAACCTCCCACCCTGCCCGCAGCAGGCGCACCGGGCGTCGGCGAAGGGCGGACAACGCCCTCTTCCGGCCCCCCTAAATGGGTCCAGGGGCGGCAGACTCGGGGACGTCTGTCGCCCCCCACATACACCAGGACCCGAGGTGGCGGCGCGTAGTGTTCCACGCGCGCCCCTCTAAGACGTCCGGGGGGGAGTCTAACACCTCACTCCCCCCCCTGACCCGAGAAGTGGCCCGCTGCAGCGGGCCGGCACCAGCCGGGGGTTGCGGAAGTATCTCCAGTTCCCGCGACCCCCGACGTAGGTGTGAGATGGAACACCGGGGTGGTTTTTAGTCAGTAAGAGTCTGACAGACCTCTCCGCCCGCCTCAGGGCGGAGGACATCCATGAGGATTTTCCACCCCGTACCAAAAAAAAAAAAAAAAAAAGGTTAGGTTGGGGTCCGCCGGGATCACACATCGTGGTCGGGGGGGCCAGAATAGCTGTCGAGTCCACCATGAAGTACCTTGGATTGGTGCTCGACAGCCGATGGGATTTTGGCCCTCATTTCCAGCGGCTGGCGCCCAAGTTGTTGGGCGCGGCTGGGGCGCTATCAACGCTGCTTCCCAATCTGGGGGGCCCGAGCGCCGTCTGTAGGCGGCTTTACGTGGGGATCGTGCGATCGATGGCCCTGTACGGGGCCCCGATCTGGGCGGCAGACCTGACGGCCGGAAGCATCGCCGTGCTGCGAAAGCCGCAGCGAGCGATGGCCGTCAGAGTCATCAGGGGGTATCGCACGATCTCCTACGAGGCGGCTTGTGCACTGGCCGGATCCCCGCCCTGGGACCTGGAGGCGAAGGTACTCGCGTCACTGTACCGGTGGCGCGAGGAAGCGTGGGCGCGGGGCGAGCGACCGATGCAGCGACACATGGAGTTGCGTCGGTCTCAGCTTCGCGAGGTCCTGGTGGCGGAATGGCGGGACAGGCTTTCGCGCCCTACCGCCGGCCTCGCCATCATCGAGGCGGTCCGGCCAGTGCTCGAGCGCTGGCTCGGGAGAAGGCACGGCTCCCTGTCGTTTCGGGTGACGCAGGTGCTCTCGGGGCATGGTTGCTTCGGGAAGTACCTGTGTCGCATAAACAGGGAGCCGGACGCCCGGTGTCACCACTGCGTCGACTGCCGGGAGGACACGGCGCGGCATACGCTGGCGGAATGTGCCGCTTGGGAGGGGCCGCGCCGTGCCCTCGTCTCAGAAGTAGGCAGTGACCTGTCGCTGTCGGCCGTGGTAGAGTCGATGGTCGACAGCGCAGAGTCCTGGGACGCGGTGGTTTCCTTCTGCGAAAGTGTCATGTCGCAGAAGGAGGCTGCGGAAAGGGAGAGGGAGATCTCAACCTCCCACCCTGCCCGCAGCAGGCGCACCGGGCGTCGGCGAAGGGCGGATAACGCCCTCTTCCGGCCCCCCTAAATGGGTCCAGGGGCGGCAGACTCGGGGACGTCTGTCGCCCCCCACATACACCAGGACCCGAGGTGGCGGCGCGTAGTGTTCCACGCGCGCCCCTCTAAGATGTCCGGGGGGGAGTCTAACACCTCACTCCCCCCCCCTGACCCGAGAAGTGGCCCGCTGCAGCGGGCCGGCACCAGCCGGGGGTTGCGGAAGTATCTCCAGTTCCCGCGACCCCCGACGTAGGTGTGAGATGGAACACCGGGGTGGTTTTTAGTCAGTAAGAGTCTGACAGACCCCTCCGCCCGCCCCAGGGCGGAGGACATCCATGAGGATTTTCCAACCCGTATCAAAAAAAAAAAAAAAAAAAAAAAGGTTAGGTTGGGGTGGGGTGCGTGCAGAAAACCTCCTCGTGTGCCTGATTGCTGCTGGTTCTGTTTGAATACGTTCGGGGGAAAGAGCAGTGGTCGGGCCGGTGCACCCTGGGCACGGTCAATGGTCTCTCCAACTCGGGGAGGGTATTGATTACCCTCTCCGGGTTGGAGAGACTATTGACCGTGGCGAATTTCTGCGTGGGGGGGAGCATTATGCTCCGGGGTCGTCTCCGACCGAGTGACGGATCGTCCATTCACCTCCCTCTGATCGCAGAGGGCAGGACGAGTGGACGAAGGGTGGCGAAACCTAATCCCAAGGTCTAGCGTGCCGAGGGGATGAATGGCCGGAGGGTATCCGGTCGTTAGCGCTTGGGGGGGATCAGGGAATAGGGACCTCACCCTTAAAAAGGAAAAACGAATATGGAAAACACGACTACAGTAAATATTCCCCAGGCGGGTCCCGGAAATTCCGGGGAATCCCGCCCCTCTACTGAGGGCTGCCCTACCGTATCTGGGGGGGGCAAACCAACCTGCAGTCACACCAACGACACAAAGCTAGCACAAAGGACAGAAACTGACGGAATGGAAATTGATGCGAGGAATAGGCGAGAAAAGGAGCTCCAGGTCAGCCTGGAGCGCCTGCGCGATGAGGAGGTGGCCGCTGCAAAGAGGGCGGCGGCGGCGAGCGCTTTCAGAAAGCGCCCGCGGAGTGTGGGATCGGGACCGATGGGTCTCTCCTCTAGCGAGGAGAGCTTGTCGGCCCCGAAGGTGCCAACGGCACGCAGAGGGCGAGGTCGAAAGGTGGCGAATGTAGCCCCCGCTCGACCGCCGGAGCGTGATGTGCGGGGCCGGTTCGTGCCGGTATCCCGGCCCGACACGCCGGCGCCGTCGGATAATGTGGAGAGCGTGGGGAGCGACTCTGAGCCCGGTCGGAGCTCAATCGCGGACCACAGTGAGAGCTCCCTACTGGGCTCGAACAGGGCGGAGGCGAACGCCGCCAAGCGGGCTCAGCGAAGGCTGTCGCGGAGGGCGAAGTCGCCGAGTTATCCCGACAGGCCCGGGAGCGGCGCACGGCACGGCTGGCTGCCGGCGGGGGTGTTTCGGCGGTGGCGCTCAGTCGCCAGGTTCTGGACGGCGTGGGTGTCGTGCTGAAGGTTGCCACCAAATCGGGCAACCTGAAGGGCACGTTCACGCGCGCCCTGAAGGAGGCGGCTGACGACATCAGAGAGGCGGTTGGGGTCCTCGTAAGTCGTACGAGCACGGATGAGACGGCGAAGCTGTGGGAGGAGAACAGCCGTCTCCGCTCCGAGGTAGAGGACCTCAAGCGGTAATTTGCCGCCCAAAGAATGTCTCCCACGGCCGCCGGTCCTGCTTCCGTTGCGGTCCCGTCACCGGCCCCGTCGTCGATCCCTGCACTTGCGGATGCGGAGATCGAGAAGATCGCGCGCATCTGCATGATGCAGTGTGGGACGATGGTGGGGGCACGCCTGGAGGCCTTGGAATCGAGGCTCTTGCCGGCCGAGACCCTCCGCCCACCGCTCGCTGCGGACCAGCGGAGAAAGGCGACGCCCGCTCAGCCGGGGCCGGTACCCGCTAAATTAGGGAAGGGGCCCGCTACTGCGGCCGCGGTGGCGGCAGGGCCTAAGAAGCCCAGTAAGGCGGCGGATAAAACCGCTCCCGCGGCCGCTTCGAGGACGACTGCGAGAGGCGCATCTGCGGCCGGTTCGCGGACGACAGCGACGGGCGCATCCGCACCCGCTTCTCAGACGACGGCGGCCGCGGTGACCGCGTCCGAACCCACCGAGAAGACGGAGGAGGGCTGGACAGAGGCCAAGAAGCGCCGCCGTCGAAGAAAAAGGAAGAAGGCAGCACCACCAGCACCGGCACCGCCAGCACCGGCAACGAAAAAGGCCAAACGACCGCCGAAGGTCAGAGCCCCTCGCTCCGCGGCTGTAGTAATTACGCTGCAGCCCGGAGCCGTCGAAAGGGGCCTCTCCTATAAGGCGGTCCTACTGGAGGCGAAGGCCAAAGTCGCGTTCCCCGACCTTGGCACACCGTCCGGCTTCAAAATGAGGCCGGCAATCACGGGGGCGCGGCTGCTGGAGGTGTCAGGTGCCTCTAGCGGCGAAAAGGCGGACATCCTGGCCGCCAAGTTGAAGGAAGTCTTCAACCCGGAGGACGTCCGGGTGTACAGGCCGATGAAGACCGCAGAGATGCGCGTCGACGGTCTGGACGACTCGGTGACTCCGGCTGAGGTCGTGGCGGCCGTCGCCCGTGTCGGTGGATGTCTGCCTGCAGACGTGCGGACGGGCGAGATTCGCGTCGACGCTTCCGGGCTCGGCGCGATCTGGGTGCGGTGTCCGGTGGTGGCGGCCAACAAAGTCGCCGATGCTGGGCGTCTGTTGGTGGGGTGGGTTGCAGCGAGGGCGAGGCTGCTGCAACCCAGGGTTATGCGGTGCTTCCGCTGCCTTGACATTGGGCATGTCAAGGCTCGTTGCACCGGCCAAGTCGACCGCAGCGATCAGTGTTATCGCTGCGGTCAGCCCGGCCACAAGGCGGCCCAGTGCTCCGCGGCGCCAAACTGCAGCCTCTGTACAGCTGCAGGGAGGCCCGCTGGGCACACAGCGGGTGGAAAGGCCTGTGCGCCCCCCAGGAAGAGACGGGGCGCCAAGGCTGCTGGGGGCCCTTTACCCCCCTCGCAGGCTGGCGCCTCATCGGCCGACTCCCGGCCTAGGAATGGAGCGAACCCGGAGGGAATGGACTGCGCATAAATGGCGCTGTACCATTTCCTCCAGGGCAACATCAACCACTCTGCCAGAGCTCAGGACCTCTTCCTCCAGAGCATGGCAGAGTGGTCGATTGACGTGGCTGTGGTCGCCGAGCCGTACTTCGTCCCCCCCAGGGATAACTGGGTGGGAGACTTGGACGGCTTGGTGGCCATCATTGGCGGGGCTCTTGTCAACCCGTCCCGAGGACACGGCTGGGTAGCCGCCCTCGCGGACGGCATTGGCATAGTTGGTGCGTATTTTTCGCCCAACAAGAGCCTCGCCGACTTCGAGAGGTTCCTTGTTGAGTTGGGTGCCGTCGTAGGCCGTCTTCACCCTCGCCCGGTGCTGTTGCTGGGGGATCTCAACGCCAAGTCTGCGGCGTGGGGATCCCCGGTGACCGATGCTCGGGGTGAGGTGCTGGAGGAGTGGGCGGTCGCGACTGGCTTGGCCGTTCTGAATCGGGGCTCGGTCCACACGTGCGTGCGGCAGCGGGGCGGGTCAATAGTGGACGTCTCGTTCGCTAGCCCTGCTGTCGCGAGCCGTGTCCGCGACTGGCGTGTCGCCGTGGAGGTGGAGACGTTGTCGGATCATCGATACATCCGTTTTGACGTCTCCGCCCAGACCACGGGCGGCCGCGGTTCATCGGCCCCGCAAACGAACGGTCCGCGGTGGGCGCGTAAGCGCATGAACAGGGAACTTCTCGAGGAGGCCGCCATTGTCCAGGCCTGGTTCCGGGAGTCGGAGACGAACGGACCCGTCGACGTCGAACTGGAGGCGCTGTGGTTCCGCGGGGCGATGACGCAAATCTGCGACGCGTCCATGCCCCGGGTCCACGCACAGTCAGCAGGGCGCCAGGTGTACTGGTGGTCGGCCGAGATCGCACGTATGCGCATTGAGTGCGTAGCGGTCAGACGCCGGTACACCCGATACCGGAGGAGACGTCGTCGGGTCCCGGACGAAGAAGCCGCGCTGTATGAGGTGTACCGCGCGGCTAAGAGGACTCTGTGTCTGGCCATCGGCGATGCGAAGACGCAAGCCAGGGAGGAGATGTTGGAGACCCTAAACCGGGATCCGTGGGGGCGCCCATATCAAGCGGTTCGAGGGAAACTTCGGTCTGCGGCGCCCCCGCTCACGGGGAGTCTCCAACCAGAGCTGCTGGAGGAGGTTGTCTCAGCCCTCTTCCCGGCACGAGCGGAGCATACTCCACCGCCGATGGCTTTGCCCACATACGCAGAGTCCACAGAGGAGAACGCCGTCAGCGTCCCAGAGGTGACACAGGCAGAGATGGGGGCGGCCGTGCTGCGGCTCCGGGCCAAGAACGTGGCTCCGGGGCCCGACGGGATTCACGGCCTTGCGTTGGCCCTCGCTCTGAAGGAGCTAGAGCCCCAACTTAGAGGACTGTTTACAGCGTGCCTTGAGCGGGGCCAGTTTCCCACATTGTGGAAATCTGGTCGTCTGGTCCTGCTCAAGAAGGCGGGGCGCCCTGCGGACTCTCCGTCCGCGTACCGGCCCATAGTGCTGCTGGACGAGGTGGGAAAGCTGTTTGAGCGGATAATCGCAGCCCGCCTCGTCGGCCACTTGTGCGAAGAGGGGCCGGACCTGGACGAGAGCCAGTATGGCTTTCGGCATGGGCGCTCCACCATACACGCTGTATCAAGGGTGAGAGTCCTGGCGGAGGAAGCGGTGTCCCGGGGCGGGGTGATGTTGGCGGTGTCCTTGGACATTTCCAACGCGTTCAACACCCTGCCCTGGAGTTGTGTACGGGAGGCACTGCGCTATCATCGTGTGCCTTCCTACCTCCGCCGCATAGTTGGGGCCTATTTGTCCGAGAGGTGTGTCACCTACGTGGGACGTGATGGCGAGCACCAGCGTCGCATGTCGTGCGGTGTTCCGTAGGGTTCCGTCTTAGGACCGCCCCTGTGGAACATCGGGTACGACTGGGTGCTGAGGGGCGAGCTCCAGCCGGGCGTGGACCTGACGTGTTACGCTGACGACACGCTGGTCACGGCCCGGGGGAGTTCGTACAGGGAGGCAGCGTTGCTGGCGACGGCTGCGGTCTCACAGGTGGTGGGCCGCATCCGGCGCCTCGGCCTGGAGGTGGCCCTCAACAAGTCGGAGGCCGTGATCTTTCACGGTCCTCGGCGGGCGCCGCCGCCGGGATCACACATCGTGGTCGGGGGGGCCAGAATAGCTGTCGAGTCTACCATGAAGTACCTTGGATTGGTGCTCGACAGCCGATGGGATTTTGGCCCTCATTTCCAGCGGCTGGCGCCCAAGTTGTTGGGCGCGGCTGGGGCGTTGTCAACGCTGCTTCCCAATCTGGGGGGCCCGAGCGCCGTCTGCAGGCGGCTCTACGTGGGGATCGTGCGATCGATGGCCCTTTATGGGGCCCCGATCTGGGCGGCAGACCTGACGGCCGGAAGCATCGCCGTGCTGCGAAAGCCGCAACGCGCGATGGCCGTCAGAGTCATCAGGGGATATCGCACGATCTCCTACGAGGCGGCTTGTGCACTGGCCGGATCCCCGCCCTGGGACCTGGAGGCGAAGGTACTCGCGTCACTGTACCGGTGGCGCGAGGAAGCGCGGGCGCGGGGCGAGCGACCGATGCAGCGACACATGGAGCTGCGTCGGTCTCAGCTTCGCGAGGTCCTGGTGGCGGAATGGCGGGACAGGCTTTCGCGCCCTACCGCCGGCCTCGCCATCATCGAGGCGGTCCGGCCAGTGCTCGAGCGCTGGCTCGGGAGGAGGCACGGCTCCCTGTCGTTTCGGGTGACGCAGGTGCTCTCGGGGCATGGTTGCTTCGGGAAGTACCTGTGTCGCATAAACAGGGAGCCGGACGCCCGGTGTCACCACTGCGTAGACTGCCGGGAGGACACGGCGCGGCATACGCTGGCGGAATGTGCCGCTTGGGAGGGGCCGCGCCGTGCCCTCGTCTCAGAAGTAGGCAGTGACCTGTCGCTGTCGGCCGTGGTCGAGTCGATGGTCGACAGCGCAGAGTCCTGGGACGCGGTGGTTTCCTTCTGCGAAAGTGTCATGTCGCAGAAGGAGGCTGCGGAAAGGGAGAGGGAGATCTCAACCTCCCACCCTGCCCGCAGCAGGCGCACCGGGCGTCGGCGGAGGGCAGATAACGCCCTCTTCCGGCCCCCCTAAATGGGTCCAGGGGCGGCAGACTCGGGGACGTCTGTCGCCCCCCACATACACCAGGACCCGAGGTGGCGGCGCGTAGTGTTCCACGGGCGCCCCTCTAAGATGTCCGGGGGGGAGTCTAACACCTCACTCCCCCCCCTGACCCGAGAAGTGGCCCGCTGCAGCGGGCCGGCACCAGCCGGGGGTTGCGGAAGTATCTCCAGTTCCCGCGACCCCCGACGTAGGTGTGAGATGGAACACCGGGGTGGTTTTTAGTCAGTAAGAGTCTGACAGACCCCTCTGCCCGCCCCAGGGCGGAGGACATCCATGAGGATTTTCCACCCCGTATCAAAAAAAAAAAAAAAAGGTTAGGTTAGGTTAGGTTAGGTTTTTTTTTTTTTTTTTTTTTTTTGAGGCAGGAGTGGGAAATCCTCATGGACGCCCAGACTGTCCCAAAGTGAAACAGTCTGGGCAGTGCCGGACTCTTACCGGCTAAAACCACACTCCTGCCTATGCGTGAGCCCCTGCTACTACTAGCAGAGATCTTTTTAGGCCTGCGATTTCTTTAACTATTTAAGTTCTGTTTCTTTTATTTGCAATTTTAACTATTTTCACGATGTACTCAATAAATTCGTCCTTTGATTTTTGCCGTTCTAATAAGGTCCTAAAATTTTCCTTACTTATTTTTACTCCAAGGTTCGTCTCTAGGTCATGCCTGTGGGAGCCATACACAGGGCATTCCGTTAGGAGATGAAGGACAGTCTCCTGACTGTCGGGGTCGCAGATACACGATGGGTTCTCCTTGCACCTGAAGCGAGTCAAGTATTCGGAGAACCCACCGTGTCCCGTTAGGGCTTGGGTCAGCTCCTTCGTCATTCGTAATTTTCGCACCGTCCTGTACGCCGCGATCGCACATGGGAAGAACAGCTTGGTGGTGGCCGCCGTTTCTCCCGTACAGTACCTCCGGTTCCATTCGCCCAGCGTTTCCAGTCGGATCGCTCGCTTGACGAATGAAACCGGGCATCTGTCGTAGTCGGGTGCGCGCTTCGATCTCAAGGCAGCCTCCTTTGCGAGCGAGTCGGCTCTCTCGTTACCCTCCAGCCCCGCGTGAGCTTTTATCCAGAACAAGGATACGCTCTTGTTCTGGCAGTTGCTGTGGCGGATGGCGTTTCTTGATTCGACTGCGAGGGGGTGGAGGGCTTCGGGGTTCACGACTGTTTGGAGGGCTGCCATGGAGTCGCTGTAGATAGCGAACGCCGTCTCTGGTCTTTGGAGGACCACTTTTGTGGCTTCGCAGAGGGCAAGGAGCTCAGCCTGGTAGACGGTACTATAAGACGGCAGAACAAGTTTGCGGGTCTTTGTCTCGGCCTCGCCAGTCCATATGGATAGCGCGGCTCCGACTTTACCCTCTATCTTGCTGCCGTCTGTGAAAATTCGCACCGCGTAATCGCGGTGGGAGTTGTACTGCTCCTCGTCTACCAGATGTCGTAACTCTATGCTCTTCTGCTCAGCCGGATGTGGTGCCTCCAGCGCAGATGCCACACGCTCGATCTCCCTGTCTCCCAGCGCAGGATGGGACACCCCCTTCTTGGCCTCATATAGTGAGGCCACCTCTTGGATTCGGAGGTCAAGAGGGAGTATCCCAGTCAGCACCAGCGCTGCATTCAGGGAGACCGTGCGATAGGCACGACACATTTTCTGCGCAAAGCTCCTCTGGACGGCGTTCAACTTCTTTTGCACCCCGACTTTGTTCGCGGCCGGCGTCCACGCACTCGCTGCGTACAGGACGATGGGCTCCACCACGGCCGTGTAAATACTACGGATTATGTCCGGGTGGAGACCCCAGCTGACCCTTGCGGCCCTCGACAGCTGCTTATAAATACTGACGGCTCGGGAGCAGACGTTTGCGACGTGGGTGTTAAAAGTCAACTTGTGGTCGATGGTGAGACCGAGCAATTTGATCTCATTTGACATGCCAATGTCCACCCCGCCCATCCTCAGACTTGGGGTGTCGTATTTTAGCTTCCGCGTTATTAGCATGGCTTTTGTCTTATGCGGCGCAAATTTGAGCTTATTGGCGACACCCCAAGTCCGGACATACTCGAGGGCGACATTGGCATCCCTCTGCACCTCAAGTGCAGTCTCCCCATCGAACACAAGGACTACATCGTCTGCAAACGCCTGACACTGGACCCCTCTACTCTCTAGCCCCTTTAGTAGAGGATCCAGCACGAGGTTCCAAAGTATGGGACCACCGATCGACCCCTGGACGCATCCTTTCTCGGTCCCGGTTTCGTACTCCGCTCCCGCATATCGGACTTTCACCACTCGCTCGGACAAGTAACTGTCCATGACCCGCCTCAAGTTTACAGGACACTTTTCCTCAGCCAGACGCACTCTGATAGCTGGCCACCATGCGCTATCGAAGGCTCCCTCAATGTCCAAGGACACAATCGTGACAAGCCTCTTCCCAGCGAGTCTGCCACGAATGTGCCCCATCAGTGCATAGAGGGAGTCCTCGGTGCTTTTCTGTGGCATGAAGCCGTACTGGCGAGTACTCATCCTGGGCAACAGATAGAACTTGAGTCGGGCCACGAGCATTTTCTCGTACACCTTGCCGAGTACAGGCAAGAGACCAATCGGCCTGTATGACTTCGGAGTGGTGTAGTCTTCTTTTGCGGGTTTGCGGAGCACAACAACCGTTGCCTCCTTCCAGGACCGTGGAAAGTATCCATGCGCCAGGCACTTGTTCATCAAGCGCAGAACTAGGTCTGGGTCTTCGTTGATCGTGTGGCCCCATATGTCCGCCGTCAGACCGTCGGAACCGGGGGCTTTTTTGGGGTTGAACGAGGAAGCCGCTCGCTTTAGCTCGTCGAGTGTGAAGGGAGGATCGCAAGGTTCAACTTGGTCCCTCCCGTTCACCTCTTCCGCTCGTCGCCGCACTCTTTTGTGCTCCTCGTTGTCCCCCTCCGTACGGTCTTCAGGGTAAAAAGTCTCTGCTAGGAACCTCGCTGAAGCCTCTGGGTCCAGTGTCCTTGCATCCCTCACCATCGGCAAGTCCTCCTCTCGTTTTTCCGTCCTCCGGATCACCCTGTAGATCCCTTCCCACATCCCTTCTCGGTCCTGCTTCTCGCAGAAACCCTTCCAGCTCTCGACCTGAGCTTTAACCACTGCAAGTTCATACTCTTGTTTCTGTTTCAGGTACTCCTCAACAACCTTTGGTCTCCGGACTGGCGCTGCACATCGGATCCTCCGCCTCTTTGTGACGACCTTCCTCTTCAGGTCGGCGAGTTCGTCGGACCACCACGGCACGGTTACTTCCTCTACTCTTTTCTTTTTGGGTATCACGTGATCACAGGTCTGCTGTACAGCTGTTGTGAGTTTCTGGACTACCTCGTCTACTTTGTGTGCGCTGTCGATGTCATCGAACAGGTGTCGTGTGTTGAGCATAATTTGGCGCAGTTTCTCACGAAACTGGCCCCAATTAGCTTTTTTAGTATTGTAGACTCTGGTAGTCCGGTTCACCGTGATACCCGCAGATTTTTCGAGGTAAATTAAGAACTCAATGCCGTTGTGGTCCGAACCTGTCAGGTCGTCGACGACTCGCCAGCCGTCTGTCACCGTCAGCATATCCGAAGTGCAGGCTGTGACGTCGACGCAGCTAGTGTAACGTCTGTCACCCCTAACTACGTCGAAGGTTGGAGTTTCCCCTGTGTTGAGAACTTGCAGTCCGAGCTGGTCGAGAGCTGCCAGCATTTCGTCGCCTCTGCTGTTTGTCTCGCTGCTGCCCCACCAGATACTCCAGGCGTTGGCATCGCCTCCCACCAAGAGCCTATGCGGGCCGGTCTCGCTTTCGACCTTTCTAAGCGTGTCCAGGTATGGCCCTAAGGGCTGATCTGGCTCAAAGTAGAACGAGACCAGTGTGTTGCGGGAGTCATTTAGGTGTGACTTCGCCCGCAGGAGGCAGTTTCGGGCCTCGGTCACCCGGTCGGTGGATCTAAGAGGCTGCTGCTGGCTAGTTCCCGGCGATCCTCCCGCCGCCTCAGCAGAAGTTCTACGCGCGACAACCTTGCTGTCTGAAGGCAGCGCAACTTTCCGCGTGGGCTTTAGGACAGCCGCTTCGGCCGGTGCTATCTTCTTGGGTGAAGGTGCGACTACTGAAGGGGGCTGGGTGTCCGCCACCTTTCCGTTCTCCCACTCTCCAGTGCTTCGCCTCACACTAGAGGCCTGAGTTGAAGCACTGGGAGGGGGAGTTACCTTCTCTCCATTCGATGGAGAGACATGGGGAACCGTGGAGGTCTTTTTTGCAGGTGTTCGAGAGAGGAACATCGTTAAGCGAGTAGTATAAACTGTGATAAATTATATGATTAAAATTATTATTAATTAGATATAAATGAAGCAAAATATTAGTTAGTTCAATAGAACTATGTCATAAATATTGAATAAAAAGAGATGTATATTGTTCAAATTATTATTATTAAAATAGATCCCTGTAAAGGGGGGATCAATAAATAAAACAATTAAAATTTTCTATAAAACATTAAACAATTAATAAGTCCAATAAGAACTATGTCATGTGTCAAATAAGATCCCTGTAAAGGGGGGATCTGTAGGTCAGTTTCTTGTCGTAATCCGTTGCAAGGCTATAATATTAATAGACTAAATCTGCGATCCGCACGTGCGAGGCGTCAAAAAACGCGTCTCGGCGCGAGCTGTCGAACGGTGAAATAAACTGGAATGAACGCAATACTAAAATTTTGAGTTTTCGCCTAAAAACTGTATTTTTTCAACTGAAAATTGGGCAAAGTGCAAATTTTCACTACACTGCGGCAGTCTGGTTCGCGGAACGCGGTGCAGAGTGCGGGTATGGCAGGTAGGTAACTATTGATATACTATGATGGGCTGTTTTTGATGTAAAAATTTGGAATAAGTGGAGTTTTTCAAATAAAAAGTTAAATAAAACAAGGTTTGTATGGAATAACAAATTTCCACGCGTTTAGGTCAGTCAATATAGGTTTAAACGTCAGACGGAGCCTAGTCTAGCTTAAAAAAGCTGAAAACCGCTTCAAAATGCGTCACCGGGATGCAAAGTAATTACGATTTGATGTTTTGTCGTCACCCCTTAGGTGTATTTTGCGTGAAATTTTCTAAGTGTCGGATATGAAAATTAAATATTTTTTGAAGTTTCACAGATGCGATCCGCACGTGCGAGGCGTCAAAAAACGCGTCTCGGCGCGAGCTGTCGAACGGTGAAATAAACTGGAATGAACGCAATACTAAAATTTTGAGTTTTCGCCTAAAAACTGTATTTTTTCAACTGAAAATTGGGCAAAGTGCAAATTTTCACTACACTGCGGCAGTCTGGTTCGCGGAACGCGGTGCAGAGTGCGGGTATGGCAGGTAGGTAACTATTGATATACTATGATGGGCTGTTTTTGATGTAAAAATTTGGAATAAGTGGAGTTTTTCAAATAAAAAGTTAAATAAAACAAGGTTTGTATGGAATAACAAATTTCCACGCGTTTAGGTCAGTCAATATAGGTTTAAACGTCAGACGGAGCCTAGTCTAGCTTAAAAAAGCTGAAAACCGCTTCAAAATGCGTCACCGGGATGCAAAGTAATTACGGTTAGGTTAGGTTAGGTTAGGTTGGGGGTGGGGTGCGTGCAGAAAACCTCCTCGTGTGCCTGATTGCTGCTGGTTCTGTTCGAATACGTTTGGGGGAAAGAGCAGTGGTCGGGCCGGTGCACCCTGGGCACGGTCAATGGTCTCTCCAATTCGGGGAGGGTATTGATTACCCTCTCCGAGTTGGGGAGACTATTGACCGTGGCGAATTTCTGCGTGGGGGGGAGCATTATGCTCCGGGGTCGTCTCCGACCGAGTGACGGATCGTCCATTCACCTCCCTCTGATCGCAGAGGGCAGGACGAGTGGACGAAGGGTGGCGAAACCTAATCCCAAGGTCTAGCGTGCCGAGGGGATGAATGGCCGGAGGGTATCCGGTCGTTAGCGCTTGGGGGGGATCAGGGAATAGGGACCTCACCCTTAAAAAGGAAAAACAAAGAATGGAAACAAAGACTACTGGTAATAATCTCCAGGCGGGTCCCGGAAATTCCGGGGAATCCCGCCCCTCTACTGAGGGCCGCCCTATCGTATCTGGAGGGGGCAAACCAATCTATAGTCAAACCAACGACCTTACGCAAGCAAAACGGACCGATACAAAACGATCGGAAAATGATGAGAAGAATAGGCGAGAAAAGGAGCTCCAGATCAGCCTGGAGCGCCTGCGCGATGACGAGGTGGCCACTGCCAAGAGGGCGGCGGCGGCGAGCGCTTTCAGGAAGCGCCCGCGGAGTGTGGGATCGGGACCGATGGGTCTCTCCTCTAGCGAGGAGAGCTTGTCGGCCCCGAAGGTGCCAACGGCACGCAGAGGGCGAGGTCGTAAGGTGGCGAATGTAGCCCCCGCTCGACCGGAGCGTGATGTGCGGGGCCGGTTCGTGCCGGTGTCTCGGCCCGACACGCCGGCTGCATCAGATAATGTAGAGAGCGTGGGCAGCGACTCCGAGCCCGGACGGAGCTCGATCGCGGATCACAGCGAGGGCTCCCTACTGGGCTCGAACAGGGCGGAGGCGAATGCCGCAAAACGGGCCCAGCGAAAAGCTGTCGCGGAAGGCGAAGTCGCCGAGTTATCCCGACAGGCTCGAGAGCGGCGCGAGGCTCGGCTGGCGGCCGGCGGAGGTGTTTCGGCGGTGGCACTTAGTCGCCAAGTTCTGGACGGCGTGGATGTCGTCCTGAAGGTTGCCACCAAATCGGGGAACCTGAAGGGCACGTTCACGCGCGCCCTGAAGGAGGCGGCTGACGACATTCGAGAGGCGGTTGGGGTCCTCGTAAGTCGTACGAGCACGGATGAGACGGCGAAGCTGTGGGAGGAGAATCGCCGTCTCCGCTCCGAGGTAGAGGACCTCAAGCGGCAATTTGCCGCCCAGAAAGCAGCTCCCACGGCCGCTGGCACTGATTTCGCTGGGGCTCCGGCATCGGCTCCTCCAACGGCCACGTCGTCGGGCCCTGCACTTGCGGATGCGGAGATCGAGAAGATCGCCCGCATCTGCATGATGCAGTGTGGGAAGATGGTGGGGGCCCGGCTGGAGGCCATTGACGGGAGGCTGCTTCCGGCCGAAACTCTTCGCCCACCGCTCGCTGCGGACCAGCGGAAGAAGGTGACGCCCGGTCAGTCAGGGCCGGTACCCAGTAAACCGGGGATGGCGCCCGCAACTGCGGCCGCGGTGGCGGCAGGGCCTAGAAAGCCTGGCAAGGCGGCGACCACGAAGGGTGCATCCGCGTCCACTACACGGACGACCGCGACGGGCCCATCCGCACCCGCTTGTCAGACGACGGCGGCCGCGGCGGCCGCGACGACCGCGTCCCAGCCCACCGAGGAGACGGAGGAGGGCTGGACAGAGGCCAAGAAGCGCCGCCGTCGAAGGAAAAAAAAGAAGAAGGCAGCACCACCGGCACCGGCACCGCCAGCACAGGCAACGAAAAAGGCCAAACGACCGCCGAAGGTCAGAGCCCCTCGCTCCGCGGCTGTAGTAATTACGCTGCAGCCCGGAGCCGTCGAAAGGGGCCTCTCCTACAAGGCGGTCCTACTGGAGGCGAAGGCTAAAGTCGCGTTCCCCGACCTTGGCACACCGTCCGGCTTCAAAATGAGGCCGGCGATCACGGGGGCGCGGCTGCTGGAGGTGTCGGGTGCCTCTAGCGCAGAAAAGGCGGACATCCTGGCCGCCAAGTTGAAGGAAGTCCTCAACCCGGAGGACGTCCGGGTGTACAGGCCGATGAAGACCGCTGAGATGCGCGTCGACGGTCTGGACGACTCGGTGACTCCGGCTGAGGTCGTGGCGGCCGTCGCCCGTGTCGGTGGATGTCTGCCTGCAGACGTGCGGACGGGCGAGATTCGCGTCGACGCTTCCGGGCTCGGCGCGATCTGGGTGCGGTGTCCGGTGGTGGCGGCCAACAAAGTCGCCGATGCTGGGCGTCTGTTGGTGGGGTGGGTTGCGGCGAGGGCGAAGCTGCTGCAACCCAGGGTTATGCGGTGCTTCCGCTGCCTTGACATTGGGCATGTCAAGGCGCGGTGCACCGGCCAAGTCGACCGCAGCGATCAGTGTTATCGCTGCGGTCAGCCCGGCCACAAGGCGGCCCAGTGCTCCGCGGCGCCAAACTGCAGCCTCTGTACAGCTGCAGGGAGGCCCGCTGGGCACACAGCGGGTGGAAAGGCCTGTGCGCCCCCCAGGAAGAGACGGGGCGCCAAGGCTGCTTTACCCCCCCCGCAGGCTGGCGCCACATCGGCCGACTCCCGGTCTGGTGTCACGGAGGGAATGGACTGCGCATAAATGGCGCTGTACCATTTCCTCCAGGGCAACATCAACCACTCTGCCAGAGCTCAGGACCTCTTCCTCCAGAGCATGGCAGAGTGGTCGATTGACGTGGCTGTGGTCGCCGAGCCGTACTTCGTCCCCCCCAGGGATAACTGGGTGGGAGACTTGAACGGCTTGGTGGCCATCATTGGCGGGGCTCTGGTCAACCCGTCCCGAGGTCACGGCTGGGTAGCCGCCCTCGCGGACGGCATTGGCATAGTTGGTGCGTATTTTTCGCCCAACAAGAGCCTCGCCGACTTCGAGAGGTTCCTTGTCGAGTTGGGTGCCGTCGTAGGCCGTCTTCACCCTCGCCCGGTGCTGTTGCTGGGGGATCTCAACGCCAAGTCTGCGGCGTGGGGATCTCCAGTGACCGATGCTCGGGGTGAGGTGCTGGAGGAGTGGGCGGTCACGACTGGCTTGGCCGTTCTGAATCGGGGTGAGGTTCACACGTGCGTGCGGCAGCGGGGCGGGTCAATAGTGGACGTCTCGTTCGCTAGCCCTGCTGTCGCGAGCCGTGTCCGCGACTGGCGTGTCGCCGTGGAGGTGGAGACGTTGTCGGATCATCGATACATCCGTTTTGACGTCTCCGCCCAGACCACGGGCGGCCGCGGTTCATCGGCCCCGCAAACGAACGGTCCGCGGTGGGCGTGTAAGCGCATGAACAGGGAACTTCTCGAGGAGGCCGCCATTGTCCAGGCCTGGTTCCGGGAGTCGGAGACGAACGGACCCGTCGACGTCGAACTGGAGGCGCTGTGGTTCCGCGGGGCGATGACGCAAATCTGCGACGCGTCCATGCCCCGGGTCCACGCACAGTCAGCAGGGCGCCAGGTGTACTGGTGGTCGGCCGAGATCGCACGTATGCGCGTTGAGTGCGTAGCGGTCAGACGCCGGTACACCCGATACCGGAGGAGACGTCGTCGGGTCCCGGACGAAGAAGCCGCGCTGTATGAGGTGTACCGCGCGGCTAAGAGGACTCTGTGTCTGGCCATCGGCGATGCGAAGACGCAAGCCAGGGAGGAGATGTTGGAGACCCTAAACCGGGATCCGTGGGGGCGCCCATATCAAGCGGTTCGAGGGAAACTTCGGTCTGCGGCGCCCCCGCTCACGGGGAGTCTCCAACCAGAGCTGCTGGAGGAGGTTGTCTCAGCCCTCTTCCCGGCACGAGCGGAGCATACTCCACCGCCGATGGCTTTGCCCACAGACGCAGAGTCCACAGAGGAGAACGCCATCAGCGTCCCAGAGGTGACACAGGCAGAGATGGGGGCGGCCGTGCTGCGGCTCCGGGCCAAGAACGTGGCTCCGGGGCCCGACGGCATTCACGGCTTAGCGTTGGCCCTCGCTCTGAAGGAGCTAGAGCCCCAACTTAGAGGACTGTTTACAGCGTGCCTTGAGCGGGGCCAGTTTCCCACATTGTGGAAATCTGGTCGTCTGGTCCTGCTCAAGAAGGCGGGGCGCCCTGCGGACTCTCCGTCCGCGTACCGGCCCATAGTGCTGCTGGACGAGGTGGGAAAGCTGTTTGAGCGGATAATCGCAGCCCGCCTCGTCGGCCACTTGTGCGAAGAGGGGCCGGACCTGGACGAGAGCCAGTATGGCTTTCGGCATGGGCGCTCCACCATACACGCTGTATCGAGGGTGAGAGTCCTGGCGGAGGAAGCGGTGTCCCGGGGCGGGGTGATGTTGGCGGTGTCCTTGGACATTTCCAACGCGTTCAACACCCTGCCCTGGAGTTGTGTACGGGAGGCACTGCGCTATCATCGTGTGCCTTCCTACCTCCGCCGCATAGTTGGGGCTTATTTGTCCGAGAGGTGTGTCACCTACGTGGGACGTGATGGCGAGCACCAGCGCCGCATGTCGTGCGGTGTTCCGCAGGGTTCCGTCTTAGGACCGCCCCTGTGGAACATCGGGTACGACTGGGTGCTGAGGGGCGAGCTTCAGCCGGGCGTGGACCTGACGTGTTACGCTGACGACACGCTGGTCACGGCCCGGGGGAGTTCGTACAGGGAGGCAGCGTTGCTGGCGACGGCTGCGGTCTCACAGGTGGTGGGCCGCATCCGGCGCCTCGGCCTGGAGGTGGCCCTCAACAAGTCGGAGGCCGTGATCTTTCACGGTCCTCGGCGGGCGCCGCCGCCGGGATCACACATCGTGGTCGGGGGGGCCAGAATAGCTGTCGAGTCCACCATGAAGTACCTTGGATTGGTGCTCGACAGCCGATGGGATTTTGGCCCTCATTTCCAGCGGCTGGCGCCCAAGTTGTTGGGCGCGGCTGGGGCGTTGTCAACGCTGCTTCCCAATCTGGGGGGCCCGAGCGCCGTCTGCAGGCGGCTCTACGTGGGGATCGTGCGATCGATGGCCCTTTATGGGGCCCCGATCTGGGCGGCAGACCTGACGGCCGGAAGCATCGCCGTGCTGCGAAAGCCGCAACGCGCGATGGCCGTCAGAGTCATCAGGGGATATCGCACGATCTCCTACGAGGCGGCTTGTGCACTGGCCGGATCCCCGCCCTGGGACCTGGAGGCGAAGGTACTCGCGTCACTGTTCCGGTGGCGCGAGGAAGCGCGGGCGCGGGGCGAGCGACCGATGCAGCGACACATGGAGCTGCGTCGGTCTCAGCTTCGCGAGGTCCTGGTGGCGGAATGGCGGGACAGGCTTTCGCGCCCTACCGCCGGCCTCGCCATCATCGAGGCGGTCCGGCCAGTGCTCGAGCGCTGGCTCGGGAGGAGGCACGGCTCCCTGTCGTTTCGGGTGACGCAGGTGCTCTCGGGGCATGGTTGCTTCGGGAAGTACCTGTGTCGCATAAACAGGGAGCCGGACGCCCGGTGTCACCACTGCGTCGGCTGCCGGGAGGACACGGCGCGGCATACGCTGGCGGAATGTGCCGCTTGGGAGGGGCCGCGCCGTGCCCTCGTCTCAGAAGTAGGCAGTGATCTGTCGCTGTCGGCCGTGGTCGAATCGATGGTCGACAGCGCAGAGTCCTGGGACGCGGTGGTTTCCTTCTGCGAAAGTGTCATGTCGCAGAAGGAGGCTGCGGAAAGGGAGAGGGAGATCTCAACCTCCCACCCTGCCCGCAGCAGGCGCACCGGGCGTCGGCGGAGGGCGGATAACGCCCTCTTCCGGCCCCCCTAAATGGGTCCAGGGGCGGCAGACTCGGGGACGTCTGTCGCCCCCCACATACACCAGGACCCGAGGTGGCGGCGCGTAGTGTTCCACGCGCGCCCCTCTAAGACGTCCGGGGGGGAGTCTAACACCTCACTCCCCCCCCTGACCCGAGAAGTGGCCCGCTGCAGCGGGCCGGCACCAGCCGGGGGTTGCGGAAGTATCTCCAGTTCCCGCGACCCCCGACGTAGGTGTGAGATGGAACACCGGGGTGGTTTTTAGTCAGTAAGAGTCTGACAGACCCCTCCGCCCGCCCCAGGGCGGAGGACATCCATGAGGATTTTCCACCCCGTACCAAAAAAAAAAAAAAGGTTAGGTTGGGGTGCGTCCGCGGCGGCGGCTGGGCCGAAAAAACCAGGGAAGGGTGCCAAAAAAGCCGCCGAAGGAACCGGCAAGCCCGCAGCGGGTACGTCCGCACCCGCTTCGCAGACGACGGCGGCCGCAGCGACCACGTCCGAGCCCACCGAGAAGACGGAGGAGGGCTGGACAGAGGCCAAAAAGCGCCGCCGTCGAAAAAAGAAGAAGGCGACACCGCCGGCACCGGCACCGCCAGCACCGGCATCGAAGAAGGCCCAACGACCGCGTAAGGTCAGAGCCCCACGCTCCGCGGCTGTAGTGATTACGCTGCAGCCCGGAGCCGTCGAAAGGGGCCTCTCCTACAAGGCGGTCCTAATGGAGGCGAAGGCTAAAGTCGCGTTCCCCGACCTTGGCACACCGTCCGGCTTCAAAATGAGGCCGGCGATCACGGGGGCGCGACTGCTGGAGGTGTCAGGTGCTGCAAGCAGTGAAAAGGCGGACATTCTGGCCGCCAAGTTGAGGGAAGTCCTCAACCCGGAGGACGTCCGAGTGTACAGGCCGATGAAGACCGCTGAGGTGCGCGTCGACGGTCTGGACGACTCGGTGACTCCGGCTGAGGTCGTGGCGGCCATCGCCCGTGTCGGCGGATGTCCGCCCGCTGATGTGAAGACGGGCGAGATACGCGTCGACGCTTCTGGGCTCGGCGCGATCTGGGTGCGGTGTCCGGTGGCGGCGGCCAATAAGGTCGCCAACGGCGGGCGTCTGTTGGTGGGGTGGGTTGCAGCGAGGGTGAAGCTGCTGCAACCCAGGGTTATGCGGTGCTTCCGCTGCCTTGACATTGGGCATGTCAAGGCTCGGTGCACCGGCCAAGTCGACCGCAGCGATCAGTGTTATCGCTGCGGTCAGCCCGGCCACAAGGCGGCCCAGTGCTCCGCGGCGCCAAACTGCAGCCTCTGTACAGCTGCAGGGAGGCCCGCTGGGCACACAGCGGGCGGAAAGGCCTGTGCGCCCCCCAGGAAGAGAGGGGGCGCCAAGGCTGCTGGGGGCCCTTTACCCCCCCCGCAGGCTGGCGCCTCATCGGCCGACTCCCGGCCTAGGAATGGTGCGAACCCGGAGGGAATGGACTGCGCATAAATGGCGCTGTACCATTTCCTCCAGGGCAACATCAACCACTCTGCCAGAGCTCAGGACCTCTTCCTCCAGAGCATGGCAGAGTGGTCGATTGACGTGGCTGTGGTCGCCGAGCCGTACTTCGTCCCCCCCAGGGATAACTGGGTGGGAGGCTTGGACGGCTTGGTGGCTATCATTGGCGGGGCTCTGGTCAACCCGTCCCGAGGTCACGGCTGGGTAGCCGCCCTCGCGGATGGCATTGGCATAGTTGGTGCGTATTTTTCGCCCAACAAGAGCCTCGCCGACTTCGAGAGGTTCCTTGTTGAGTTGGGTGCCGTCGTAGGCCGTCTTCACCCTCGCCCGGTGCTGTTGCTGGGGGATCTCAACGCCAAGTCTGCGGCGTGGGGATCTCCGGTGACCGATGCTCGGGGTGAGGTGCTGGAGGAGTGGGCGGTCGCGACTGGCTTGGCCGTTCTGAATCGGGGCTCGGTCCACACGTGCGTGCGGCAGCGGGGCGGGTCAATAGTGGACGTCTCGTTCGCTAGCCCTGCTGTCGCCAGCCGTGTCCGCGACTGGCGTGTCGCCGTGGAGGTGGAGACGTTGTCGGATCATCGATACATCCGTTTTGACGTCTCCGCCCAGACCACGGGCGGCCGCGGTTCATCGACCCCGCAAACGAACGGTCCGCGGTGGGCGCGTAAGCGCATGAACAGGGAACTTCTCGAGGAGGCCGCCATTGTCCAGGCCTGGTTCCGGGAGTCGGAGACGAACGGACCCGTCGACGTCGAACTGGAGGCGCTGTGGTTCCGCGGGGCGATGACGCAAATCTGCGACGCGTCCATGCCCCGGGTCCACGCACAGTCAGCAGGGCGCCAGGTGTACTGGTGGTCGGCCGAGATCGCACGTTTACGCGTTGAGTGCGTAGCGGTCAGACGCCGGTACACCCGATACCGGAGGAGACGTCGTCGGGTCCCGGACGAAGAAGCCGCGCTGTATGAGGTGTACCGCGCGGCTAAGAGGACTCTGTGTCTGGCCATCGGCGATGCGAAGACGCAAGCCAGGGAGGAGATGTTGGAGACCCTAAACCGGGATCCGTGGGGGCGCCCATATCAAGCGGTTCGAGGGAAACTTCGGTCTGCGGCGCCCCCGCTCACGGGGAGTCTCCAACCAGAGCTGCTGGAGGAGGTTGTCTCAGCCCTCTTCCCGGCACGAGCGGAGCGTACTCCACCGCCGATGGCTTTGCCCACAGACGCAGAGTCCACAGAGGAGAACGCCATCAGCGTCCCAGAGGTGACACAGGCAGAGATGGGGGCGGCCGTGCTGCGGCTCCGGGCCAAGAACGTGGCTCCGGGGCCCGACGGCATTCACGGCTTAGCGTTGGCCCTCGCTCTGAAGGAGCTAGAGCCCCAACTTAGAGGACTGTTTACAGCGTGCCTTGAGCGGGGCCAGTTTCCCACATTGTGGAAATCTGGTCGTCTGGTCCTGCTCAAGAAGGCGGGGCGCCCTGCGGACTCTCCGTCCGCGTACCGGCCCATAGTGCTGCTGGACGAGGTGGGAAAGCTGTTTGAGCGGATAATCGCAGCCCGCCTCGTCAGCCACTTGTGCGAAGAGGGGCCGGACCTGGACGAGAGCCAGTATGGCTTTCGGCATGGGCGCTCTACCATACACGCTGTATCGCGGGTTAGAGTCCTGGCGGAGGAAGCGGTGTCCCGGGGCGGGGTGATGTTGGCGGTGTCCTTGGACATTTCCAACGCCTTCAACGCCCTGCCCTGGAGTTGTGTACGGGAGGCACTCCGGTATCATCGTGTGCCTTCCTACCTCCGCCGCATAGTTGGGGCTTATCTGTCCGAGAGGTGTGTCACCTACGTGGGACGTGATGGCGAGCACCAGCGCCGCATGTCGTGCGGTGTTCCGCAGGGTTCCGTCTTAGGACCGCCCCTGTGGAACATCGGGTACGACTGGGTGCTGAGGGGCGAGCTCCAGCCGGGCGTGGACCTGACGTGTTACGCTGACGACACGCTGGTCACGGCCCGGGGGAGTTCGTACAGGGAGGCAGCGTTGCTGGCGACGGCTGCGGTCTCACAGGTGGTGGGCCGCATCCGGCGCCTCGGCCTGGAGGTGGCCCTCAACAAGTCGGAGGCCGTGATCTTTCACGGTCCTCGGCGGGCGCCGCCGCCGGGATCACACATCGTGGTCGGGGGGGCCAGAATAGCTGTCGAGTCTACCATGAAGTACCTTGGATTGGTGCTCGACAGCCGATGGGATTTTGGCCCTCATTTCCAGCGGCTGGCGCCCAAGTTGTTGGGCGCGGCTGGGGCGTTGTCAACGCTGCTTCCCAATCTGGGGGGCCCGAGCGCCGTCTGCAGGCGGCTCTACGTGGGGATCGTGCGATCGATGGCCCTTTATGGGGCCCCGATCTGGGCGGCAGACCTGACGGCCGGAAGCATCGCCGTGCTGCGAAAGCCGCAACGCGCGATGGCCGTCAGAGTCATCAGGGGATATCGCACGATCTCCTACGAGGCGGCTTGTGCACTGGCCGGATCCCCGCCCTGGGACCTGGAGGCGAAGGTACTCGCGTCACTGTACCGGTGGCGCGAGGAAGCGCGGGCGCGGGGCGAGCGACCGATGCAGCGACACATGGAGCTGCGTCGGTCTCAGCTTCGCGAGGTCCTGGTGGCGGAATGGCGGGACAGGCTTTCGCGCCCTACCGCCGGCCTCGCCATCATCGAGGCGGTCCGGCCAGTGCTCGAGCGCTGGCTCGGGAGGAGGCACGGCTCCCTGTCGTTTCGGGTGACGCAGGTGCTCTCGGGGCATGGTTGCTTCGGGAAGTACCTGTGTCGCATAAACAGGGAGCCGGACGCCCGGTGTCACCACTGCGTAGACTGCCGGGAGGACACGGCGCGGCATACGCTGGCGGAATGTGCCGCTTGGGAGGGGCCGCGCCGTGCCCTCGTCTCGGAAGTGGGCAGTGACCTGTCGCTGTCGGCCGTGGTCGAGTCGATGGTCGACAGCGCAGAGTCCTGGGACGCGGTGGTTTCCTTCTGCGAAAGTGTCATGTCGCAGAAGGAGGCTGCGGAAAGGGAGAGGGAGATCTCAACCTCCCACCCTGCCCGCAGCAGGCGCACCGGGCGTCGGCGGAGGGCAGATAACGCCCTCTTCCGGCCCCCCTAAATGGGTCCAGGGGCGGCAGACTCGGGGACGTCTGTCGCCCCCCACATACACCAGGACCCGAGGTGGCGGCGCGTAGTGTTCCACGCGCGCCCCTCTAAGATGTCC
The DNA here is from genome assembly GCA_947361185.1 of Charanyca ferruginea. NCBI lineage: Eukaryota > Metazoa > Arthropoda > Insecta > Lepidoptera > Noctuidae > Charanyca > Charanyca ferruginea. Next base: position 101,089 of record OX376078.1, on the reverse strand, counting down.
GGGGGGGAGTCTAACACCTCACTCCCCCCCCTGACCCGAGAAGTGGCCCGCTGCAGCGGGCCGGCACCAGCCGGGGGTTGCGGAAGTATCTCCAGTTCCCGCGACCCCCGACGTAGGTGTGAGATGGAACACCGGGGTGGTTTTTAGTCAGTAAGAGTCTGACAGACCCCTCTGCCCGCCCCAGGGCGGAGGACATCCATGAGGATTTTCCACCCCGTACCAAAAAAAAAAAAAAAAAAAAAAAAAAAGGTTAGGTTGGGGTGCGTGCAGAAAACCTCCTCGTGTGCCTGATTGCTGCTGGTTCCTTTCGAATACGTTCGGGGGAAAGAGCAGTGATCGGGCCGGTGCACCCTGGGTACAGTCAATAATCTATTATTGGCTGTGGCGAATTTCTGCGTGGGGGGGGGAGCTTCAGGCTCGTGGAGGTGGGGCCCAGTCTGGGCCGAAAAGGGGCGTTTTTTCACGTGTCCCTCTGATTTAAGCAGAGGACACAGTGGTGAAGCATGGGCGGCGCTCGTAGTGCACTTACCCTGCCTACGGGCTGGCAGCGGGAGAACCTTTCTCCCGACTGCACCCGTCGAAATCGTAATCCGTGAAGAGCTCACATCTTGTGACTTGGAACGGGACGAGGGTCTTGGCTTAACCGCCTGGGCCGCGAGGAAGAGAACCTCTATAATAAATTCCTCTAATACCAAGTTTTGGTGCGTGGCGAGGGTATGAATGGCTGAGGAGTAGTGTCACTTGCAACTTTGTAGTTGTAGGTGGCGCATCAGTCGTTAGCGCACCCCCAGCCAGGGGCCAGTGGGACCTCGGGGTTGGGAAATAAATGACACCACTTACCTGGGGACAGGGGGTCAACTGGGCGGACTGTCGCCGTGGAGGTGGAGACGTTGTCGGATCATCGTTACATCCGTTTCGACGTCTCCGCCCAGACCACGGGCGGCCGCGGTTCATCGGCCCCGCAAACGAACGGTCCGCGATGGGCGCGTAAGCGCATGAACAGGGAACTTCTCGAGGAGGCCGCCATTGTCCAGGCCTGGTTCCGGGAGTCGGAGACGAACGGACCCGTCGACGTCGAACTGGAGGCGCTGTGGTTCCGCGGGGCGATGACGCAAATCTGCGACGCGTCCATGCCCCGGGTCCACGCACAGTCAGCAGGGCGCCAGGTGTACTGGTGGTCGGCCGAGATCGCACGTTTACGCGTTGAGTGCGTAGCGGTCCGACGCCGGTACACCCGATACCGGAGGAGACGTCGTCGGGTCCCGGACGAAGAAGCCGCGCTGTATGAGGTGTACCGCGCGGCTAAGAGGACTCTGTGTCTGGCCATCGGCGATGCGAAGACGCAAGCCAGGGAGGAGATGTTGGAGACCCTAAACCGGGATCCGTGGGGGCGCCCATATCAAGCGGTTCGAGGGAAACTTCGGTCTGCGGCGCCCCCGCTCACGGGGAGTCTCCAACCAGAGCTGCTGGAGGAGGTTGTCTCAGCCCTCTTCCCGGCACGAGCGGAGCATACTCCACCGCCGATGGCTTTGCCCACAGACGCAGAGTCCACAGAGGAGAACGCCATCAGCGTCCCAGAGGTGACACAGGCAGAGATGGGGGCGGCCGTGCTGCGGCTCCGGGCCAAGAACGTGGCTCCGGGGCCCGACGGCATTCACGGCCTAGCGTTGGCCCTCGCTCTGAAGGAGCTAGAGCCCCAACTTAGAGGACTGTTTACAGCGTGCCTTGAGCGGGGCCAGTTTCCCACATTGTGGAAATCTGGTCGTCTGGTCCTGCTCAGGAAGGCGGGGCGCCCTGCGGACTCTCCGTCCGCGTACCGGCCCATAGTGCTGCTGGACGAGGTGGGAAAGCTGTTTGAGCGGATAATCGCAGCCCGCCTCGTCAGCCACTTGTGCGAAGAGGGGCCGGACCTGGACGGGAGCCAGTATGGCTTTCGGCATGGGCGCTCCACCATACACGCTGTATCAAGGGTGAGAGTCCTGGCGGAGGAAGCGGTGTCCCGGGGCGGGGTGATGTTGGCGGTGTCCTTGGACATCTCCAACGCCTTCAACGCCCTGCCCTGGAGTTGTGTACGGGAGGCACTCCGGTATCATCGTGTGCCCTCCTACCTCCGCCGCATAGTTGGGGCTTACCTGTCCGAGAGGTGTGTCACCTACGTGGGACGTGATGGCGAACACCAGCGCCGCATGTCGTGCGGTGTTCCGCAGGGTTCCGTCTTAGGACCGCCCCTGTGGAACATCGGGTACGACTGGGTGCTGAGGGGCGAGCTCCAGCCGGGCGTGGACCTGACGTGTTACGCTGACGACACGCTGGTCACGGCCCGGGGGAGCTCGTACAGGGAGGCAGCGTTGCTGGCGACGGCTGCGGTCTCACAGGTGGTGAGCCGCATCCGGCACCTCGGCCTGGAGGTGGCCCTCAACAAGTCGGAGGCCGTGATCTTTCACGGTCCTCGGCGGGCGCCGCCGCCGGGATCACACATCGTGGTCGGAGGGGCCAGAATAGCTGTCGAGTCCACCATGAAGTACCTGGGATTGGTGCTCGACAGCCGATGGGATTTTGGCCCTCATTTCCAGCGGCTGGCGCCCAAGTTGTTGGGCGCGGCTGGGGCGTTGTCAACGCTGCTTCCCAATCTGGGGGGCCCGAGCGCCGTCTGCAGGCGGCTCTACGTGGGGATCGTGCGATCGATGGCCCTTTATGGGGCCCCGATCTGGGCGGCAGACCTGACGGCCGGAAGCATCGCCGTGCTGCGAAAGCCGCAACGAGCGATGGCCGTTAGAGTCGTCAGGGGATATCGCACGATCTCCTACGAGGCGGCTTGTGCACTGGCCGGATCCCCGCCCTGGGACCTGGAGGCGAAGGTACTCGCGTCACTGTTCCGGTGGCGCGAGGAAGCGCGGGCGCGGGGCGAGCGACCGATGCAGCGACACATGGAGCTGCGTCGGTCTCAGCTTCGCGAGGTCCTGGTGGCGGAATGGCGGGACAGGCTTTCGCGCCCTACCGCCGGCCTCGCCATCATCGAGGCGGTCCGGCCAGTGCTCGAGCGCTGGCTCGGGAGGAGGCACGGCTCCCTGTCGTTTCGGGTGACGCAGGTGCTCTCGGGGCATGGTTGCTTCGGGAAGTACCTGTGTCGCATAAACAGGGAGCCGGACGCCCGGTGTCACCACTGCGTCGACTGCCGGGAGGACACGGCGCGGCATACGCTGGCGGAATGTGCCGCTTGGGAGGGGCCGCGTCGTGCCCTCGTCTCAGAAGTAGGCAGTGACCTGTCGCTGTCGGCCGTGGTCGAGTCGATGGTCGACAGCGCAGAGTCCTGGGACGCGGTGGTTTCCTTCTGCGAAAGTGTCATGTCGCAGAAGGAGGCTGCGGAAAGGGAGAGGGAGATCTCAACCTCCCACCCTGCCCGCAGCAGGCGCACCGGGCGTTGGCGGAGGGCGGACAACGCCCTCTTCCGGCCCCCCTAAATGGGTCCAGGGGCGGCAGACTCGGGGACGTCTGTCGCCCCCCACATACACCAGGACCCGAGGTGGCGGCGCGTAGTGTTCCACGCGCGCCCCTCTAAGACGTCCGGGGGGGAGTCTAACACCTCACTCCCCCCCCTGACCCGAGAAGTGGCCCGCTGCAGCGGGCCGGCACCAGCCGGGGGTTGCGGAAGTATCTCCAGTTCCCGCGACCCCCGACGTAGGTGTGAGATGGAACACCGGGGTGGTTTTTAGTCAGTAAGAGTCTGACAGACCCCTCCGCCCGCCCCAGGGCAGAGGACATCCATGAGGATTTTCCACCCCGTACCAAAAAAAAAAAAAAAAGGGGTGCGTGCAGAAAACCTCCTCGTGTGCCTGATTGCCTGTTCGAATACGTTTGGGGGAAAGAGCAGTGGTCGGGCCGGTGCACCCTGGGCACGGTCAATGGTCTCTCCAATTCGGGGAGGGTATTGATTACCCTCTCCGGGTTGGAGAGGCTATTGACCGTGGCGAATTTCTGCGTGGGGGGGAGCATTATGCTCCGGGGTCGTCTCCGACCGAGTGACGGATCGTCCATTCACCTCCCTCTGATCGCAGAGGGCAGGACGAGTGGACGAAGGGTGGCGAAACCTAATCCCAAGGTCTAGCGTGCCGAGGGGATGAATGGCCGGAGGGTATCCGGTCGTTAGCGCTTGGGGGGGATCAGGGAATAGGGACCTCACCCTTCAAAAGGAAAAACGAATATGGAAAACACGACTACAGTAAATATTCCCCAGGCGGGTCCCGGAAATTCCGGGGAATCCCGCCCCTCTACTGAGGGCTGCCCTACCGTATCTGGGGGGGGCAAACCAACCTGCAGTCACACCAACGACACAAAGCTAGCACAAAGGACTGAAACTGACGGAATGGAAATTGATGCGAGGAATAGGCGAGAAAAGGAGCTCCAGGTCAGCCTGGAGCGCCTGCGCGATGAGGAGGTGGCCACTGCAAAGAGGGCGGCGGCGGCGAGCGCTTTCAGGAAGCGCCCGCGGAGTGTGGGATCGGGACCGATGGGTCTCTCCTCTAGCGAGGAGAGCTTGTCGGCCCCGAAGGTGCCAACGGCACGCAGAGGGCGAGGAGGTCGAAAGGTGGCGAATGTAGCCCCCGCTCGACCGCCGGAGCGTGATGTGCGGGGCCGGTTCGTGCCGGTATCCCGGCCCGACACGCCGGCGCCGTCGGATAATGTGGAGAGCGTGGGGAGCGACTCTGAGCCCGGTCGGAGCTCGATCGCGGACCACAGTGAGAGCTCTCTACTGGGCTCGAACAGGGCGGAGGCGAACGCCGCCAAGCGGGCTCAGCGAAAGGCTGTCGCGGAAGGCGAAGTCGCCGAGCTATCCCGACAGGCTCGAGAGCGGCGCGAAGCTCGGCTGGCGGCCGGCGAGGGTGTTTCGGCGGTGGCGCTCAGTCGCCAAGTTTTGGACGGCGTGGATGTCGTCCTGAAGGTTGCCACCAAATCGGGCAACCTGAAGGGCACGTTCACGCGCGCCCTGAAGGAGGCGGCTGACGACATTCGAGAGGCGGTTGGGGTCCTCGTAAGTCGTACGAGCACGGATGAGACGGCGAAGCTGTGGGAGGAGAACCGCCGTCTCCGCTCCGAGGTAGAGGACCTCAAGCGGCAATTTGCCGCCCAGAGGGCAGCTCCCACGGCCGCTGGCACTGCTTTCGCTGCGCCTCTGGCATCGGGTTCTCCAACGGCCACGTCGGCCACGTCGGGCCCTGCACTTGCGGATGCGGAGATCGAGAAGATCGCCCGCATCTGCATGATGCAGTGTGGGAAGATGGTGGGGGCCCGGCTGGAGGCCATTGACGGGAGGCTGCTTCCGGCCGAAACTCTCCGCCCACCGCTCGCTGCGGATCAGCGGAAGAAGGTGACGCCCGGTCAGTCGGGGCCGGTACCCGCAAAACCGGGGATGGCGCCCGCAACTGCGGCCGCGGTGGCGGCAGGGCCTAGAAAGCCCGGCAAGGCGGCGAATAAGACCGCGAAGGGTGCATCCGCGTCCACTTCACGGACGACCGCGACGGGTCAGTCCACACCCGCTTCTCAGCCGACGGCGGCCGCGACGACCGCGTCCCAGCCCAGCGAGAACACGGAGGAGGGCTGGACAGAGGCCAAGAAGCGCCGCCGTCGAAAAAAGAAGAAGGCAGCACCACCGGCACCGGCACCGCCAACACCGGCACCTAAGAAGGCCAAAAGACCGCCTAGGGTCAGAGCCCCTCGCTCCGCGGCTGTAGTGATTACGCTGCAGCCCGGAGCCGTCGAAAGGGGCCTCTCCTACAGGGCGGTCCTAATGGAGGCGAAGGCCAAAGTCGCGTTCCCTGACCTTGGCACACCGTCCGGCTTCAAAATGAGGCCGGCGATCACGGGGGCGCGGCTGCTGGAGGTGTCGGGTGCCTCTAGCGCGGAAAAGGCGGACATCCTGGCCGCCAAGTTGAGGGAAGTCCTCAACCCGGAGGACGTCCGGGTGTCCAGGCCGACGAAGACCGCTGAGCTGCGCGTTGACGGTCTGGACGACTCGACTACTCCGGCTGAGGTCGTGGCGGCCGTCGCCCGTGTCGGTGGATGTCTGCCTGCAGACGTGCGGACGGGCGAGATTCGCGTCGACGCTTCCGGGCTCGGCGCGATCTGGGTGCGGTGTCCGGTGGTGGCGGCCAACAAAGTCGCCGATGCTGGGCGTCTGTTGGTGGGGTGGGTTGCGGCGAGGGCGAAGCTGCTGCAACCCAGGGTTATGCGGTGCTTCCGCTGCCTTGACATTGGGCATGTCAAGGCTCGGTGCACCGGCCAAGTCGACCGCAGCGATCAGTGTTATCGCTGCGGTCAGCCCGGCCACAAGGCGGCCCAGTGCTCCGCGGCGCCAAACTGCAGCCTCTGTACAGCTGCAGGGAGGCCCGCTGGGCACACAGCGGGTGGAAAGGCCTGTGCGCCCCCCAGGAAGAGACGGGGCGCCAAGGCTGCTGGGGGCCCTTTACCCCCCCCGCAGGCTGGCGCCTCATCGGCCGACTCCCGGTCTGGTGTCACGGAGGGAATGGACTGCGCATAAATGGCGCTGTACCATTTCCTCCAGGGCAACATCAACCACTCTGCCAGAGCTCAGGACCTCTTCCTCCAGAGCATGGCAGAGTGGTCGATTGACGTGGCTGTGGTCGCCGAGCCGTACTTCGTCCCCTCCAGGGATAACTGGGTGGGAGACTTGGACGGCTTGGTGGCCATCATTGGCGGGGCTCTGGTCAACCCGTCCCGAGGTCACGGCTGGGTAGCCGCCCTCGCGGACGGCATTGGCATAGTTGGTGCGTATTTTTCGCCCAACAAGAGCCTCGCCGACTTCGAGAGGTTCCTTGTTGAGTTGGGTGCCGTCGTAGGCCGTCTTCACCCTCGCCCGGTGCTGTTGCTGGGGGATCTCAACGCCAAGTCTGCGGCGTGGGGATCTCCAGTGACCGATGCTCGGGGTGAGGTGCTGGAGGAGTGGGCGGTCGCGACTGGCTTGGCCGTTCTGAATCGGGGCTCGGTCCACACGTGCGTGCGGCAGCGGGGCGGGTCAATAGTGGACGTCTCGTTCGCTAGCCCTGCTGTCGCGAGCCGTGTCCGCGACTGGCGTGTCGCCGTGGAGGTGGAGACGTTGTCGGATCATCGATACATCCGTTTTGACGTCTCCGCCCAGACCACGGGCGGCCGCGGTTCATCGGCCCCGCAAACGAACGGTCCGCGGTGGGCGCGTAAGCGCATGAACAGGGAACTTCTCGAGGAGGCCGCCATTGTCCAGGCCTGGTTCCGGGAGTCGGAGACGAACGGACCCGCCGACGTCGAACTGGAGGCGCTGTGGTTCCGCGGGGCGATGACGCAAATTTGCGACGCGTCCATGCCCCGGGTCCACGCACAGTCAGCAGGGCGCCAGGTGTACTGGTGGTCGGCCGAGATCGCTCGTATGCGCATTGAGTGCGTAGCGGTCAGACGCCGGTACACCCGATACCGGAGGAGACGTCGTCGGGTCCCGGACGAAGAAGCCGCGCTGTATGAGGTGTACCGCGCGGCTAAGAGGACTCTGTGTCTGGCCATCGGCGATGCGAAGACGCAAGCCAGGGAGGAGATGTTGGAGACCCTAAACCGGGATCCGTGGGGGCGCCCATATCAAGCGGTTCGAGGGAAACTTCGGTCTGCGGCGCCCCCGCTCACGGGGAGTCTCCAACCAGAGCTGCTGGAGGAGGTTGTCTCAGCCCTCTTCCCGGCACGAGCGGAGCATACTCCACCGCCGATGGCTTTGCCCACAGACGCAGAGTCCACAGAGGAGAACGCCATCAGCGTCCCAGAGGTGACACAGGCAGAGATGGGGGCGGCCGTGCTGCGGCTCCGGGCCAAGAACGTGGCTCCGGGGCCCGACGGCATTCACGGCTTAGCGTTGGCCCTCGCTCTGAAGGAGCTAGAGCCCCAACTTAGAGGACTGTTTACAGCGTGCCTTGAGCGGGGCCAGTTTCCCACATTGTGGAAATCTGGTCGTCTGGTCCTGCTCAAGAAGGCGGGGCGCCCTGCGGACTCTCCGTCCGCGTACCGGCCCATAGTGCTGCTGGACGAGGTGGGAAAGCTGTTTGAGCGGATAATCGCAGCCCGCCTCGTCAGCCACTTGTGCGAAGAGGGGCCGGACCTGGACGAGAGCCAGTATGGCTTTCGGCATGGGCGCTCTACCATACACGCTGTATCGCGGGTTAGAGTCCTGGCGGAGGAAGCGGTGTCCCGGGGCGGGGTGATGTTGGCGGTGTCCTTGGACATTTCCAACGCCTTCAACGCCCTGCCCTGGAGTTGTGTACGGGAGGCACTCCGGTATCATCGTGTGCCTTCCTACCTCCGCCGCATAGTTGGGGCTTATCTGTCCGAGAGGTGTGTCACCTACGTGGGACGTGATGGCGAGCACCAGCGCCGCATGTCGTGCGGTGTTCCGCAGGGTTCCGTCTTAGGACCGCCCCTGTGGAACATCGGGTACGACTGGGTGCTGAGGGGCGAGCTCCAGCCGGGCGTGGACCTGACGTGTTACGCTGACGACACGCTGGTCACGGCCCGGGGGAGTTCGTACAGGGAGGCAGCGTTGCTGGCGACGGCTGCGGTCTCACAGGTGGTGGGCCGCATCCGGTGCCTCGGCCTGGAGGTGGCCCTCAACAAGTCGGAGGCCGTGATCTTTCACGGTCCTCGGCGGGCGCCGCCGCCGGGATCACACATCGTGGTCGGGGGGGCCAGAATAGCTGTCGAGTCTACCATGAAGTACCTTGGATTGGTGCTCGACAGCCGATGGGATTTTGGCCCTCATTTCCAGCGGCTGGCGCCCAAGTTGTTGGGCGCGGCTGGGGCGTTGTCAACGCTGCTTCCCAATCTGGGGGGCCCGAGCGCCGTCTGCAGGCGGCTCTACGTGGGGATCGTGCGATCGATGGCCCTTTATGGGGCCCCGATCTGGGCGGCAGACCTGACGGCCGGAAGCATCGCCGTGCTGCGAAAGCCGCAACGCGCGATGGCCGTCAGAGTCATCAGGGGATATCGCACGATCTCCTACGAGGCGGCTTGTGCACTGGCCGGATCCCCGCCCTGGGACCTGGAGGCGAAGGTACTCGCGTCACTGTTCCGGTGGCGCGAGGAAGCGCGGGCGCGGGGCGAGCGACCGATGCAGCGACACATGGAGCTGCGTCGGTCTCAGCTTCGCGAGGTCCTGGTGGCGGAATGGCGGGACAGGCTTTCGCGCCCTACCGCCGGCCTCGCCATCATCGAGGCGGTCCGGCCAGTGCTCGAGCGCTGGCTCGGGAGGAGGCACGGCTCCCTGTCGTTTCGGGTGACGCAGGTGCTCTCGGGGCATGGTTGCTTCGGGAAGTACCTGTGTCGCATAAACAGGGAGCCGGACGCCCGGTGTCACCACTGCGTCGACTGCCGGGAGGACACGGCGCGGCATACGCTGGCGGAATGTGCCGCTTGGGAGCGGCCGCGCCGTGCCCTCGTCTCAGAAGTAGGCGGTGACCTGTCGCTGTCGGCCGTGGTCGAGTCGATGGTCGACAGTGCAGAGTCCTGGGACGCGGTGGTTTCCTTCTGCGAAAGTGTCATGTCGCAGAAGGAGGCTGCGGAAAGGGAGAGGGAGATCTCAACCTCCCACCCTGCCCGCAGCAGGCGCACCGGGCGTCGGCGAAGGGCGGATAACGCCCTCTTCCGGCCCCCCTAAATGGGTCCAGGGGCGGCAGACTCGGGGACGTCTGTCGCCCCCCACATACACCAGGACCCGAGGTGGCGGCGCGTAGTGTTCCACGCGCGCCCCTCTAAGACGTCCGGGGGGGAGTCTAACACCTCACTCCCCCCCCTGACCCGAGAAGTGGCCCGCTGCAGCGGGCCGGCACCAGCCGGGGGTTGCGGAAGTATCTCCAGTTCCCGCGACCCCCGACGTAGGTGTGAGATGGAACACCGGGGTGGTTTTTAGTCAGTAAGAGTCTGACAGACCCCTCCGCCCGCCCCAGGGCGGAGGACATCCATGAGGATTTTCCACCCCGTACCAAAAAAAAAAAAAAAAAAAAAAAGGTTAGGTTGGGGTGCGTGCAGAAAACCTCCTCGTGTGCCTGATTGCTGCTGGTTCCTTTCGAATACGTTCGGGGGAAAGAGCAGTGATCGGGCCGGTGCACCCTGGGTACAGTCAATAATCTATTATTGGCTGTGGCGAATTTCTGCGTGGGGGGGGGAGCTTCAGGCTCGTGGAGGTGGGGCCCAGTCTGGGCCGAAAAGGGGCGTTTTTTCACGTGTCCCTCTGATTTAAGCAGAGGACACAGTGGTGAAGCATGGGCGGCGCTCGTAGTGCACTTACCCTGCCTACGGGCTGGCAGCGGGAGAACCTTTCTCCCGACTGCACCCGTCGAAATCGTAATCCGTGAAGAGCTCACATCTTGTGACTTGGAACGGGACGAGGGTCTTGGCTTAACCGCCTGGGCCGCGAGGAAGAGAACCTCTATAATAAATTCCTCTAATACCAAGTTTTGGTGCGTGGCGAGGGTATGAATGGCTGAGGAGTAGTGTCACTTGCAACTTTGTAGTTGTAGGTGGCGCATCAGTCGTTAGCGCACCCCCAGCCAGGGGCCAGTGGGACCTCGGGGTTGGGAAATAAATGACACCACTTACCTGGGGACAGGGGGTCAACTGGGTGGACTTTTTATATCCCCCATACTCGTGGGATTAACTATGAATATGGAATTTAAAAAAACAAAAGAGGAAGAGGTGGGTGTGGCATCAGAGTCTGATGTCGCATCGGTGACGAGCGTGCGAAGCGCGGAGAAAAACGGGGAAAAGCGAGAAAAGGAGCTTCAGGTTAGCCTGGAGCGCCTGCGCGATGGGGAGGTAGCCTCTGCCAAGAGGGCGGCGGCGGCGAGCGCTTTGAGAAAGCGCCCGCGGAGTGTGGGATCGAGGTCGATAGGTCTCTCCTCCAGCGAGGAGAATCTGTCGGCCCCGAAGGTGCCAACGGCACGGAGAGGGAGAGGTCGCTCGGTTGCGAGTGGAGCCCCCGCTCGACCGCCGGAGCGTGACGTGCGGGGCCGGTTCGTGCCGGTATCCCGGCCCGATACGCCGGCACCAACGAATAATGTAGAGAGCATGGGGAGCGACTCTGAGCCCGGAAGGAGCTCGATCGCGGACCTTAGCGAGGGCTCCCTGTTGGGATCGAATAGGGCGGAGGCGAATGCCGCAAGGCGGGCGCAGCGCAAGGTTGTCGCGGAAGGCGAAGTCGCCGAATTGTCCCGGCAGGCTCGAGAGCGGCGCGCAGCTCGGCTAGCTGCCGGAGGGAATGTGTCGGCGGTGGCGCTCAGCCGCCAAGTTTTGCAGTCCCCGCGGCCGCCGGCGCTTCTACCGTCGCGGCCTCAGCGTCGTCACCGGCCCCATCGACCCATGCATTAGCGGATGCGGAGGTAGAGAAGATTGCCCGCATCTGCATGATGCAGTGTGGGAAGATGGTGGGTGCCCGACTGGAGGCTCTGGAGGGCAGGCTACTCCCTCCCGAAACCCTCCGTCCACCGCTCAATGCGGACAAACGGAGGAAGGAGACGCCCGCTAAGCCGAGCTCGGTGCCCGCTAAGCCGGGCCCTGTGCCCACGACTGCGGCCGCGGTGGCGGCTGGGCCGAAAAAACCCGGGAAAGCGGCCAAAAAGCTCGCTGAAGGAACCGGCAAGCCCGCCGCGTCCACCGCGGGTACGTCTGGGCCCACTTCCACGTCGACCGCGGCCCCTACGACCGCGCCCGCGCCTGCCGAGGAGGCGGAGGGCTGGACGGAGGCCGGTAAGAACGGCCGCCGTCGCCGAAGGAAGAAGAAGAAGGCGGCACCGCCGGCACCGGTACCACCAGCACCGGCAACTAAGAAGGCCCAACGACCGCGTAAGGTCAGAGCCCCACGCTCCGCGGCTGTAGTGATTACGCTACAGCCCGGAGCCGTCGAAAGGGGCCTTTCTTACAAGGCGGTCCTAATGGAGGCGAAGGCCAAAGTCGCGTTCCCCGACCTTGGCACACCGTCCGGCTTCAAAATGAGGCCGGCGATCACGGGGGCGCGACTGCTGGAGGTGTCAGGTGCTGCAAGCAGTGAAAAGGCGGACATTCTGGCCGCCAAGTTGAAAGAAGTCCTCAACCCGGAGGACGTCCGGGTGTCCAGGCCCATGAAAACCGCTGACCTGCGCGTCGACGGTCTGGACGACTCGGTGACTCCGGTTGAGGTCGTGGCGGCCGTCGCCAGTGCCGGCGGATGTCCGCCTGCGGACGTAAGGACGGGCGAGATTCGCGTCGATGCTTCCGGGCTCGGCGCGATCTGGGTGCAGTGTCCGGTGGCGGCGGCAAACAAAGTCGCCAACGGTGGACGACTGCTGGTGGGGTGGGTTGCAGCAAGGGTCAAACTGCTGCAGCCCAGGGTTATGCGGTGCTTCCGATGCCTTGAAATGGGGCATGTCAAGGCTCGGTGCACCGGCCAAGTCGACCGCAGCGATCAGTGTTATCGCTGCGGTCAGCCCGGCCACAAGGCGGCCCAGTGCTCCGCGGCGCCAAACTGCAGCCTCTGTACAGCTGCAGGGAGGCCCGCTGGGCACACAGCGGGCGGAAAGGCCTGTGCGCCCCCCAGGAAGAGAGGGGGTGCCAAGGCTGCTGGGGGCCCTTTACCCCCCCCGCAGGCTGGCGCCTCATCGGCCGACTCCCGGTCTGGTGTCACGGAGGGAATGGACTGCGCATAAATGGCGCTGTACCATTTCCTCCAGGGCAACATCAACCACTCTGCCAGAGCTCAGGACCTCTTCCTCCAGAGCATGGCAGAGTGGTCGATTGACGTGGCTGTGGTCGCCGAGCCGTACTTCGTCCCCCCCAGGGATAACTGGGTGGGAGACTTGGACGGCTTGGTGGCCATCATTGGCGGGGCTCTTGTCAACCCGTCCCGAGGTCACGGCTGGGTAGCCGCCCTCGCGGACGGCATTGGCATAGTTGGTGCGTATTTTTCGCCCAACAAGAGCCTCGCCGACTTCGAGAGGTTCCTTGTTGAGTTGGGTGCCGTCGTAGGCCGTCTTCACCCTCGCCCGGTGCTGTTGCTGGGGGATCTCAACGCCAAGTCTGCGGCGTGGGGATCCCCGGTGACCGATGCTCGGGGTGAGGTGCTGGAGGAGTGGGCGGTCACGACTGGCTTGACCGTTCTGAATCGGGGTTCGGTCCACACGTGCGTTCGGCAGCGGGGCGGGTCAATAGTGGACGTCTCGTTCGCTAGCCCTGCTGTCGCCAGCCGTGTCTGCGACTGGCGTGTCGCCGTGGAGGTGGAGACGTTGTCGGATCATCGTTACATCCGTTTCGACGTCTCCGCCCAGACCACGGGCGGCCGCGGTTCATCGGCCCCGCAAACGAACGGTCCGCGATGGGCGCGTAAGCGCATGAACAGGGAACTTCTCGAGGAGGCCGCCATTGTCCAGGCCTGGTTCCGGGAGTCGGAGACGAACGGACCCGTCGACGTCGAACTGGAGGCGCTGTGGTTCCGCGGGGCGATGACGCAAATCTGCGACGCGTCCATGCCCCGGGTCCACGCACAGTCAGCAGGGCGCCAGGTGTACTGGTGGTCGGCCGAGATCGCACGTTTACGCGTTGAGTGCGTAGCGGTCCGACGCCGGTACACCCGATACCGGAGGAGACGTCGTCGGGTCCCGGACGAAGAAGCCGCGCTGTATGAGGTGTACCGCGCGGCTAAGAGGACTCTGTGTCTGGCCATCGGCGATGCGAAGACGCAAGCCAGGGAGGAGATGTTGGAGACCCTAAACCGGGATCCGTGGGGGCGCCCATATCAAGCGGTTCGAGGGAAACTTCGGTCTGCGGCGCCCCCGCTCACGGGGAGTCTCCAACCAGAGCTGCTGGAGGAGGTTGTCTCAGCCCTCTTCCCGGCACGAGCGGAGCATACTCCACCGCCGATGGCTTTGCCCACAGACGCAGAGTCCACAGAGGAGAACGCCATCAGCGTCCCAGAGGTGACACAGGCAGAGATGGGGGCGGCCGTGCTGCGGCTCCGGGCCAAGAACGTGGCTCCGGGGCCCGACGGCATTCACGGCCTAGCGTTGGCCCTCGCTCTGAAGGAGCTAGAGCCCCAACTTAGAGGACTGTTTACAGCGTGCCTTGAGCGGGGCCAGTTTCCCACATTGTGGAAATCTGGTCGTCTGGTCCTGCTCAGGAAGGCGGGGCGCCCTGCGGACTCTCCGTCCGCGTACCGGCCCATAGTGCTGCTGGACGAGGTGGGAAAGCTGTTTGAGCGGATAATCGCAGCCCGCCTCGTCAGCCACTTGTGCGAAGAGGGGCCGGACCTGGACGGGAGCCAGTATGGCTTTCGGCATGGGCGCTCCACCATACACGCTGTATCAAGGGTGAGAGTCCTGGCGGAGGAAGCGGTGTCCCGGGGCGGGGTGATGTTGGCGGTGTCCTTGGACATCTCCAACGCCTTCAACGCCCTGCCCTGGAGTTGTGTACGGGAGGCACTCCGGTATCATCGTGTGCCCTCCTACCTCCGCCGCATAGTTGGGGCTTACCTGTCCGAGAGGTGTGTCACCTACGTGGGACGTGATGGCGAACACCAGCGCCGCATGTCGTGCGGTGTTCCGCAGGGTTCCGTCTTAGGACCGCCCCTGTGGAACATCGGGTACGACTGGGTGCTGAGGGGCGAGCTCCAGCCGGGCGTGGACCTGACGTGTTACGCTGACGACACGCTGGTCACGGCCCGGGGGAGCTCGTACAGGGAGGCAGCGTTGCTGGCGACGGCTGCGGTCTCACAGGTGGTGAGCCGCATCCGGCACCTCGGCCTGGAGGTGGCCCTCAACAAGTCGGAGGCCGTGATCTTTCACGGTCCTCGGCGGGCGCCGCCGCCGGGATCACACATCGTGGTCGGAGGGGCCAGAATAGCTGTCGAGTCCACCATGAAGTACCTGGGATTGGTGCTCGACAGCCGATGGGATTTTGGCCCTCATTTCCAGCGGCTGGCGCCCAAGTTGTTGGGCGCGGCTGGGGCGTTGTCAACGCTGCTTCCCAATCTGGGGGGCCCGAGCGCCGTCTGCAGGCGGCTCTACGTGGGGATCGTGCGATCGATGGCCCTTTATGGGGCCCCGATCTGGGCGGCAGACCTGACGGCCGGAAGCATCGCCGTGCTGCGAAAGCCGCAACGAGCGATGGCCGTCAGAGTCGTCAGGGGATATCGCACGATCTCCTACGAGGCGGCTTGTGCACTGGCCGGATCCCCGCCCTGGGACCTGGAGGCGAAGGTACTCGCGTCACTGTTCCGGTGGCGCGAGGAAGCGCGGGCGCGGGGCGAGCGACCGATGCAGCGACACATGGAGCTGCGTCGGTCTCAGCTTCGCGAGGTCCTGGTGGCGGAATGGCGGGACAGGCTTTCGCGCCCTACCGCCGGCCTCGCCATCATCGAGGCGGTCCGGCCAGTGCTCGAGCGCTGGCTCGGGAGGAGGCACGGCTCCCTGTCGTTTCGGGTGACGCAGGTGCTCTCGGGGCATGGTTGCTTCGGGAAGTACCTGTGTCGCATAAACAGGGAGCCGGACGCCCGGTGTCACCACTGCGTCGACTGCCGGGAGGACACGGCGCGGCATACGCTGGCGGAATGTGCCGCTTGGGAGGGGCCGCGTCGTGCCCTCGTCTCAGAAGTAGGCAGTGACCTGTCGCTGTCGGCCGTGGTCGAGTCGATGGTCGACAGCGCAGAGTCCTGGGACGCGGTGGTTTCCTTCTGCGAAAGTGTCATGTCGCAGAAGGAGGCTGCGGAAAGGGAGAGGGAGATCTCAACCTCCCACCCTGCCCGCAGCAGGCGCACCGGGCGTCGGCGGAGGGCGGACAACGCCCTCTTCCGGCCCCCCTAAATGGGTCCAGGGGCGGCAGACTCGGGGACGTCTGTCGCCCCCCACATACACCAGGACCCGAGGTGGCGGCGCGTAGTGTTCCACGCGCGCCCCTCTAAGACGTCCGGGGGGGAGTCTAACACCTCACTCCCCCCCCTGACCCGAGAAGTGGCCCGCTGCAGCGGGCCGGCACCAGCCGGGGGTTGAGTGTCCTTGGACATTTCCAACGCGTTCAACACCCTGCCCTGGAGTTGTGTACGGGAGGCACTGCGCTATCATCGTGTGCCTTCCTACCTCCGCCGCATAGTTGGGGCTTATTTGTCCGAGAGGTGTGTCACCTACGTGGGACGTGATGGCGAGCACCAGCGCCGCATGTCGTGCGGTGTTCCGCAGGGTTCCGTCTTAGGACCGCCCCTGTGGAACATCGGGTACGACTGGGTGCTGAGGGGCGAGCTTCAGCCGGGCGTGGACCTGACGTGTTACGCTGACGACACGCTGGTCACGGCCCGGGGGAGTTCGTACAGGGAGGCAGCGTTGCTGGCGACGGCTGCGGTCTCACAGGTGGTGGGCCGCATCCGGCGCCTCGGCCTGGAGGTGGCCCTCAACAAGTCGGAGGCCGTGATCTTTCACGGTCCTCGGCGGGCGCCGCCGCCGGGATCACACATCGTGGTCGGGGGGGCCAGAATAGCTGTCGAGTCCACCATGAAGTACCTTGGATTGGTGCTCGACAGCCGATGGGATTTTGGCCCTCATTTCCAGCGGCTGGCGCCCAAGTTGTTGGGCGCGGCTGGGGCGTTGTCAACGCTGCTTCCCAATCTGGGGGGCCCGAGCGCCGTCTGCAGGCGGCTCTACGTGGGGATCGTGCGATCGATGGCTCTTTATGGGGCCCCGATCTGGGCGGCAGACCTGACGGCCGGAAGCATCGCCGTGCTGCGAAAGCCGCAACGCGCGATGGCCGTCAGAGTCATCAGGGGATATCGCACGATCTCCTACGAGGCGGCTTGTGCACTGGCCGGATCCCCGCCCTGGGACCTGGAGGCGAAGGTTCTCGCGTCACTGTTCCGGTGGCGCGAGGAAGCGCGGGCGCGGGGCGAGCGACCGATGCAGCGACACATGGAGCTGCATCGGTCTCAGCTTCGCGAGGTCCTGGTGGCGGAATGGCGGGACAGGCTTTCGCGCCCTACCGCCGGCCTCGCCATCATCGAGGCGGTCCGGCCAGTGCTCGAGCGCTGGCTCGGGAGGAGGCACGGCTCCCTGTCGTTTCGGGTGACGCAGGTGCTCTCGGGGCATGGTTGCTTCGGGAAGTACCTGTGTCGCATAAACAGGGAGCCGGACGCCCGGTGTCACCACTGCGTCGACTGCCGGGAGGACACGGCGCGGCATACGCTGGCGGAATGTGCCGCTTGGGAGGGGCCGCGCCGTGCTCTCGTCTCAGAAGTAGGCAGTGACCTGTCGCTGTCGGCCGTGGTCGAGTCGATGGTCGACAGCGCAGAGTCCTGGGACGCGGTGGTTTCCTTCTGCGAAAGTGTCATGTCGCAGAAGGAGGCTGCGGAAAGGGAGAGGGAGATCTCAACCTCCCACCCTGCCCGCAGCAGGCGCACCGGGCGTCGGCGGAGGGCGGACAACGCCCTCTTCCGGCCCCCCTAAATGGGTCCAGGGGCGGCAGACTCGGGGACGTCTGTCGCCCCCCACATACACCAGGACCCGAGGTGGCGGCGCGTAGTGTTCCACGCGCGCCCCTCTAAGACGTCCGGGGGGGAGTCTAACACCTCACTCCCCCCCCTGACCCGAGAAGTGGCCCGCTGCAGCGGGCCGGCACCAGCCGGGGGCTGCGGAAGTATCTCCAGTTCCCGCGACCCCCGACGTAGGTGTGAGATGGAACACCGGGGTGGTTTTTAGTCAGTAAGAGTCTGACAGACCTCTCCGCCCGTTCCAGGGCGGAGGACATCCATGAGGATTTTCCACCCCGTACCAAAAAAAAAAAAAAAAAGGTTAGGTTGGGGTGCGTGCAGAAAACCTCCTCGTGTGCCTGATTGCTGCTGTTTCTGTTCGAATACGTTTGGGGGAAAGAGCAGTGGTCGGGCCGGTGCACCCTGGGCACGGTCAATGGTCTCTCCAATTCGGGGAGGGTATTGATTACCCTCTCCGGGTTGGAGAGGCTATTGACCGTGGCGAATTTCTGCGTGGGGGGGAGCATTATGCTCCGGGGTCGTCTCCGACCGAGTGACGGATCGTCCATTCACCTCCCTCTGATCGCAGAGGGCAGGACGAGTGGACGAAGGGTGGCGAAACCTAATCCCAAGGTCTAGCGTGCCGAGGGGATGAATGGCCGGAGGGTATCCGGTCGTTAGCGCTTGGGGGGGATCAGGGAATAGGGACCTCACCCTTCAAAAGGAAAAACGAATATGGAAAACACGACTACAGTAAATATTCCCCAGGCGGGTCCCGGAAATTCCGGGGAATCCCGCCCCTCTACTGAGGGCTGCCCTACCGTATCTGGGGGGGGCAAACCAACCTGCAGTCACACCAACGACACAAAGCTAGCACAAAGGACTGAAACTGACGGAATGGAAATTGATGCGAGGAATAGGCGAGAAAAGGAGCTCCAGGTCAGCCTGGAGCGCCTGCGCGATGAGGAGGTGGCCACTGCAAAGAGGGCGGCGGCGGCGAGCGCTTTTAGGAAGCGCCCGCGGAGTGTGGGATCGGGACCGATGGGTCTCTCCTCTAGCGAGGAGAGCTTGTCGGCCCCGAAGGTGCCAACGGCACGCAGAGGGCGAGGAGGTCGAAAGGTGGCGAATGTAGCCCCCGCTCGACCGCCGGAGCGTGATGTGCGGGGCCGGTTCGTGCCGGTATCCCGGCCCGACACGCCGGCGCCGTGGAGAGCGTAGGAACGACTCTGAGCCCGGTCGGAGCTCGATCGCGGACCACAGTGAGAGCTCTCTACTGGGCTCGAACAGGGCGGAGGCGAACGCCGCCAAGCGGGCTCAGCGAAAGGCTGTCGCGGAAGGCGAAGTCGCCGAGCTATCCCGACAGGCTCGAGAGCGGCGCGAAGCTCGGCTGGCGGCCGGCGAGGGTGTTTCGGCGGTGGCGCTCAGTCGCCAAGTTTTGGACGGCGTGGATGTCGTCCTGAAGGTTGCCACCAAATCGGGCAACCTGAAGGGCACGTTCACGCGCGCCCTGAAGGAGGCGGCTGACGACATTCGAGAGGCGGTTGGGGTCCTCGTAAGTCGTACGAGCACGGATGAGACGGCGAAGCTGTGGGAGGAGAACCGCCGTCTCCGCTCCGAGGTAGAGGACCTCAAGCGGCAATTTGCCGCCCAGAGGGCAGCTCCCACGGCCGCTGGCACTGCTTTCGCTGCGCCTCTGGCATCGGGTTCTCCAACGGCCACGTCGGCCACGTCGGGCCCTGCACTTGCGGATGCGGAGATCGAGAAGATCGCCCGCATCTGCATGATGCAGTGTGGGAAGATGGTGGGGGCCCGGCTGGAGGCCATTGACGGGAGGCTGCTTCCGGCCGAAACTCTCCGCCCACCGCTCGCTGCGGATCAGCGGAAGAAGGTGACGCCCGGTCAGTCGGGGCCGGTACCCGCAAAACCGGGGATGGCGCCCGCAACTGCGGCCGCGGTGGCGGCAGGGCCTAGAAAGCCCGGCAAGGCGGCGAATAAGACCGCGAAGGGTGCATCCGCGTCCACTTCACGGACGACCGCGACGGGTCAGTCCACACCCGCTTCTCAGCCGACGGCGGCCGCGACGACCGCGTCCCAGCCCAGCGAGAACACGGAGGAGGGCTGGACAGAGGCCAAGAAGCGCCGCCGTCGAAAAAAGAAGAAGGCAGCACCACCGGCACCGGCACCGCCAACACCGGCACCTAAGAAGGCCAAAAGACCGCCTAGGGTCAGAGCCCCTCGCTCCGCGGCTGTAGTGATTACGCTGCAGCCCGGAGCCGTCGAAAGGGGCCTCTCCTACAGGGCGGTCCTAATGGAGGCGAAGGCCAAAGTCGCGTTCCCTGACCTTGGCACACCGTCCGGCTTCAAAATGAGGCCGGCGATCACGGGGGCGCGGCTGCTGGAGGTGTCGGGTGCCTCTAGCGCGGAAAAGGCGGACATCCTGGCCGCCAAGTTGAGGGAAGTCCTCAACCCGGAGGACGTCCGGGTGTCCAGGCCGACGAAGACCGCTGAGCTGCGCGTTGACGGTCTGGACGACTCGACTACTCCGGCTGAGGTCGTGGCGGCCGTCGCCCGTGTCGGTGGATGTCTGCCTGCAGACGTGCGGACGGGCGAGATTCGCGTCGACGCTTCCGGGCTCGGCGCGATCTGGGTGCGGTGTCCGGTGGTGGCGGCCAACAAAGTCGCCGATGCTGGGCGTCTGTTGGTGGGGTGGGTTGCGGCGAGGGCGAAGCTGCTGCAACCCAGGGTTATGCGGTGCTTCCGCTGCCTTGACATTGGGCATGTCAAGGCTCGGTGCACCGGCCAAGTCGACCGCAGCGATCAGTGTTATCGCTGCGGTCAGCCCGGCCACAAGGCGGCCCAGTGCTCCGCGGCGCCAAACTGCAGCCTCTGTACAGCTGCAGGGAGGCCCGCTGGGCACACAGCGGGTGGAAAGGCCTGTGCGCCCCCCAGGAAGAGACGGGGCGCCAAGGCTGCTGGGGGCCCTTTACCCCCCCCGCAGGCTGGCGCCTCATCGGCCGACTCCCGGTCTGGTGTCACGGAGGGAATGGACTGCGCATAAATGGCGCTGTACCATTTCCTCCAGGGCAACATCAACCACTCTGCCAGAGCTCAGGACCTCTTCCTCCAGAGCATGGCAGAGTGGTCGATTGACGTGGCTGTGGTCGCCGAGCCGTACTTCGTCCCCTCCAGGGATAACTGGGTGGGAGACTTGGACGGCTTGGTGGCCATCATTGGCGGGGCTCTGGTCAACCCGTCCCGAGGTCACGGCTGGGTAGCCGCCCTCGCGGACGGCATTGGCATAGTTGGTGCGTATTTTTCGCCCAACAAGAGCCTCGCCGACTTCGAGAGGTTCCTTGTTGAGTTGGGTGCCGTCGTAGGCCGTCTTCACCCTCGCCCGGTGCTGTTGCTGGGGGATCTCAACGCCAAGTCTGCGGCGTGGGGATCTCCAGTGACCGATGCTCGGGGTGAGGTGCTGGAGGAGTGGGCGGTCGCGACTGGCTTGGCCGTTCTGAATCGGGGCTCGGTCCACACGTGCGTGCGGCAGCGGGGCGGGTCAATAGTGGACGTCTCGTTCGCTAGCCCTGCTGTCGCGAGCCGTGTCCGCGACTGGCGTGTCGCCGTGGAGGTGGAGACGTTGTCGGATCATCGATACATCCGTTTTGACGTCTCCGCCCAGACCACGGGCGGCCGCGGTTCATCGGCCCCGCAAACGAACGGTCCGCGGTGGGCGCGTAAGCGCATGAACAGGGAACTTCTCGAGGAGGCCGCCATTGTCCAGGCCTGGTTCCGGGAGTCGGAGACGAACGGACCCGCCGACGTCGAACTGGAGGCGCTGTGGTTCCGCGGGGCGATGACGCAAATTTGCGACGCGTCCATGCCCCGGGTCCACGCACAGTCAGCAGGGCGCCAGGTGTACTGGTGGTCGGCCGAGATCGCTCGTATGCGCATTGAGTGCGTAGCGGTCAGACGCCGGTACACCCGATACCGGAGGAGACGTCGTCGGGTCCCGGACGAAGAAGCCGCGCTGTATGAGGTGTACCGCGCGGCTAAGAGGACTCTGTGTCTGGCCATCGGCGATGCGAAGACGCAAGCCAGGGAGGAGATGTTGGAGACCCTAAACCGGGATCCGTGGGGGCGCCCATATCAAGCGGTTCGAGGGAAACTTCGGTCTGCGGCGCCCCCGCTCACGGGGAGTCTCCAACCAGAGCTGCTGGAGGAGGTTGTCTCAGCCCTCTTCCCGGCACGAGCGGAGCATACTCCACCGCCGATGGCTTTGCCCACAGACGCAGAGTCCACAGAGGAGAACGCCATCAGCGTCCCAGAGGTGACACAGGCAGAGATGGGGGCGGCCGTGCTGCGGCTCCGGGCCAAGAACGTGGCTCCGGGGCCCGACGGCATTCACGGCTTAGCGTTGGCCCTCGCTCTGAAGGAGCTAGAGCCCCAACTTAGAGGACTGTTTACAGCGTGCCTTGAGCGGGGCCAGTTTCCCACATTGTGGAAATCTGGTCGTCTGGTCCTGCTCAAGAAGGCGGGGCGCCCTGCGGACTCTCCGTCCGCGTACCGGCCCATAGTGCTGCTGGACGAGGTGGGAAAGCTGTTTGAGCGGATAATCGCAGCCCGCCTCGTCAGCCACTTGTGCGAAGAGGGGCCGGACCTGGACGAGAGCCAGTATGGCTTTCGGCATGGGCGCTCTACCATACACGCTGTATCGCGGGTTAGAGTCCTGGCGGAGGAAGCGGTGTCCCGGGGCGGGGTGATGTTGGCGGTGTCCTTGGACATTTCCAACGCCTTCAACGCCCTGCCCTGGAGTTGTGTACGGGAGGCACTCCGGTATCATCGTGTGCCTTCCTACCTCCGCCGCATAGTTGGGGCTTATCTGTCCGAGAGGTGTGTCACCTACGTGGGACGTGATGGCGAGCACCAGCGCCGCATGTCGTGCGGTGTTCCGCAGGGTTCCGTCTTAGGACCGCCCCTGTGGAACATCGGGTACGACTGGGTGCTGAGGGGCGAGCTCCAGCCGGGCGTGGACCTGACGTGTTACGCTGACGACACGCTGGTCACGGCCCGGGGGAGTTCGTACAGGGAGGCAGCGTTGCTGGCGACGGCTGCGGTCTCACAGGTGGTGGGCCGCATCCGGTGCCTCGGCCTGGAGGTGGCCCTCAACAAGTCGGAGGCCGTGATCTTTCACGGTCCTCGGCGGGCGCCGCCGCCGGGATCACACATCGTGGTCGGGGGGGCCAGAATAGCTGTCGAGTCTACCATGAAGTACCTTGGATTGGTGCTCGACAGCCGATGGGATTTTGGCCCTCATTTCCAGCGGCTGGCGCCCAAGTTGTTGGGCGCGGCTGGGGCGTTGTCAACGCTGCTTCCCAATCTGGGGGGCCCGAGCGCCGTCTGCAGGCGGCTCTACGTGGGGATCGTGCGATCGATGGCCCTTTATGGGGCCCCGATCTGGGCGGCAGACCTGACGGCCGGAAGCATCGCCGTGCTGCGAAAGCCGCAACGCGCGATGGCCGTCAGAGTCATCAGGGGATATCGCACGATCTCCTACGAGGCGGCTTGTGCACTGGCCGGATCCCCGCCCTGGGACCTGGAGGCGAAGGTACTCGCGTCACTGTTCCGGTGGCGCGAGGAAGCGCGGGCGCGGGGCGAGCGACCGATGCAGCGACACATGGAGCTGCGTCGGTCTCAGCTTCGCGAGGTCCTGGTGGCGGAATGGCGGGACAGGCTTTCGCGCCCTACCGCCGGCCTCGCCATCATCGAGGCGGTCCGGCCAGTGCTCGAGCGCTGGCTCGGGAGGAGGCACGGCTCCCTGTCGTTTCGGGTGACGCAGGTTCTCTCGGGGCATGGTTGCTTCGGGAAGTACCTGTGTCGCATAAACAGGGAGCCGGACGCCCGGTGTCACCACTGCGTCGACTGCCGGGAGGACACGGCGCGGCATACGCTGGCGGAATGTGCCGCTTGGGAGGGGCCGCGCCGTGCCCTCGTCTCAGAAGTAGGCGGTGACCTGTCGCTGTCGGCCGTGGTCGAGTCGATGGTCGACAGCGCAGAGTCCTGGGACGCGGTGGTTTCCTTCTGCGAAAGTGTCATGTCGCAGAAGGAGGCTGCGGAAAGGGAGAGGGAGATCTCAACCTCCCACCCTGCCCGCAGCAGGCGCACCGGGCGTCGGCGAAGGGCGGATAACGCCCTTTTCCGGCCCCCCTAAATGGGTCCAGGGGCGGCAGACTCGGGGACGTCTGTCGCCCCCCACATACACCAGGACCCGAGGTGGCGGCGCGTAGTGTTCCACGCGCGCCCCTCTAAGACGTCCGGGGGGGAGTCTAACACCTCACTCCCCCCCCTGACCCGAGAAGTGGCCCGCTGCAGCGGGCCGGCACCAGCCGGGGGTTGCGGAAGTATCTCCAGTTCCCGCGACCCCCGACGTAGGTGTGAGATGGAACACCGGGGTGGTTTTTAGTCAGTAAGAGTCTGACAGACCCCTCCGCCCGCCCCAGGGCGGAGGACATCCATGAGGATTTTCCACCCCGTATCAAAAAAAAAAAAAAAAAAGGTTAGGTTAGGTTAGGTTAGGTTTAGGCGAGAAAAGGAGCTCCAGGTCAGCCTGGAGCGCCTGCGCGATGAGGAGGTGGCCGCTGCAAAGAGGGCGGCGGCGGCGAGCGCTTTCAGGAAGCGCCCGCGGAGTGTGGGATCGGGACCGATGGGTCTCTCCTCTAGCGAGGAGAGCTTGTCGGCCCCGAAGGTGCCAACGGCACGCAGAGGGCGAGGAGGTCGAAAGGTGGCGAATGTAGCCCCCGCTCGACCGCCGGAGCGTGATGTGCGGGGCCGGTTCGTGCCGGTATCCCGGCCCGACACGCCGGCGCCGTCGGATAATGTGGAGAGCGTGGGGAGCGACTCTGAACCCGGTCGGAGCTCGATCGCGGACCACAGTGAGAGCTCCCTACTGGGCTCGAACAGGGCGGAGGCGAACGCCGCAAAGCGGGCTCAGCGAAAGGCTGTCGCGGAGGGCGAAGTCGCCGAGTTATCCCGACAGGCCCGGGAGCGGCGCACGGCACGGCTGGCTGCCGGCGCGGGTGTTTCGGCGGTGGCGCTCAGTCGCCAGGTTCTGGACGGCGTGGGTGTCGTGCTGAAGGTTGCCACCAAATCGGGCAACCTGAAGGGCACGTTCACGCGCGCCCTGAAGGAGGCGGCTGACGATATCAGAGAGGCGGTTGGGGTCCTCGTAAGTCGTACGAGCACGGACGAGACGGCGAAGCTGTGGGAGGAGAACAGCCGTCTCCGCTCCGAGGTAGAGGACCTCAAGCGGCAATTTGCCGCCCAAAGAATGTCTCCCACGGCCGCCGGCACTTCTTCCGCTGCGGCCCCGTCGCCGGCCCCGTCGTCGAGCCCTGCACTTGCGGATGCGGAGATCGAGAAGATCGCGCGCATCTGCATGATGCAGTGTGGGACGATGGTGGGGGCACGCCTGGAGGCCTTGGAATCGAGGCTCTTGCCGCCCGAGACCCTCCGCCCACCGCTCGCTGCGGACCAGCGGAGAAAGGCGACGCCCGCTCAGCCGGGGCCGGTACCCGCTAAATTGGGGACGACGCCCGGGACTGCGGCCGCGGTGGCGGCAGGGCCTAAGAAGTCCAGTAAGGCGGCGGATAAAACCGCATCCGCGGCCGCTTCGAGGACGACCGCGAGAGGCGCATCTGCGGCCGCTTCGCGAACGACCGCGACGGGCGCATCCGCACCCGCTTGTCAGACGACGGCGGCCGCGGCGACCACGTCCGAGCCCACCGAGAAGACGGAGGAGGGCTGGACAGAGGCCAAGAAGCGCCGCCGTCGTAAAAAAAAGAAGAAGGCAACACCACCGGCACCGGCACCGCCAGCACCGGCAACGAAAAAGGCCAAACGACCGCCGAAGGTCAGAGCCCCTCGCTCCGCGGCTGTAGTAATTACGCTACAGCCTGGAGCCGTCGAAAGGGGCCTCTCCTATAAGGCGGTCCTACTGGAGGCGAAGGCCAAAGTCGCGTTCCCCGATCTTGGCACACCGTCCGGCTTCAAAATGAGGCCGGCGATCACGGGGGCGCGGCTGCTGGAGGTGTCGGGTGCCTCTAGCGGTGAAAAGGCGGACATCCTGGCCGCCAAGTTGAAGGAAGTCCTCAACCCGGAGGACGTCCGGGTCTACAGGCCGATGAAAACCGCTGAGGTGCGCGTCGACGGTCTGGACGACTCGGTGACTCCGGCTGAGGTCGTGGCGGCCATCGCCCGTGTCGGCGGATGTCCGCCGGGTGATGTGAAGACGGGCGAGATACGCGTCGACGCTTCTGGGCTCGGCGCGATCTGGGTGCGGTGTCCGGTGGCGGCGGCCAACAAAGTCGCTGATGCTGGGCGTCTGTTGGTGGGGTGGGTTGCAGCGAGGGTGAAGCTGCTGCAACCCAGGGTTATGCGGTGCTTCCGCTGCCTTGACATTGGGCATGTCAAGGCTCGGTGCACCGGCCAAGTCGATCGCAGCGATCAGTGTTATCGCTGCGGTCAGCCCGGCCACAAGGCGGCCCAGTGCTCCGCGGCGCCAAACTGCAGCCTCTGTACAGCTGCAGGGAGGCCCGCTGGGCACACAGCGGGTGGAAAGGCCTGTGCGTCCCCCAGGAAGAGACGGGGCGCCAAGGCTGCTGGGGGCCCTTTACCCCCCTCGCAGGCTGGCGCCTCATCGGCCGACTCCCGGCCTAGGAATGGAGCGAACCCGGAGGGAATGGACTGCGCATAAATGGCGCTGTACCATTTCCTCCAGGGCAACATCAACCACTCTGCCAGAGCTCAGGACCTCTTCCTCCAGAGCATGGCAGAGTGGTCGATTGACGTGGCTGTGGTCGCCGAGCCGTACTTCGTCCCCCCCAGGGATAACTGGGTGGGAGACTTGGACGGCTTGGTGGCCATCATTGGCGGGGCTCTTGTCAACCCGTCCCGAGGACACGGCTGGGTGGCCGCCCTCGCGGACGGCATTGGCAATAGTTGGTGCGTATTTTTCGCCCAACAAGAGCCTCGCCGACTTCGAGAGGTTCCTTGTTGAGTTGGGTGCCGTCGTAGGCCGTCTTCACCCTCGCCCGGTGCTGTTGCTGGGGGATCTCAACGCCAAGTCCGCGGCGTGGGGATCCCCGGTGACTGATGCTCGGGGTGAGGTGCTGGAGGAGTGGGCGGTCGCGACTGGCTTGGCCGTTCTGAATCGGGGCTCGGTCCACACGTGCGTGCGGCAGCGGGGCGGGTCAATAGTGGACGTCTCGTTCGCTAGCCCTGCTGTCGCGAGCCGTGTCCGCGACTGGCGTGTCGCCGTGGAGGTGGAGACGTTGTCGGATCATCGATACATCCGTTTTGACGTCTCCGCCCAGACCACGGGCGGCCGCGGTTCATCGGCCCCGCAAACGAACGGTCCGCGGTGGGCGCGTAAGCGCATGAACAGGGAACTTCTCGAGGAGGCCGCCATTGTCCAGGCCTGGTTCCGGGAGTCGGAGACGAACGGACCCGTCGACGTCGAACTGGAGGCGCTGTGGTTCCGCGGGGCGATGACGCAAATTTGCGACGCGTCCATGCCCCGGGTCCACGCACAGTCAGCAGGGCGCCAGGTGTACTGGTGGTCGGCCGAGATCGCTCGTATGCGCATTGAGTGCGTAGCGGTCAGACGCCGGTACACCCGATACCGGAGGAGACGTCGTCGGGTCCCGGACGAAGAAGCCGCGCTGTATGAGGTGTACCGCGCGGCTAAGAGGACTCTGTGTCTGGCCATCGGCGATGCGAAGACGCAAGCCAGGGAGGAGATGTTGGAGACCCTAAACCGGGATCCGTGGGGGCGCCCATATCAAGCGGTTCGAGGGAAACTTCGGTCTGCGGCGCCCCCGCTCACGGGGAGTCTCCAACCAGAGCTGCTGGAGGAGGTTGTCTCAGCCCTCTTCCCGGCACGAGCGGAGCATACTCCACCGCCGATGGCTTTGCCCACAGACGCAGAGTCCACAGAGGAGAACGCCATCAGCGTCCCAGAGGTGACACAGGCAGAGATGGGGGCGGCCGTGCTGCGGCTCCGGGCCAAGAACGTGGCTCCGGGGCCCGACGGCATTCACGGCTTAGCGTTGGCCCTCGCTCTGAAGGAGCTAGAGCCCCAACTTAGAGGACTGTTTACAGCGTGCCTTGAGCGGGGCCAGTTTCCCACATTGTGGAAATCTGGTCGTCTGGTCCTGCTCAAGAAGGCGGGGCGCCCTGCGGACTCTCCGTCCGCGTACCGGCCCATAGTGCTGCTGGACGAGGTGGGAAAGCTGTTTGAGCGGATAATCGCAGCCCGCCTCGTCAGCCACTTGTGCGAAGAGGGGCCGGACCTGGACGAGAGCCAGTATGGCTTTCGGCATGGGCGCTCTACCATACACGCTGTATCGCGGGTTAGAGTCCTGGCGGAGGAAGCGGTGTCCCGGGGCGGGGTGATGTTGGCGGTGTCCTTGGACATTTCTAACGCCTTCAACGCCCTGCCCTGGAGTTGTGTACGGGAGGCACTCCGGTATCATCGTGTGCCTTCCTACCTCCGCCGCATAGTTGGGGCTTATCTGTCCGAGAGGTGTGTCACCTACGTGGGACGTGATGGCGAGCACCAGCGCCGCATGTCGTGCGGTGTTCCGCAGGGTTCCGTCTTAGGACCGCCCCTGTGGAACATCGGGTGCGACTGGGTGCTGAGGGGCGAGCTCCAGCCGGGCGTGGACCTGACGTGTTACGCTGACGACACGCTGGTCACGGCCCGGGGGAGTTCGTACAGGGAGGCAGCGTTGCTGGCGACGGCTGCGGTCTCACAGGTGGTGAGCCGCATCCGGCACCTCGGCCTGGAGGTGGCCCTCAACAAGTCGGAGGCCGTGATCTTTCACGGTCCTCGGCGGGCGCCGCCGCCGGGATCACACATCGTGGTCGGGGGGGCCAGAATAGCTGTCGAGTCTACCATGAAGTACCTTGGATTGGTGCTCGACAGCCGATGGGATTTTGGCCCTCATTTCCAGCGGCTGGCGCCCAAGTTGTTGGGCGCGGCTGGGGCGTTGTCAACGCTGCTTCCCAATCTGGGGGGCCCGAGCGCCGTCTGCAGGCGGCTCTACGTGGGGATCGTGCGATCGATGGCCCTTTATGGGGCCCCGATCTGGGCGGCAGACCTGACGGCCGGAAGCATCGCCGTGCTGCGAAAGCCGCAACGCGCGATGGCCGTCAGAGTCATCAGGGGGTATCGCACGGTCTCCTACGAGGCGGCTTGTGCACTGGCCGGATCCCCGCCCTGGGACCTGGAGGCGAAGGTACTCGCGTCAATGTTCCGGTGGCGCGAGGAAGCGCGGGCGCGGGGCGAGCGACCGATGCAGCGACACATGGAGCTGCGTCGGTCTCAGCTTCGCGAGGTCCTGGTGGCGGAATGGCGGGACAGGCTTTCACGCCCTACCGCCGGCCTCGCCATCATCGAGGCGGTCCGGCCAGTGCTCGAGCGCTGGCTCGGGAGGAGGCACGGCTCCCTGTCGTTTCGGGTGACGCAGGTGCTCTCGGGGCATGGTTGCTTCGGGAAGTACCTGTGTCGCATAAACAGGGAGCCGGACGCCCGGTGTCACCACTGCGTCGACTGCCGGGAGGACACGGCGCGGCATACGCTGGCAGAGTGTGCCGCTTGGGAGGAGCCGCGCCGTGCCCTCGTCTCAGAAGTAGGCAGTGACCTGTCGCTGTCGGCCGTGGTCGAGTCGATGGTCGACAGCGCAGAGTCCTGGGACGCGGTGGTTTCCTTCTGCGAAAGTGTCATGTCGCAGAAGGAGGCTGCGGAAAGGGAAAGGGAGATCTCAACCTCCCACCCTGCTCGCAGCAGGCGCACCGGGCGTCGGCGAAGGGCGGACAACGCCCTCTTCCGGCCCCCCTAAATGGGTCCAGGGGCGGCAGACTCGGGGACGTCTGTCGCCCCCCACATACACCAGGACCCGAGGTGGCGGCGCGTAGTGTTCCACGCGCGCCCCTCTAAGACGTCCGGGGGGGAGTCTAACACCTCACTCCCCCCCCTGACCCGAGAAGTGGCCCGCTGCAGCGGGCCGGCACCAGCCGGGGGTTGCGGAAGTATCTCCAGTTCCCGCGACCCCCGACGTAGGTGTGAGATGGAACACCGGGGTGGTTTTTAGTCAGTAAGAGTCTGACAGACCCCTCCGCCCGCCCCAGGGCGGAGGACATCCATGAGGATTTTCCACCCCGTATCAAAAAAAAAAAAAGGTTAGGTTAGGTTAGGTTAGGTTGTGGCCCGCTGCAGCGGGCCGGCACCAGCCGGGGGTTGCGGAAGTATCTCCAGTTCCCGCGACCCCCGACGTAGGTGTGAGATGGAACACCGGGGTGGTTTTTAGTCAGTAAGAGTCTGACAGACCCCTCCGCCCGCCCCAGGGCAGAGGACATCCATGAGGATTTTCCAAAAAAAAAAAAAAAAAAAAAAAAAAAAAAAAAAGGTTAGGTTAGGTTTTTTTTTTTTTTTTTTTTTGTGAGGCAGGAGTGGGAAATCCTCATGGACGCCCAGACTGTACCGTAATGGAAACAGCCTGGGCAGTGCCGGACTCTTACCGGCTAAAACCACACTCCTGCCTAAGCGTGAGCCCCTGCTACAACTGTTGCAGGGATTTTGTTTAGGGCTGTGTTATTTTGTTTCCTATTATTTATGTTTTGTTTCTGTGATTTACTAGTTTAACTATTTTAACTATAAATTCTATTATTTTATTCTTGGTCTTTTTACTATCTAATAAACTATATAACTTTTCTTGTCTTATTTCTACTCCTAGCCTTGTTTCCAGGTCGTGCCTGTGGGAGCCATACACAGGGCACTCCGTAAGGAGGTGGAGGACCGTCTCTTGCTTGTCGGGGTCGCAGATACACGCTGGGTTCTCCTTGCACTTGAAGCGAGTCAAGTATTCGGAGAACCCACCGTGTCCCGTAAGGGCCTGGGTCAGCTCTTTGGTCATTTCTAATTTCCGCACCGTCCTGTACGCCGCGATCGCACATGGGAAGAAGAGCTTAGTGGTGGCCGCCGTTTCTCCAGTACAGTATCTCCGGTTCCATTCGCTCAGCGTTTCCAGTCGGATCGCTCGCTTGACGAATGAAACCGGGCATCTGTCATAGTCGGGTGCACGCTTCGACTTCAGGGCAGCCTCCTTTGCGAGCGAGTCGGCTCTCTCGTTACCCTCCAGCCCCGCGTGAGCTTTTATCCAGAACAAGGAAACGCTCTTGTTCTGGCAGTTACTGTGGCGGATGGCGTTTCTGGATTCAACTGCGAGGGGGTGGAGGGCTTCGGGGTTCGCGACTGTTTGGAGGGCTGCCATGGAGTCGCTATAGACAGCGAACGCCGTCTCTGGTCTTCGGAGGACTTCTTTCGTGGCTTCGCAGAGGGCAAGGAGCTCAGCCTGGTAGACGGTACTATAAGACGGCAGAACAAGTTTTCGGGTCTTCGTCTCGGCCTCGCCAGTCCATATGGATAGCGCGGCTCCGACTTTACCCTCTATCTTGCTGCCGTCTGTGAAAATTCGCACCGCGTAATCGCGGTGGGAGTTATATTGCTCCTCGTCTACCAGACATCGCAGTTCAATTCCCTTCTGCTCAGCCGGATGTGGTGCCTCTAGCGCTGATGCCACTCGCTCGATCTCCCTGTCTCCCAGCGCAGGATGGGACACCCCCTTCTTGGCCTCATATAGTGAGGCCGCCTCTCGGATTCGGAGGTCGAGAGGGAGTATCCCAGTCAGCACCAGCGCTGCATTCAGGGAGACAGTGCGATAGGCACGACACATCTTTTGAGCGAAGCTCCTTTGGACGGCGTTCAGCTTCTTCTGCACCCCGACTTTGTTCGCGGCCGGCGACCACGCACTCGCTGCGTACAGGACGATGGGCTCCACCGCGGCCGTGTAAATGCTACGGATTATATCCGGGTGGAGACCCCAGCTGACCCTTGCGGCCCTCGACAGCTGCTTATAGATACCGACGGCTCGGGCGCAGACGTTTGCGACGTGGGAGTTGAAAGTCAACTTGTGGTCAATGGTGAGACCGAGCAGTTTTATCTAATTTGACATGCCAATGTCCACCCCGCCCATCCTGAGACTTGGGGTGTCGTGTTTCAGCTTCCGCGTAATAAGCATAGCCTTGGTCTTGTGCGGTGCAAATTTGAGCTTATTCGCGACACCCCAAGTCTGGACATACTCGAGGGCGACATTGGCATCCCTCTGCACCTCGAGTGCCGTCTCCCCATCGAACACAAGGACGACGTCGTCCGCAAACGCCTGACACTGGACCCCACTACTCTCCAACCCTTTTAGAAGAGGATCCAGCACGAGGTTCCAAAGTATGGGACCACCGATTGACCCCTAGACGCATCCTTTCTCGGTCCTGGTCTCGTACTCCGCTCCCGCATATCGGACTTTCACCACTCTCTCGGACAAGTAGCTGTCCATGACCCGTCTCAAGTTCACAGGACACTTTTCCTCAGCCAGACGCACTCTGATGGCTGGCCACCATGCGCTATCGAAGGCTCCCTCAATGACCAAGGACACAATCGTGACAAGCCTCTTCTCAGCGAGTCTGCCACGAATGTGCCCCATCAGTGCATAGAGGGAGTCCTCGGTGCTTTTCTGTGGCATGAAGCCGTACTGGCGAGTACTCATTCTGGGCAACAAGTAGAACTTGAGTCGGGCCACGAGCATCTTCTCGTACATCTTGCCGAGTACAGGCAAAAGACCAATCGGCCTGTATGATTTTGGAGTGGTGTAGTCTTCCTTTGCGGGTTTGCGGAGCACAACAACCGTTGCCTCTTTCCAGGACCGTGGAAAGTATCCATGCGCCAGGCACTTGTTCATCAAGCGCAGAACTAGGTCTGGGTCTTCGTTGATCGTGTGGCCCCATATGTCCGCCGTCAGACCGTCGGAACCGGGGGCTTTTTTGGGGTTGAACGAGGAAGCAGCTCGCTTCAGCTCGTCGAGAGTGAAGGGAGGATCGCAAGGTTCAACTTGGTCCCTCCCGTTCACCTCTTCCGCTCGTCGCCGCACCCTTTTGTGCTCCTCGTTGTCCCCCTCCGTACGGTCTTCAGGGTAAAAAGTCTCTGCTAGGAACCTCGCTGAAGCCTCTGGGTCCAGTGTCGTTGCATCCCTCACCATCGGCAAGTCCTCCTCTCTCTTTACTGTTCTTCGGATTACCCGGTATATACCCTCCCACATCCCTTCTCGGTCCTGCTTCTCGCAGAAACCCTTCCAGCTCTCGACCTGAGCTTTTATCACTGCAAGTTCATACTCTTGTTTCTGTTTCAGGTACTCCTCAACAACCTTTGGTCTACGGACTGGCGCTGCACATCGGATCCTCCGCCTTTTTGTGACGACCTTTCTCTTCAGATCGGCGAGTTCATCGGACCACCACGGCACGGTTACTTCCTCTACTCTTTTCTTTTTGGGTATCACGTGATCACATGTCTGCTGTACCGCTGTTGTGAGTTGCTGGACTACCTCGTCTACTTTGTGTACGCTGTCGATGTCATCGAACAGGTGTCGTGTGTGTGTCATAATTTGGCGCAGTTTCTTACGAAACTGGCCCCAATTTGCTTTCCTTGTGTTGTAGACTCTGGTAGTCCGGTTCACCGTGACACCCGCAGATTTTTCGAGGTGGATGTTGAACTCAATGCCGTTGTGGTCCGAGCCTGTCAGGTTGTCGACGACTCGCCAGCCGTCTGTCACCGTAAGCATATCCGATGTGCAGGCTGTGACGTCGACGCAGCTAGTGTAACGTCTGTCACCCCTAACTACGTCGAAGGTTGGAGTTTCCCCTGTGTTTAGAACTTGCAGTCCGAGCTGGTCGAGAGCTGCCAGGATTTCGTCGCCTCTGCTGTTCGTCTCGCTGCTGTCCCACCAGATACTCCAGGCGTTGGCGTCTCCTCCCATTATGAGCCTATGCGGGCCGGTCTCGCTTTCGACCTTTCTGAGCGTGTCCAGGTATGGCCCCAAGGGCTGATCTGGCTCAAAGTAGAACGAGACCAGCGTGAGTTTCCAGGCACCGGTTTGGATCCCCACCACGACGATGTTGTCCGTGGTGAGTTCTGGGTACTGTCTTACGGTAAGTTTTGGGTCAAAGACGGCTATTGCCGCTTTGACAGTCCCTTCTCCTTGCCTGGTGCTCTGGAAGATTCTCACGCCTCTGGTCCCGTTCATCCTTTTTGCGCTTCCGACGTAGGGTTCCTGGATCAACGCTGCGGTCGCTTTGCGCTGCTCGGCCTCGATCATAAGCTCATGGTTTGCCAGTTTCTTCCTTTGAAGATTTGCCTGGAGTATCTTGTAC
Source organism: Charanyca ferruginea (assembly GCA_947361185.1). Taxonomy (NCBI): domain Eukaryota; kingdom Metazoa; phylum Arthropoda; class Insecta; order Lepidoptera; family Noctuidae; genus Charanyca; species Charanyca ferruginea. The sequence goes on along the minus strand of OX376078.1, from coordinate 67,278 downwards.
GGCACTTGACTCTGTGGGACCACCTTAGCAGTAGGCGACGGACGCACGTGCCAGCCTATCCCACTTTACCCGAACAGGACACTCGGGGCTAAAGGCGTTGTGGTCGGACCTCTCCATCTTCGCCTTGACGCAGTTGTGGCATTTCGGGACACTAGCCTCTAGCCACTGGGCACACTCTGCACGGAGGTGTGGGCCCCCGCAATGACTGCATAGGTCGGCAGGTTCTTTACAGAGCCGCCGGCCATGCCCATAGCCCAGACACCTCGTGCACTGCACCAGTGGCGACTGGTCGTCGACGAAGACGGTCTGGAGGTCAATTCGCGCTTTTCCGGTTAGGTTAGGTTAGGTTAGGTTAGGTTCCGGGGGTTGCGGAAGTATCTCCAGTTCCCGCGACCCCCGACGTAGGTGTGAGATGGAACACCGGGGTGGTTTTTAGTCAGTAAGAGTCTGACAGACCCCTCCGCCCGCCCCAGGGCGGAGGACATCCATGAGGATTTTCCACCCCGTACCAAAAAAAAAAAAAAAAAAAAGGTTAGGTTAGGTTGGGGTGCGTGCAGAAAACCTCCTCGTGTGCCTGATTGCTGCTGGTTCTGTTCGAATACGTTTGGGGGAAAGAGCAGTGGTCGGGCCGGTGCACCCTGGGCACGGTCAATGGTCTCTCCAATTCGGGGAGGGTATTGATTACCCTCTCCGAGTTGGAGAGACTATTGACCGTGGCGAATTTCTGCGTGGGGGGGAGCATTATGCTCCGGGGTCGTCTCCGACCGAGTGACGGATCGTCCATTCACCTCCCTCTGATCGCAGAGGGCAGGACGAGTGGACGAAGGGTGGCGAAACCTAATCCCAAGGTCTAGCGTGCCGAGGGGATGAATGGCCGGAGGGTATCCGGTCGTTAGCGCTTGGGGGGGATCAGGGAATAGGGACCTCACCCTTAAAAAGGAAAAACAGAATGGAAAAAATGACTACAGATAATAATCCCCAGGCGGGTCCCGGAAATTCCGGGGAATCCCGCCCCTCTACTGAGGGCTGCCCTATCGTATCTGGGGGGGGCAAACCAATCTCTAGTCACACTAACGACCTTACGCAAGCAAAACGGACCGATACAAAACGATTGGATAATGATGAGAAGAATAGGCGAGAAAAGGAGCTCCAGATCAGCCTGGAGCGCCTGCGCGATGACGAGGTGGCCACTGCCAAGAGGGCGGCGGCGGCGAGCGCTTTCAGGAAGCGCCCGCGGAGTGTGGGATCGGGACCGATGGGTCTCTCCTCCAGCGAGGAGAGCTTGTCGGCCCCGAAGGTGCCAACGGCACGCAGAGGGCGAGGTCGTAAGGTGGCAAATGTAGCCCCCGCTCGACCGCCGGAGCGTGATGTGCGGGGCCGGTTCGTGCCGGTATCCCGGCCTGACACGCCGGCGCCGTCGGATAATGTGGAGAGCGTGGGGAGCGACTCTGAGCCCGGTCGGAGCTCGATCGCGGACCACAGTGAGAGCTCTCTACTGGGCTCGAACAGGGCGGAGGCGAACGCCGCCAAGCGGGCTCAGCGAAAGGCTGTCGCGGAAGGCGAAGTCGCCGAGCTATCCCGACAGGCTCGAGAGCGGCGCGAAGCTCGGCTGGCGGCCGGCGAGGGTGTTTCGGCGGTGGCGCTCAGTCGCCAAGTTCTGGACGGCGTGGATGTCGTCCTGAAGGTTGCCACCAAATCGGGCAACCTGAAGGGCACGTTCACGCGCGCCCTGAAGGAGGCGGCTGACGACATTCGAGAGGCGGTTGGGGTCCTCGTAAGTCGTACGAGCACGGATGAGACGGCGAAGCTGTGGGAGGAGAACCGCCGTCTCCGCTCCGAGGTAGAGGACCTCAAGCGGCAATTTGCCGCCCAGAGGGCAGCTCCCACGGCCGCTGGCACTGCTTTCGCTGCGCCTCTGGCATCGGGTTCTCCAACGGCCACGTCGGCCACGTCGGGCCCTGCACTTGCGGATGCGGAGATCGAGAAGATCGCCCGCATCTGCATGATGCAGTGTGGGAAGATGGTGGGGGCCCGGCTGGAGGCCATTGACGGGAGGCTGCTTCCGGCCGAAACTCTCCGCCCACCGCTCGCTGCGGACCAGCGGAAGAAGGTGACGCCCGGTCAGGCGGGGCCGGCACCCGCAAAACCGGGGATGGCGCCCGCAACTGCGGCCGCGGTGGCGGCAGGGCCTAGAAAGCCCGGCAAGGCGGCGAATAAGACCGCGAAGGGTGCATCCGCGTCCACTTCACGGACGACCGCGACGGGTCAGTCCACACCCGCTTCTCAGCCGACGGCGGCCGCGACGACCGCGTCCCAGCCCAGCGAGAACACGGAGGAGGGCTGGACAGAGGCCAAGAAGCGCCGCCGTCGAAAAAAGAAGAAGGCAGCACCACCGGCACCGGCACCGCCAACACCGGCACCTAAGAAGGCCAAAAGACCGCCTAGGGTCAGAGCCCCTCGCTCCGCGGCTGTAGTGATTACGCTGCAGCCCGGAGCCGTCGAAAGGGGCCTCTCCTACAGGGCGGTCCTAATGGAGGCGAAGGCCAAAGTCGCGTTCCCTGACCTTGGCACACCGTCCGGCTTCAAAATGAGGCCGGCGATCACGGGGGCGCGGCTGCTGGAGGTGTCGGGTGCCTCTAGCGCGGAAAAGGCGGACATCCTGGCCGCCAAGTTGAGGGAAGTCCTCAACCCGGAGGACGTCCGGGTGTCCAGGCCGACGAAGACCGCTGAGCTGCGCGTTGACGGTCTGGACGACTCGACTACTCCAGATGAGGTCGTGGCGGCCGTCGCCCGTGTCGGTGGATGTCCGCCTGCAGACGTGCGGACGGGAGAGATTCGCGTCGACGCTTCCGGGCTCGGCGCGATCTGGGTGCGGTGTCCGGTGGCGGCGGCCAACAAAGTCGCTGATGCTGGGCGTCTGTTGGTGGGGTGGGTTGCAGCGAGGGCGAAGCTGCTGCAACCCAGGGTTATGCGGTGCTTCCGCTGCCTTGACATTGGGCATGTCAAGGCTCGGTGCACCGGCCAAGTCGATCGCAGCGATCAGTGTTATCGCTGCGGTCAGCCCGGCCACAAGGCGGCCCAGTGCTCCGCGGCGCCAAACTGCAGCCTCTGTACAGCTGCAGGGAGGCCCGCTGGGCACACAGCGGGTGGAAAGGCCTGTGCGCCCCCCAGGAAGAGACGGGGCGCCAAGGCTGCGGGGGGCCCTTTACCCCCCTCGCAGGCTGGCGCCTCATCGGCCGACTCCCGGCCTAGGAATGGTGCGAACCCGGAGGGAATGGACTGCGCATAAATGGCGCTGTACCATTTCCTCCAGGGCAACATCAACCACTCTGCCAGAGCTCAGGACCTCTTCCTCCAGAGCATGGCAGAGTGGTCGATTGACGTGGCTGTGGTCGCCGAGCCGTACTTTGTCCCCCCCAGGGATAACTGGGTGGGAGACTTGGACGGCTTGGTGGCCATCATTGGCGGGGCTCTTGTCAACCCGTCCCGAGGACACGGCTGGGTAGCCGCCCTCGCGGACGGCATTGGCATAGTTGGTGCGTATTTTTCGCCCAACAAGAGCCTCGCCGACTTCGAGAGGTTCCTTGTTGAGTTGGGTGCCGTCGTAGGCCGTCTTCACCCTCGCCCGGTGCTGTTGCTGGGGGATCTCAACGCCAAGTCTGCGGCGTGGGGATCCCCGGTGACCGATGCTCGGGGTGAGGTGCTGGAGGAGTGGGCGGTCGCGACTGGCTTGGCCGTTCTGAATCGGGGCTCGGTCCACACGTGCGTGCGGCAGCGGGGCGGGTCAATAGTGGACGTCTCGTTCGCTAGCCCTGCTGTCGCGAGCCGTGTCCGCGACTGGCGTGTCGCCGTGGAGGTGGAGACGTTGTCGGATCATCGATACATCCGTTTTGACGTCTCCGCCCAGACCACGAGCGGCCGCGGTTCATCGGCCCCGCAAACGAACGGTCCGCGGTGGGCGCGTAAGCGCATGAACAGGGAACTTCTCGAGGAGGCCGCCATTGTCCAGGCCTGGTTCCGGGAGTCGGAGACGAACGGACCCGTCGACGTCGAACTGGAGGCGCTGTGGTTCCGCGGGGCGATGACGCAAATTTGCGACGCGTCCATGCCCCGGGTCCACGCACAGTCAGCAGGGCGCCAGGTGTACTGGTGGTCGGCCGAGATCGCTCGTATGCGCATTGAGTGCGTAGCGGTCAGACGCCGGTACACCCGATACCGGAGGAGACGTCGTCGGGTCCCGGACGAAGAAGCCGCGCTGTATGAGGTGTACCGCGCGGCTAAGAGGACTCTGTGTCTGGCCATCGGCGATGCGAAGACGCAAGCCAGGGAGGAGATGTTGGAGACCCTAAACCGGGATCCGTGGGGGCGCCCATATCAAGCGGTTCGAGGGAAACTTCGGTCTGCGGCGCCCCCGCTCACGGGGAGTCTCCAACCAGAGCTGCTGGAGGAGGTTGTCTCAGCCCTCTTCCCGGCACGAGCGGAGCATACTCCACCGCCGATGGCTTTGCCCACAGACGCAGAGTCCACAGAGGAGAACGCCATCAGCGTCCCAGAGGTGACACAGGCAGAGATGGGGGCGGCCGTGCTGCGGCTCCGGGCCAAGAACGTGGCTCCGGGGCCCGACGGCATTCACGGCTTAGCGTTGGCCCTCGCTCTGAAGGAGCTAGAGCCCCAACTTAGAGGACTGTTTACAGCGTGCCTTGAGCGGGGCCAGTTTCCCACATTGTGGAAATCTGGTCGTCTGGTCCTGCTCAAGAAGGCGGGGCGCCCTGCGGACTCTCCGTCCGCGTACCGGCCCATAGTGCTGCTGGACGAGGTGGGAAAGCTGTTTGAGCGGATAATCGCAGCCCGCCTCGTCAGCCACTTGTGCGAAGAGGGGCCGGACCTGGACGAGAGCCAGTATGGCTTTCGGCATGGGCGCTCTACCATACACGCTGTATCGCGGGTTAGAGTCCTGGCGGAGGAAGCGGTGTCCCGGGGCGGGGTGATGTTGGCGGTGTCCTTGGACATTTCCAACGCCTTCAACGCCCTGCCCTGGAGTTGTGTACGGGAGGCACTCCGGTATCATCGTGTGCCTTCCTACCTCCGCCGCATAGTTGGGGCTTATCTGTCCGAGAGGTGTGTCACCTACGTGGGACGTGATGGCGAGCACCAGCGCCGCATGTCGTGCGGTGTTCCGCAGGGTTCCGTCTTAGGACCGCCCCTGTGGAACATCGGGTACGACTGGGTGCTGAGGGGCGAGCTCCAGCCGGGCGTGGACCTGACGTGTTACGCTGACGACACGCTGGTCACGGCCCGGGGGAGTTCGTACAGGGAGGCAGCGTTGCTGGCGACGGCTGCGGTCTCACAGGTGGTGGGCCGCATCCGGCGCCTCGGCCTGGAGGTGGCCCTCAACAAGTCGGAGGCCGTGATCTTTCACGGCCCCCGGCGGGCGCCGCCGCCGGGATCACACATCGTGGTCGGGGGGGCCAGAATAGCTGTCGAGTCCACCATGAAGTACCTTGGATTGGTGCTCGACAGCCGATGGGATTTTGGCCCTCATTTCCAGCGGCTGGCGCCCAAGTTGTTGGGCGCGGCCGGGGCGCTTTCAACGCTGCTTCCCAATCTGGGGGGCCCGAGCGCCGCCTGCAGGCGGCTCTACGTGGGGATCGTGCGATCGATGGCCCTTTATGGGGCCCCGATCTGGGCGGCAGACCTGACGGCCGGAAGCATCGCCGTGCTGCGAAAGCCGCAACGAGCGATGGCCGTCAGAGTCATCAGGGGATATCGCACGATCTCCTACGAGGCGGCTTGTGCACTGGCCGGATCCCCGCCCTGGGACCTGGAGGCGAAGGTACTCGCGTCACTGTTCCGGTGGCGCGAGGAAGCGCGGGCGCGGGGCGAGCGACCGATGCAGCGACACATGGAGCTGCGTCGGTTTCAGCTTCGCGAGGTCCTGGTGGCGGAATGGCGGGACAGGCTTTCACGCCCTACCGCCGGCCTCGCCATCATCGAGGCGGTCCGGCCAGTGCTCGAGCGCTGGCTCGGGAGGAGGCACGGCTCCCTGTCGTTTCGGGTGACGCAGGTGCTCTCGGGGCATGGTTGCTTCGGGAAGTACCTGTGTCGCATAAACAAGGAGCCGGACGCCCGGTGTCACCACTGCGTCGACTGCCGGGAGGACACGGCGCGGCATACGCTGGCGGAATGTGCCGCTTGGGAGGGGCCGCGCCGTGCCCTCGTCTCAGAAGTAGGCAGTGACCTGTCGCTGTCGGCCGTGGTCGAGTCGATGGTCGACAGCGCAGAGTCCTGGGACGCGGTGGTTTCCTTCTGCGAAAGTGTCATGTCGCAGAAGGAGGCTGCGGAAAGGGAAAGGGAGATCTCAACCTCCCACCCTGCCCGCAGCAGGCGCACCGGGCGTCGGCGAAGGGCGGACAACGCCCTCTTCCGGCCCCCCTAAATGGGTCCAGGGGCGGCAGACTCGGGGACGTCTGTCGCCCCCCACATACACCAGGACCCGAGGTGGCGGCGCGTAGTGTTCCACGCGCGCCCCTCTAAGACGTCCGGGGGGGAGTCTAACACCTCACTCCCCCCCCTGACCCGAGAAGTGGCCCGCTGCAGCGGGCCGGCACCAGCCGGGGGTTGCGGAAGTATCTCCAGTTCCCGCGACCCCCGACGTAGGTGTGAGATGGAACACCGGGGTGGTTTTTAGTCAGTAAGAGTCTGACAGACCCCTCCGCCCGCCCCAGGGCGGAGGACATCCATGAGGATTTTCCACCCCGTACCAAAAAAAAAAAAAAAAAAAAAAGGTTAGGTTAGGTTAAGTCCTGGGACGCGGTGGTTTCCTTCTGCGAAAGTGTCATGTCGCAGAAGGAGGCTGCGGAAAGGGAAAGGGAGATCTCAACCTCCCACCCTGCTCGCAGCAGGCGCACCGGGCGTCGGCGAAGGGCGGACAACGCCCTCTTCCGGCCCCCCTAAATGGGTCCAGGGGCGGCAGACTCGGGGACGTCTGTCGCCCCCCACATACGCGTTCCACGCGCGCCCCTCTAAGACGTCCGGGGGGGAGTCTAACACCTCACTCCCCCCCCTGACCCGAGAAGTGGCCCGCTGCAGCGGGCCGGCACCAGCCGGGGGTTGCGGAAGTATCTCCAGTTCCCGCGACCCCCGACGTAGGTGTGAGATGGAACACCGGGGTGGTTTTTAGTCAGTAAGAGTCTGACAGACCCCTCCGCCCGCCCCAGGGCGGAGGACATCCATGAGGATTTTCCACCCCGTATCAAAAAAAAAAAAAAAAAAAAAAAAAAAAAAAAAAAAAAAAAAAAAGGGGCGACAGACTCGGGGACGTCTGTCGCCCCCCACATACACCAGGACCCGAGGTGGCGGCGCGTAGTGTTCCACGCGCGCCCCTCTAAGACGTCCGGGGGTAGTCTAACACCTCACTCCCCCCCCTGACCCGAGAAGTGGCCCGCTGCAGCAGGCCGGCACCAGCCGGGGGTTGCGGAAGTATCTCCAGTTCCCGCGACCCCCGACGTAGGTGTGAGATGGAACACCGGGGTGGTTTTTAGTCAGTAAGAGTCTGACAGACCCCTCCGCCCGCCCCAGGGCGGAGGACATCCATGAGGATTTTCCACCCCGTACCAAAAAAAAAAAAAAAAAAAAAAAAAAAAAAAAAAAAAAAAAAAAAAAAAAAAAAAAAAAAAAAAAAGGTTACGTTAGGTTACGTTAGGTTAGGTTTTTTTTTTTTTTTTTTTTTTTTTTTTTTTATTTGGCAGGAGTGGGAAATCCTCATGGACGCCCAGAGTGTCTCACAAGTGGGATAGTCTGGGCAGTGCCGGACTCTTACCGGCTAAAACCACACTCCTGCCGCACGTTTATCCCCTGACGTGGTCAAAGACATTTTTGAACTTGTTTTGAATTTGTGTTCTTTTTAAGATTTGATCTTCGACGTACGTACGTACAACTTTGATTTCATTTTAATTTTTTTAACATTTTATTTATTGTACTTAAGGTTGGAGAGAGTTCAAGGAATTGCCAAATGATGTTTTATTATTTCTTTATTAATTTGATTCGTAATTTTGGTTATATCTAATTGACTTAATATTTTAATTCGTGCGTTCATATGATATCCAGCATATAAAGACATTATATTGGTATCATACTTTTGCTTCATCTATTTATTTCTGTTTATGACAATATTTGCAGCAAGAATGCAAAATTTCAAGAATTTCTTGTTATATTTGCGACAGGCAATTAATTGTGGCAGATTTTCGGTTATTAACTTTATGTCTATTTGTTGCTCGAAATCCAGTCGCTGCTTAGCGAAAATGGGACAATCTAAGAGGATGTGCTGCACGTTTTCTTCGACTCCAGGCTCACAGGCACACGACGGGTTCTCCTTACACTTGAAGCGATTCAGGTATGCTGAGAACCCGCCGTGTCCCGTAAAGATTTGGGTAGTGACGTTTGAGTGCTCAATATTCCTTACCACGCGGTATGCCGACACCGCATCGGGGAAGAATAATTTGGTCGTCGCTGCAGTTTCGCCCATTCTATATCTCGTGTTCCATTCGTCAAGCGTCCCTAAGCGGATAGTACGCTTGACGAATGAAACAGGACACTGGTCGTAATCGGCTCGAGTTTTTGATCGAAGGGCAGCCTCCTTCGCGAGCTGGTCCGCCCTCTCATTCCCCTGCAGTCCTGCGTGAGCTTTAATCCAGAACAAGGAGACACTCTTGTTCTGGAGGTTACAGCGTCGTATGTTGTCTCTAGTTTCCACTGCTAGGGGATGAGGGGTGTTTGGGTTCGCGATGGTCTGAAGGGCCGCCCTTGAGTCACTAAACACGGCAAACGAGGTCTCCTTTCGCCTGAGGACTTCTACCATTGCTCTGCATATGGCCAGCAGCTCTGCCTGATAGACGGTGCAATAGGACGACAGACTAAGTTTGAGGGCTTTAGTTTCCGAGGCGCCATTCCACAAGGATAGAGCTGCTCCAACCTTGCCCTCAATCTTACTGCCGTCCGTGAAAATACGCACAGCGAAATTGCTGTGGTTGGTATACTGGTCCTCGTCTACCAGGCTGCCAAACTGCAAGCTTAGTTGTTCTGCGGGATGCGGAGCCTCTGAAACTGGAGCCATCCGCTCGACCTCCCAATCCCCCAGCGCTGGCAAGGGCACTCCCCTCTTGGCCTCATATAGCGAGGCCATCTCGCGGATGCGCAGATCGAGGGGGAGAATACCAGCCAATGTCAGCGCCGAATTTAGGGAGACCGTGCGGTAGGCTCTGCACAGCTTTTGCGCGAAGCCCCGCTGCACCGAATTCAAAAGTTTTTGGACTCCGACTTTCTTGGTCGCCGGCGCCCAGGCGCTGGCTGCGTAAGTTATTACCGGCTCCACCGTCGCGACGTAAATGTTGCGGATGACTTCTGGGTGCAGACCCCAGCTGACCTTTGCTGCTCTGGAAAGCTGTTTGTAGGCGTTGATGGCTTTCTTGCATACGTTAGCAGCGTGCGCGTTGAAGGTCAGCTTGTGGTCGATGGTGAGGCCCAGTATTTTGATTTGTGGTGACATGCAAATGTCGACCCCGCCCATGCTCAGGAGTGGGACATCGTACTTCAGTTTCTTTGTCACAACCATTGCGCATGTTTTATGTGGTGCGAATTTTAGTTTGTTTCTGATACCCCACTCCCGAACATATTCAAGGGCGGCATTCGCCTGTCTTTGCACCTCCAGTGCTGTGTCCCCGTCAAAAATCAAGACCACGTCGTCGGCGAACGCCTGGCAATAATCTCCCCGCCCCTCGAGCTCTCGCAGAAGTGGGTCGAGCACCAGGTTCCACAGTATCGGACCGCCAATCGACCCCTGAACGCATCCTTTGCTGGTGTTCCTCACACACTCTTCGCCCGCATACCTCACCCGGACCTTTCGGTCAGCCAGATAACTGTCTAGTATCCTCCGGAGGTTTACCGGGCACTTTTCCTCAGCCAGTCTGGTTCTGATCGCCGGCCACCATGCGCTATCGAAGGCTCCCTCTATGTCCAGTGACACAACAGTGATCAGCTTTTTCTGGTTAAGCTTTTTATTGATGTGTTGCATCATGGTGTAGAGGGAGTCCTCGGTGCTTTTTTGGGGCATGAACCCAAACTGACGAGTACTCATCCGCGGTATCAGATGCCACTTTAGCCTGCACACCACCATCTTTTCTAAAATCTTACCCAAGACTGGCAGAAGGCCGATGGGCCTGTATGATTTAGGGCTAGTGTAAGACTCTTTACCTGGTTTCCGGAGGATTACTACAGTTGCCACTTTCCAGGCTTCTGGGAAGTGGCCCTGCTCCAGACACTTGTTGGCTAGTGCAAGAAATGCCTGTGGGTCTCGGTTAATCACTTGAGCGCAAATGTCGGCTGTAAGACCATCCGCCCCGGGTGCCTTTTTCGGGTTAAAACTTTCCACCGCGGTTTTCAGTTCCTGGAGTGCAAACGGCGGGTCATGTATTTCACCATGCGCCCACTCATTTGCACGACTGGCTTCTTTACGAATCCGTCGGTGGTAGTCGCTATCCTGATCTTCCAGGTCTTCGGGGTAGAAGGTCTCTGCCAGCAGCTCAACTGAGTTCTTGGGATCGAGCGGCACTCCGTCCCTCTCCAGCGGCAAGTCCTCGTGTCGTTTGGCGGTCCGTCCAATGACCCTGTATATTCCTTCCCATAGTCCCTCTCTGTCTTGCTTGCCACAAAATGCCTTCCAGCTCTCAATTTGCGCTGTTTTGGCTTGGGTCTCATACTTCTCTTTTGCCTGCAGGTACTCTTCGACAACTTTAGATCTGCGAACTGGTGCAGCGCAACGGATGCGGCGCCTCCTAGTGTTGACTTCCCTCTTCATGTCAGCGAGCTTCTTGGACCACCACGGTAAGGTAAGTACGCTTTGTTCTTTTACTTTTGGTAAAGTTTCTTCACAAGCTTTACTTATTACGTTTATATATTTATTTATATGACTTTCTAGATCTATTTTGCAATTTATTGTATTTACGTCAGTTAAATTTATTTTGTTATCTATTTTTAATTGTTCCAGTTTCTCATGAAACTGGGACCAATTAGCATTTTTTGTTTTGTATAGCCTAGTTGTTCTTTTGATGTTGATGCCTTTACTTCTTATTAAATTAATTTCAAATAAAATAGCGTTGTGGTCCGAGCTCGTGATCCCCTCGTCAACTCTCCAGTCTTCCACCAGGCTCAGCACATCCGTTGAGCAGGCAGTTACGTCGACGAAACTAGTGTAGGATTGGTTTCCTCTTATGGTGTCGAAAGTCGGTGTGTTTCCGACATTTAGCACCTGCAGGCTCATCTCCTCCAAGGTGCCCGACATCGCCTCACCTCTGGCGTCCACTACTGCGCTGCCCCACCAAGTGCTCTTTGCGTTTGTATCGCCTCCAATAATGAGTTTCATGGAGCCGATTTCCTCGCGAATCTGCCTTAGCTGCTCCAAGTATGGCTCTATGGGCTGGTCTGGTTCAAAATAGAAGGAGACTACTGCGAGTTCCCAGGCGCGGGTTCGGATCTTCACCACCGTGATGTTGTTTGTGGTGTGATTTGGACACTGGATTACGTCTAGGTCATTGTCGAAAACAGCTATTGCCGCCTTCACAGTTCCATCTCCCTGTACCGCGCACTGGTATATTCTCGCTCCCCTGTAGTCTCGCATTCTTTTAACTCCACCTACATATGGCTCCTGGAGCAGCGCGAATGCAGCCTTGCGCTCACTGGCAACAATCATGAGTTCTTGTGTTGCCAGGTTCTTTCTTTGCAGATTCGCTTGGATCACCCGATACTGTGTGGAGGTGTTTGGGTCCATTTTTGTGCGGGCAGCGGTGCCTGTGTGTCCGGTCTCGCGTGCGTCCACCTTAGCAATACGCTACCGACAGACGTGCCAGTGCGTCCCATTTTACGCGGACCGGACACTCGCTGTCGAGGGCGTTGTGATCGGTCCTGTCCATTTTTGACAGTTTACAATTATGGCAGGTCGGTACCTCTGCTGCCAAGCGAGAAGGGCAGTCAGCCTGCATGTGAGGATCCCCGCAGTGTATGCACAGGTCAGCGGGTTCCGTGCACAGTTTGCGGCTATGGCCGTAGCGTAAGCAGCGAGTGCATTGCACCAGTGGAGACTGGTCCAGCACTCGGACCCGCTGGAGATCGATGTGCACTCGACCCGCCGCTGTCAGTCTCTGCCATATTGCTGGAGATACTTGCACAATGATGTGACTCATATGTGGGTTCCCTGCACTCCGGCGGTATTTGACTCCCAGCCGAAGGTCTTCCACGGCCAAGTTCCCCAGCAGGTGGGAGTTTTGGCGCTGCAGGGCCTGTATAACCTCCACATCCGTGTGGCAGGAGAGGACATCTCTCATTATGATTAGGGGGTCTTTGTTTTTTACCTCCTCAACCAGAAATTTTCCAGACCCCCTAATTCTGTCTCTCACCACTGCCAACTCCTCCTTCGTTCTGAATCCGATTACGACTTTCTGGTCCCTAGCCTTTCGCAGACGCTCAATTCTAGTTCCCTGATTTTTGGCATCGACCACAGTTCTCAACTTTTCCACGACTTGCTCGCCTGTGTCCCGTTCGTCTGTGGACGTCACGACCACCGAGTGGAGCGGCTCCTGAACTTGCTTTTTTGGGCCAGCTGCCATTTCCGCGTAGGACGGCCCCTGACCCACCACATAGTGTGAAGAGGTCTGTGCCAAGTGGTCCGATAGGGCTCGAGTGTGCTGTTGGCATTCCTGAAGTGCCTGTTTGTGCTCTTTCAGGTCTGTCAACAGCTGGTTTACGAGCTCTACCGGTATGCAGGCTGTGTTCTGCGCCTGCGGTTGGTCCTGACTGACTTCAGAAACAACGGCCGTCCTCGGTACACTTGATGGTGGGACAAGGTGGTCCTTGATTTTGTTCCTGGCCCCCTCCGACTCCTTAACGATGTCATAGAGCCTGTTGATGGCCCCCAGTACCTCCGTTTTTATCTCAGTTTTGAGATTGCGAGAGTTGCCTAAATGAAGCTTTGCCTTATTTAGGCAAGCTCTCGCTTCCGCTGTGAGGTTGGGGTACCGGGTCTCAGGTTTCGGTAGGGGTCTTGCTGGCTCGACCAATGTTGGAGCTGTTTTTTGCGGGCTAGGCTTTCCTATTGTCGGTGGCGCTGCGTCGGTCTTTGTCACTGTCGGTGACTTGGCCTGAGTCTCCGTCTTCCCGGCTTCCCAATCCCCTATGCTGCGCCTAACGCTAGGGACGGAGGGCCCCATGCTGTCAGTTGACCTCGGCGAGCTTTTAGAACCCTGCGAGCTCGTGTCTTTTTTGGCGGGTGTACGGTACCCGAACATTTCAGGGGATAAGTGTCCTTTGAAAGTGAAGTAAGATAAAATATAGCAATCCCTGTAAAGGGGGGATTGGTACGTCAAGTATTTGATAATTAGTCCGACTGCAAATAAGTTAAAAGTCAGTAAAAGAATCCCTATACGCGTGGAGAGTAAACTTTTACGCGACTAGTGGTTAGGTTAGGTTTTTTTTTTTTTTTTTTTTTTTTTTTTTTTTTTTTTTTTTTTTTATAAATTGTACTGCCTACCTCCGGCTAGGTGGCCAGAGCCTTTCTATACTATGCTACACTTTCATTCCAGTTCTCGCTTTTGTGCCTCTCGTACTTTTATTCTTCATACAATTTCTTTCTTTCATTCGTCTCATGCAAATGCGGGTGGGGTTTCCCGCCTACAGGACTATTTCTATCTATATTTCTTTATTTGGGGTTATAGTTCATTAAGTGGGTACAATCATGGTTTTATTTGCAACTAACATTATTTTAGTCTTGTACCTTTCTTAATTTTGTACAAATATATTTGCATACTTAGGCACCATTTTACATTGCTTGTTTTCGCCATTTCTGTTTTATTTACATTTTACGCTTATTATCTACAGTCTTATCTTCTACAATCTTGACTTATACGGTCTTATCTTATACAATATTATCATCTACAATCTTGTCTTATACAATCTTATCTTATACTATATTTCTTATACAATATTGTCTTTTACATTTTATTTCAACTTTTATTGCGCACGTTTTATTTACTATTTACAGTTTTATATGTTTTTCCAAAATATGCGATATCATATTTGGTAACATAACGTTCCTAGTTCCTATTTATTTCTATTATTTACTTTACTGACTATTTGCTTGCCATACTCTATAAATTTACGCAACTTTTTTCCTGTCATTATTGTGCTTAGGGTTTCGATTGACATTTTCTGACCCAGCTTTGTTTCAATTTCAAGGCGTTCTAAACTATGTACAGGGCATTCCAACAAAATGTGGGGCACCGATTCGACCTTTCCCGGCTCGCAGATGCACGATGGGTTATCCTTGCACTTGAAACGATGCAAGTACTCGGAGAACCCACCGTGCCCTGTCATCATTTGGGTTATCAACTTATCCGGTTCTATTTTCCGTACGACTCTATATGCCTCCACCGCGTCAGGGAAGAAGATTTTTGTGATGCCTGCTGTTTCACCGCTTTTATACCGTGTGTTCCATTCGCCAAGCGAGCGCATCCGTATGTTGCGCCTGGCGAATGATACCGGACACTTGTCGTAGTCGGGTTTCCGTTTAGAGGTTAACGCGGCCTCCTTAGCGAGGCAATCAGCACGTTCATTCCCCTCCAGTCCTGCATGCGCTTTGATCCAGAACAAGCTGACACGTTTGCCCTGGAGCAGAGCTTTCCGCAAATTCTCGCGCGCTTCAACGGCCAGGGGATGGAGAGCCTGTACGTTTGTTACGGTTTGAAGTGCTGCCGTTGAGTCCGAGTATATCCCAGAGTTCATCGCCTTTTGGTGAACGGCTTCCCTCGTCGCTTTACATAAGGCCAGGAGTTCTGCCTGGTATACGGTGCAGTAAGATGGCAAAGCAAGTTTCAGGGTTTTGGTTTCGGTTTCGCCATTCCACATGGATAACGCTGCCCCAACCTTGCCCTGAATCTTGCTGCCATCGGTGTAGATACACAGTTCGAAGTTGTTGTTTTGGTCCAGTTGTTCTTGGTCTACCAGGGCTTTGAATCCCAGGGTCATATATTCTGCTGGATGTGGGGATTCCAACGCCGATGACATTTGCTCCACTTCTCGGTCCCCTAGTCCCGGCTGGGACACTCCCCTCTTAGCCTCATATAATGCGGCTGCTTCGCGTACGCGAAGGTCGAGCGGGAGTATTCCAGCCAGAACCAATGCCGAGTTTAGGGAGACGGTGCGATATGCTCTGCATAATTTTTGCGCGAAGCCACGTTGGACCACGTTTAGTTGCTTCTGTATGCCTAGTTTGTTAACAGCCGGTGCCCATACGCTGGCGGCATACAGAATAACCGGTTCGACTGCAGCAGTGTAGATGGACCGTATGACTTCCGGGTGAAGACCCCAGCTTATTTTCGCCGCGCGTGATAATTGCTTATAGATCCCTATCGCTTTGTTACACACCGCCTTGACATGAGAGTTGAAGGTAAGCTTTTGGTCGATTATGACTCCCAGTAGCTTGATTTCGCTGGAAGCGCAAATGTCGACCCCGCCCATGCTCAGCCGTGGGGTGTCGTATTTTAGTTTACGCGTTATTACCATTGCATTTGTTTTATTTGGTGCGAACTTTAATTTATTTGCCACACCCCACGCCCGAACATACTCGAGGGCGGCATTTGCGCGCCCTTCTACCTCTTGTGCGGTCTGACCATCGAAGATCATGACCACATCATCGGCAAAAGCTTGGGCATAATCTCCTCGCTGTTCGAGCCCCTTCAACAGTGGGTCCAGTACAATGTTCCAAAGAATTGGGCCACCGATAGAGCCCTGCACACAGCCCTTCTCCGTTTCTCTGACGTACTCCTCACCCCCGTATCTCACCCTGACCTTCCTGTTTCTTAGGTAGCTATCCATCAGTCTCCTCAGATTCCACGGACACCCCTCTTCTGCCAGGCGAACTCGGATTGCAGGCCACCACGCGCTGTCGAAGGCTCCCTCTATATCCAATGACACCATGGTTATTATTCTCTTTTGGTCGAGTTTGGTTTTTATGTGCTGCATTAGGGTATAGAGGGAGTCTTCGGTGCTCCTCTGTGGCATAAATCCGTATTGATTTCTGCTCAACCTTGGTATCACGTGGAACCTGAGCCTGTGGACAATCATTTTCTCCAAGATTTTTCCCAACACCGGTAATAGGCCAATAGGTCTGTAGGATTTTGGTGAAGTGTAGGTGTCTTTCCCGGGTTTTCTCAGCACGACTACTGTAGCTTCCTTCCATGCGTTGGGAAAATGGTGGTGTTGAAGACACTTATTGAGTAGGTCGAGGAATACGTCAGCGTTTTGGTTTATCATGTGGGTGCAGATATCGGCCGTAAATCCATCGGCTCCCGGCGCTTTCTTAGGGTTGAAAGAGTTGGCCGCTAGCATAAGTTCTGTGGGGGTGAAAGGGGGGTCGAGGGTTTGGTCCTCAGTTTCCTCGTTTAATCTTCTGGCGCGGTTTCTTAGTGCCCGGTGTTCTTCATTATCCTCTTCATTAATGTCTCTCGGGTAAAAAGTTTTAGCGAGGAGTTCGGCTGATTCCCTTGCATCCAGGGTTTTCCCATCCTTTATAAGGGGGAGGTCTTCTTCTCTCTTTTTTGTTCTTCCTATCACTCTATAAATTCCCTCCCATACCCCTTCCTTGTCCTGTTTCCCACAGAAGTCTTTCCAACTCTTAATCTGGGCGTTGGTTACGTTAGCCTCGTAGTTTTCTTTTTCCGCTACGTAATCCGCAATGACCTTGGCTCTCCGAACCGGAGCCGCACACTTAATTCTGTTTTTCTTTGTAGCAACTTTCCTTTTTTGGGTCTCAAGCTCCTCGGACCACCATGGCACAGTGAGTTTTTCTCTATTGCTTTTCTTTGGTATGGTCTCATTACAAGTATTTGTTATAACTTCCGTTAGTTTATTTACTAATTTCTCTAATTGTTCTACTGACTCTACTTTTTCTATTTCTGCTTTTGTAATTTTATTTTCTGACAGTAATTGTTTGATTTTCTTATGAAAATCGTCCCAATTAGCTTTCCTGGTGTTATATTTTCTAGTGGTTCTTTCTATTTTATTTACTTTACATTTTTGTATGTGTAATTCGAAAACTATGCCATTGTGGTCCGAGCCAGTAAGATCTTCCACGACCCTCCAGTTGTCTACTCTGTCTAATAGGTCCAGGGACACGGCTGTCACATCAACGCAGCTACTGTACCTTTGGCTGCCCCTTATGGTATCGAAGGTCGGTGTTTGCCCCGTATTCAGTACATGCAACGCCATCTCTTCGAGCGCGCCGGCCGTTTCCTGGCCCCGGGTGTCGTCCTTATCACTTCCCCACCATATACTTTTTGCATTTGCGTCTCCACCGATGACCAGGCAGTTGTGTCCCACCTTTTCCCCAATAAACGCAAGATGCCGTAGGTACGGTTCTATGGGCCGGTCGGGTTCGAAATAGTAGGAGACGAGGGTGATTTCTCTAGCGCCTGTCATTGCTCCTATCACACAGAAGTTGTTGGTGGTCAGCTCAGGGTACTGCCTTATGTAGATGTCTTGTTTAAAGACGGCGATTGCTGCTTTTACCGTACCTTCTCCTGGGCTCGCACACTGAAAGATCCGTGCTCCCTTATATGCCCTCATCTCCCTGGCATTCCCCACGTACGGCTCCTGTAGGAGCGCTATTGTGACACCGCGTTTTTCTGCCTCTATCATCAGCTCTATGGTCGCCAGCTTTTTCCTCTGCAGATTGGCCTGGACAACAAGGAGAGGAGCCTGAACACCGTTTGCCACCTTAGCAATATGCCACCTTGGCTCTAGCCAAGGCGTCCCACTTTCGCCGTACGGGGCACTCGGTGCTGAAGGCTCCGTGATTTACGGTGTCCAGTTTTGCGGTTACGCAGTTGCAGCAGGAAGGAGCCGCTCCTGCGAGCCAATCCGAGCACTTATCCTTCATGTGTGGCCCTCCGCAGTGGCTACATTTTGGTTCGGTTTCTCTGCAGTAGCGCCTGCCATGTCCATACCCCAAACACATCGAGCACTGCACGAGCGGAGACTGATCTTCCACACGCACTTTCTGTAGGTCGATGTGAACCGACTGTTGGCCCATCATTCTGTTGTAGATCTGCGGCGAGACTTTGACCACCACGTGACTTGTGAGGGGATTTCTGGCCTTGCGTCTGAACTTTATTTCCATACGATCCTCCTCCTTTTTGAGGCCATGGAAGACCGATCCGTTCTGGTTTCTCAGAGCTGTAGTGATGTCCATATCGCTATTGCACGCCAAGACATCTCTGAGCACCAGCATGGGGTCACGGTTCTCCACCTCCTCAACTAGCAGGTGATCTCCCGCTTCCTTAAGGCGTTCCTTTACACGCTCCCTTTCTTCTCTTGTCTTACAGCCCATGATCACTTTTTGGTTTTTCGCTTTTCTGACTTTTTCTACTGTTATCCAACCGTCTTTTGCGTTTACTGCTTTCCTAATTCTGTCCATTACCTCCTCTCCAGTCTCCGTGTTGTCCTTTGCGGCGACGACAATGGAGTGCAGCGCCGTCCGTTCAGGCATCAACCTTTTTGGCGGCGCTGCCACTACGCTCGCATAGGATCTGTCTTTCTCCATGGTAACCTCTTGTAAGTTCGATACTGTCTCTCTTAATTTCTCTATCTCTTTCGTTGCCTTTTCTATTTGGTTCCCTTGCACTTTCAACATTTCTGTAATCTCCTCCTTCGCGATTTTTTGCTCAACCGCTATACTTTGCACTTGGCTCCAGTCCACCTTTGTTCCCTCGCCTTTGCTTGGGTTTTCGACCTGCCCTTGCGGGGCAGCCGTCACGGCGGCCGCAGTTGCTGTGGCCCCTGCGGCGGCTTCCTCCTTCAAGAGCCGATAGAGGTGATCCAGTGCCAGGGTTATCCCGGCCTTTAGGTCCGTCTTCAAATTTCGGGACTCACTTAGTTGGCATTTTGCTTTTTGAAGCCACACCCTGCCTGTTTGCACTCTGTCAATGGGTTTCCCTTGCTCCTGGTTTAGCCCCGAAGCACCTGCTGTTTCTACAGAAGCTCTTCGCGTCGCCCCCTTACTTTCGTGGGTGGGCACTGCTTTCTGTTCTGCCTTCCGCATTATGGTCGATGTTGTGGCTGCTTTCTGAGGGGAGCGTGTTGGAGGAGGTGTCCTTTGTTTTGCGGTTGTAGCTTGGGATTCGGTTTTCCCGGCCTCCCACTCTCCTATGCTGCGTCTCACGTTTTGTTTAGAGGGCTCCGTGCCCTCTGCAGTCTTTGGCGATAGCGTTGGGTCTTGGGAGCTCGTTTGTGCGTCTTTTTTGGCAGGTGTGCGATATCCAAACATTTTTGCGGCGGTAGGCAGATAGAGTCGTAAATGATAAAGAAGTTATGCAATATAAAGATTGCCGACAATACTACGACAAACAACTATATAAAATAGGGATAAATTTATAGAGTCTGGCTCTGTATCTATTTTAGGTATTTGATAGGGTATGTATAGTACCCTGGTCAAAGTAAATTTGTAAAATAAAGTAGAATATAAAAACGGCACAATAAAAATAAGCACTTAACAACTAAACAACAACTGTGTTTTAGACTTAACAGCGTCTTAAACACTAAGAAGTGGTCCAATCTTGTCTCTACCAGACCCAGTAGGGTTCCTGGTGTCAAAAATCAAAAGTCTCTACTTTTAAATTTTTCGACTCTACGTAGAGTCAGTTTAATACTTCAGTCAGATAGAGCTCGCCGAGCCCGTTTCAACGATCCCAAACTCGGGGTACCTAGCCCCAGGGGTTCCGGAGCAATCGAGGTGCAAAAATACTGGTTTCGGACCAAGATGGCCGCCCAAATATGGTTACAACGCGATTACTCCGCAGCCACTGAACCGAATTTCACCGTGCTTGGGTTTGCCTACACGTGCTCGACGCGATCCAGCCGGCTAAGGTGGTTTCAGGCCGAAAAATTTTCAGGCGCTGAAAATTCCTGAAAACGACTGGGGCGGGTAGAGAGCGACCCGCCGATGACTCCAGAGAAAACCCAAGGTTTCTACGACCTCTAGTTTGGGAGTTAGTTTGGGAGAGAAAAATGATCTGACAGTTCAAGAACTGTCAAATTCAAATTTTAAACCGGTATAACTTTCCTTACAGTTGAGGTAGAACACTCGAGTTTGGGTTCTATCGGCTTGCCTCGCTCCGCTCCGTCGCGCAAAGTGGTTTTCAGGCTCCTGGAACTTTTGAGCGCAGATCCGCCTGAAAACAGGTTTGTCCGATAGAGGCGGCCCCCCCAATCACCGCTGTGAAAACCGCAGCTCTCTGCGACCACTGGCTCCGGAGATACTTCGGCTCAAAGTTTGCCAAGATGGCCGCCGATCTGTCAAAACCCAACTTAGGATGACCGTAACTCCGCAACCGTTTGTCCCAGAGAGACGCGGTTTTGAATGCTGTGGCTGGCTTGACCCCCTCTATCCGCCAGTAACGGTTTCAGCGCGAAAAAATTTCAGGCTCTGAAAACGCCTGAAAACCTATTCGGCCCCAAAACAAGATCAGGCCACACACTTTTAAAAAAGTCCGAGGTTTCTGTGACCAACGGTTCCCCTGCTATAATAGTTTAAAACTTATAACCAATAAAACCAAAATGGTGGATTTTGGCCAAAATACGCAATTTTAAGTATTTCTGCGCCAACTTTGGGCTTAATTGAGGTGGAATATAGTATTTAGACCCAAATCTGTCATAAAAATATAATATTTGCTATTATTTTCCTATTTATTTAGAAAAAACATAAAAAATACAATAACTTCGAGACCGCTGGTCACAAAAATTTGAAAAATTTACACAATATATAATAAAATAGTGTCAATTGAATAGATTAAAAATTAAATTTTTCTGAAAAAGATTCCTGCGAAATTTTTCAATTTTCAAAAAATTTTAGTTTTTTAATTACTGTCTAAAAATTATTAAAGCTAAAAATCCACCAACCAGTCGTCGTCTTCTCTCCGCAAGCGCGCCAAGGATAGCAGTTGCAGAAATTCGATTTTAGTCTTCGTTCCTTCGCAATTTGCAGTTAAAGTTCGACTTTTCAAATTGCCGCCAAAAATCAACCGGCGGCTGAAAAATTCAGCTGTTTGCTGAAAAATGTCTTTGAAGCACTGTTCTTTTCGGCACCAAAACCTGGCTGCGCTCACCCGTCTAGATTTGATTTTCAGCACCACGTGGTTTTTGGTTTTTCGTCAATTTCTTGAAAACCGAGCGGGTTTCAGGGTCGGTGTTGCTGACAAATGCTGATGGACGTATTTCCCCTCCGATTCCAATCCCGAAAATGGCTGTGGTGTGCCTCCTGCTTCTCTGGTATGCGCTGAGAGATTCTGATTTCGAAAACTAACCTCTAAAAAGACAGTTTTCGTCTTCCAGAGCTGGTAACACTGCAATCCAGTAAGAACTTTCACTTCCAGCACTTAGGTCACACTTTTCCGAACACGCCGATACTAAATTTGTCACAATCGGTCAACTTTTTACCACTTTAATCGATTTTTAAGTACGGAGCAGCGTGGTTTTGCGTCTTATCGCCACGAGAGTCGGGGGGGAACTGGGTTAGGTTAGGTTAGGTTAGGTTAGGTTGGGGTGCGTGCAGAAAACCTCCTCGTGTGCCTGATTGCTGCTGTTTCTGTTCGAATACGTTTGGGGGAAAGAGCAGTGGTCGGGCCGGTGCACCCTGGGCACGGTCAATGGTCTCTCCAATTCGGGGAGGGTATTGATTATCCTCTCCGAGTTGGAGGGACTATTGGCCGTGGCGAATTTCTGCGTGGGGGGGAGCATTATGCTCCGGGGTCGTCTCCGACCGAGTGACGGATCGTCCATTCACCTCCCTCTGATCGCAGAGGGCAGGACGAGTGGACGAAGGGTGGCGAAACCTAATCCCAAGGTCTAGCGTGCCGAGGGGATGAATGGCCGGAGGGTATCCGGTCGTTAGCGCTTGGGGGGGATCAGGGAATAGGGACCTCACCCTTAAAAGGGAAAAACAGAATGGAAACAAAGACTACAGGTAATAATCTCCAGGCGGGTCCCGGAAATTCCGGGGAATCCCGCCCCTCTACTGAGGGCTGCCCTATCGTATCTGGAGGGGGCAAACCAATCAATAGTCAAACCAACGACCTTACGCAAGCTAAACGGACCGAAACACAACAATTGGAAAATGATGAGAGGAATTATAGGCGAGAAAAGGAGCTCCAGGTCAGCCTGGAGCGCCTGCGCGATGAGGAGGTGGTCTCTGCCAAGAGGGCGGCGGCGGCGAGCGCTTTCAGGAAGCGTCCGCGGAGTGTGGGATCGGGACCAATGGGTCTCTCCTCTAGCGAGGAGAGCTTGTCGGCCCCGAAGGTGCCAACGGCACGCAGAGGGCGAGGTCGAAAGGTGGCGAATGTAGCCCCCGCTCGACCGCCGGAGCGTGATGTGCGGGGCCGGTTCGCGCCGGTATCCCGGCCCGACACGCCGGCGCCGTCGGATATTGTGGAGAGCGTGGGGAGCGACTCTGAGCCCGGTCGGAGCTCGATCGCGGACCACAGTGAGAGCTCCCTACTGGGCTCGAACAGGGCGGAGGCGAACGCCGCCAGGCGGGCTCAGCGAAAGGCTGTCGCGGAAGGCGAAGTCGCCGAGTTATCCCGACAGGCTCGAGAGCGGCGCGAAGCTCGGCTGGCGGCCGGCGAGGGTGTTTCGGCGGTGGCGCTCAGTCGCCAAGTTCTAGACGGCGTGGACGTCGTGCTGAAGGTTGCCACCAAATCGGGCAACCTGAAGGGCACGTTCACGCGCGCCCTGAAGGAGGCGGCTGACGACATTCGAGAGGCGGTTGGGGTCCTCGTAAGTCGTACGAGCACGGATGAGACGGCGAAGCTGTGGGAGGAGAACCGCCGTCTCCGCTCCGAGGTAGAGGACCTCAAGCGGCAATTTGCCGCCCAAAGGGCAGCTCCCACGGCCGCTGGCACTGCTTTCGCTGCGCCTCTGGCATCGGGTTCTCCAACGGCCATGTCGGCCACGTCGGGCCCTGCACTTGCGGATGCGGAGATCGAGAAGATCGCCCGCATCTGCATGATGCAGTGTGGGAAGATGGTGGGGGCCCGGCTGGAGGCCATTGACGGGAGGCTGCTTCCGGCCGAAACTCTCCGCCCACCGCTCGCTGCGGACCAGCGGAAGAAGGTGGCGCCCGGTCAGTCGGGGCCGGTACCCGCAAAACCGGGGATGGCGCCCGCAACTGCGGCCGCGGTGGCGGCAGGGCCTAGAAAGCCCGGCAAGGCGGCGAATAAGACCGCGAAGGATGCATCCGCGTCCACTTCACGGACGACCGCGACGGGTCAGTCCACACCCGCTTCTCAGCCGACGGCGGCCGCGACGACCGCGTCCCAGCCCAGCGAGAACACGGAGGAGGGCTGGACAGAGGCCAAGAAGCGCCGCCGTCGAAAAAAGAAGAAGGCAGCACCACCGGCACCGGCACCGCCAACACCGGTACCTAAGAAGGCCAAAAGACCGCCTAGGGTCAGAGCCCCTCGCTCCGCGGCTGTAGTGATTACGCTGCAGCCCGGAGCCGTCGAAAGGGGCCTCTCCTACAGGGCGGTCCTAATGGAGGCGAAGGCCAAAGTCGCGTTCCCTGACCTTGGCACACCGTCCGGCTTCAAAATGAGGCCGGCGATCACGGGGGCGCGGCTGCTGGAGGTGTCGGGTGCCTCTAGCGCGGAAAAGGCGGACATCCTGGCCGCCAAGTTGAGGGAAGTCCTCAACCCGGAGGACGTCCGGGTGTCCAGGCCGACGAAGACCGCTGAGCTGCGCGTTGACGGTCTGGACGACTCGACTACTCCGGCTGAGGTCGTGGCGGCCGTCGCCCGTGTCGGTGGATGTCTGCCTGCAGACGTGCGGACGGGCGAGATTCGCGTCGACGCTTCCGGGCTCGGCGCGATCTGGGTGCGGTGTCCGGTGGTGGCGGCCAACAAAGTCGCCGATGCTGGGCGTCTGTTGGTGGGGTGGGTTGCGGCGAGGGCGAAGCTGCTGCAACCCAGGGTTATGCGGTGCTTCCGCTGCCTTGACATTGGGCATGTCAAGGCTCGGTGCACCGGCCAAGTCGACCGCAGCGATCAGTGTTATCGCTGCGGTCAGCCCGGCCACAAGGCGGCCCAGTGCTCCGCGGCGCCAAACTGCAGCCTCTGTACAGCTGCAGGGAGGCCCGCTGGGCACACAGCGGGTGGAAAGGCCTGTGCGCCCCCCAGGAAGAGACGGGGCGCCAAGGCTGCTGGGGGCCCTTTACCCCCCCCGCAGGCTGGCGCCTCATCGGCCGACTCCCGGTCTGGTGTCACGGAGGGAATGGACTGCGCATAAATGGCGCTGTACCATTTCCTCCAGGGCAACATCAACCACTCTGCCAGAGCTCAGGACCTCTTCCTCCAGAGCATGGCAGAGTGGTCGATTGACGTGGCTGTGGTCGCCGAGCCGTACTTCGTCCCCTCCAGGGATAACTGGGTGGGAGACTTGGACGGCTTGGTGGCCATCATTGGCGGGGCTCTGGTCAACCCGTCCCGAGGTCACGGCTGGGTAGCCGCCCTCGCGGACGGCATTGGCATAGTTGGTGCGTATTTTTCGCCCAACAAGAGCCTCGCCGACTTCGAGAGGTTCCTTGTTGAGTTGGGTGCCGTCGTAGGCCGTCTTCACCCTCGCCCGGTGCTGTTGCTGGGGGATCTCAACGCCAAGTCTGCGGCGTGGGGATCTCCAGTGACCGATGCTCGGGGTGAGGTGCTGGAGGAGTGGGCGGTCGCGACTGGCTTGGCCGTTCTGAATCGGGGCTCGGTCCACACGTGCGTGCGGCAGCGGGGCGGGTCAATAGTGGACGTCTCGTTCGCTAGCCCTGCTGTCGCCAGCCGTGTCCGCGACTGGCGTGTCGCCGTGGAGGTGGAGACGTTGTCGGATCATCGATACATCCGTTTTGACGTCTCCGCCCAGACCACGGGCGGCCGCGGTTCATCGGCCCCGCAAACGAACGGTCCGCGGTGGGCGCGTAAGCGCATGAACAGGGAACTTCTCGAGGAGGCCGCCATTGTCCAGGCCTGGTTCCGGGAGTCGGAGACGAACGGACCCGTCGACGTCGAACTGGAGGCGCTGTGGTTCCGCGGGGCGATGACGCAAATTTGCGACGCGTCCATGCCCCGGGTCCACACACAGTCAGCAGGGCGCCAGGTGTACTGGTGGTCGGCCGAGATCGCTCGTATGCGCATTGAGTGCGTAGCGGTCAGACGCCGGTACACCCGATACCGGAGGAGACGTCGTCGGGTCCCGGACGAAGAAGCCGCGCTGTATGAGGTGTACCGCGCGGCTAAGAGGACTCTGTGTCTGGCCATCGGCGATGCGAAGACGCAAGCCAGGGAGGAGATGTTGGAGACCCTAAACCGGGATCCGTGGGGGCGCCCATATCAAGCGGTTCGAGGGAAACTTCGGTCTGCGGCGCCCCCGCTCACGGGGAGTCTCCAACCAGAGCTGCTGGAGGAGGTTGTCTCAGCCCTCTTCCCGGCACGAGCGGAGCATACTCCACCGCCGATGGCTTTGCCCACAGACGCAGAGTCCACAGAGGAGAACGCCATCAGCGTCCCAGAGGTGACACAGGCAGAGATGGGGGCGGCCGTGCTGCGGCTCCGGGCCAAGAACGTGGCTCCGGGGCCCGACGGCATTCACGGCTTAGCGTTGGCCCTCGCTCTGAAGGAGCTAGAGCCCCAACTTAGAGGACTGTTTACAGCGTGCCTTGAGCGGGGCCAGTTTCCCACATTGTGGAAATCTGGTCGTCTGGTCCTGCTCAAGAAGGCGGGGCGCCCTGCGGACTCTCCGTCCGCGTACCGGCCCATAGTGCTGCTGGACGAGGTGGGAAAGCTGTTTGAGCGGATAATCGCAGCCCGCCTCGTCAGCCACTTGTGCGAAGAGGGGCCGGACCTGGACGAGAGCCAGTATGGCTTTCGGCATGGGCGCTCTACCATACACGCTGTATCGCGGGTTAGAGTCCTGGCGGAGGAAGCGGTGTCCCGGGGCGGGGTGATGTTGGCGGTGTCCTTGGACATTTCCAACGCCTTCAACGCCCTGCCCTGGAGTTGTGTACGGGAGGCACTCCGGTATCATCGTGTGCCTTCCTACCTCCGCCGCATAGTTGGGGCTTATCTGTCCGAGAGGTGTGTCACCTACGTGGGACGTGATGGCGAGCACCAGCGCCGCATGTCGTGCGGTGTTCCGCAGGGTTCCGTCTTAGGACCGCCCCTGTGGAACATCGGGTACGACTGGGTGCTGAGGGGCGAGCTCCAGCCGGGCGTGGACCTGACGTGTTACGCTGACGACACGCTGGTCACGGCCCGGGGGAGTTCGTACAGGGAGGCAGCGTTGCTGGCGACGGCTGCGGTCTCACAGGTGGTGGGCCGCATCCGGCGCCTCGGCCTGGAGGTGGCCCTCAACAAGTCGGAGGCCGTGATCTTTCACGGCCCCCGGCGGGCGCCGCCGCCGGGATCACACATCGTGGTCGGGGGGGCCAGAATAGCTGTCGAGTCCACCATGAAGTACCTTGGATTGGTGCTCGACAGCCGATGGGATTTTGGCCCTCATTTCCAGCGGCTGGCGCCCAAGTTGTTGGGCGCGGCTGGGGCGTTGTCAACGCTGCTTCCCAATCTGGGGGGCCCGAGCGCCGTCTGCAGGCGGCTCTACGTGGGGATCGTGCGATCGATGGCCCTTTATGGGGCCCCGATCTGGGCGGCAGACCTGACGGCCGGAAGCATCGCCGTGCTGCGAAAGCCGCAACGCGCGATGGCCGTCAGAGTCATCAGGGGATATCGCACGATCTCCTACGAGGCGGCTTGTGCACTGGCCGGATCCCCGCCCTGGGACCTGGAGGCGAAGGTGCTCGCGTCACTGTACCGGTGGCGCGAGGAAGCGCGGGCGCGGGGCGAGCGACCGATGCAGCGACACATGGAGCTGCGTCGGTCTCAGCTTCGCGAGGTCCTGGTGGCGGAATGGCGGGACAGGCTTTCGCGCCCTACCGCCGGCCTCGCCATCATCGAGGCGGTCCGGCCAGTGCTCGAGCGCTGGCTCGGGAGGAGGCACGGCTCCCTGTCGTTTCGGGTGACGCAGGTGCTCTCGGGGCATGGTTGCTTCGGGAAGTACCTGTGTCGCATAAACAGGGAGCCGGACGCCCGGTGTCACCACTGCGTCGACTGCCGGGAGGACACGGCGCGGCATACGCTGGCGGAATGTGCCGCTTGGGAGGGGCCGCGCCGTGCCCTCGTCTCAGAAGTAGGCAGTGACCTGTCGCTGTCGGCCGTGGTCGAGTCGATGGTCGACAGCGCAGAGTCCTGGGACGCGGTGGTTTCCTTCTGCGAAAGTGTCATGTCGCAGAAGGAGGCTGCGGAAAGGGAGAGGGAGATCTCAACCTCCCACCCTGCCCGCAGCAGGCGCACCGGGCGTCGGCGAAGGGCGGACAACGCCCTCTTCCGGCCCCCCTAAATGGGTCCAGGGGCGGCAGACTCGGGGACGTCTGTCGCCCCCCACATACACCAGGACCCGAGGTGGCGGCGCGTAGTGTTCCACGCGCGCCCCTCTAAGACGTCCGGGGGGGAGTCTAACACCTCACTCCCCCCCCTGACCCGAGAAGTGGCCCGCTGCAGCGGGCCGGCACCAGCCGGGGGTTGCGGAAGTATCTCCAGTTCCCGCGACCCCCGACGTAGGTGTGAGATGGAACACCGGGGTGGTTTTTAGTCAGTAAGAGTCTGACAGACCCCACCGCCCGCCCCAGGGCGGAGGACATCCATGAGGATTTTCCACCCCGCACCAAAAAAAAAAAAAAAAAAAAAAGGTTAGGTTAGGTTAGGTTAGGTTGGGGTGCGTGCAGAAAACCTCCTCGTGTGCCTGATTGCTGCTGGTTCCTTTCGAATACGTTCGGGGGAAAGAGCAGTGATCGGGCCGGTGCACCCTGGGTACAGTCACTATTCTCGAGAATATTGGCTGTGGCGAATTTCTGCGTGGGGGGGGGGAGCTTCAGGCTCGTGGAGGTGGGGCCCAATCTGGGCCGAAAAGGGGCGTTTTTTCACGTGTCCCTCTGATTTAAGCAGAGGACACAGTGGTGAAGCATGGGCGGCGCTCGTAGTGCACTTACCCTGCCTACGGGCTGGCAGCGGGAGAACCTTTCTCCCGACTGCACCCGTCGAAATCGTAATCCGTGAAGAGCTCACATCTTGTGACTTGGAACGGGACGAGGGTCTTGGCTTAACCGCCTGGGCCGCGAGGAAGAGAACCTCTATAATAAATTCCTCTAATACCAAGTTTTGGTGCGTGGCGAGGGTATGGATGGCTGAGGAGTAGTGTCACTTGCAACTTTGTAGTTGTAGGTGGCGCATCAGTCGTTAGCGCACCCCCAGCCAGGGGCCAGTGGGACCTCGGGGTTGGGAAACAAATTACACCACTTACCTAGGGACAGGGGGTTAACTAGGTGGACTTTTTATATCCCCCATACTCGTGGGAACAAAAATGGAATCAATAAATAAAAACAAAAACCAAGATGGTGAGGTGGATGTGGCGTCAGATTCTGACGTCGCATCGGAGAGGAAAACTAACGACCAAACGCATACACAACGGACCGAAGCCATACGATTGGAGAAGAATGACGACCCGACGAGGGGTAAGGTCAAATTTTGGACCAGGAAACGCTCAGCTGGGCGGAATGAGTCTGGTTCCACCAGCGAGGACAGCCTGCCGGCTCCAAAAATACCGACAGGTAGGAGAGGACGCGGACGCACATCTGCGGGCTCGGCGGGGATGGCGACGCCTTCGCGGGATGCCAAAGGTCGCTTTCTTAAGCGACCGTTGGTCATCCCGACACCCAGACCCAGCGGCGAAAGTGGGGGAGACGCCTCCGGTGGGTCGCGCATGTCACTTGTCTCGGATGGTTCCGAGCAAGTGATGTCTGGAGCACCATCGGAGGAGGATCGGCCGCTCACAGCTGGCCGGAGCAGGGGCACGACACAGGTCAAGAGGGGCCAGTCAGCGGCAGAAAAAGCTGCTGCTGCTGCCGCTGCAAAGGAGGTGGCCGACATGACCGCATTGGAGCTGAGGTCGAGGCTCCAAGACGCCGTGGCAGCGATTAAAAGCGTCGCCAAGGCGTCCAAAGGGTTAAAGGGCACATGCCAAAAGGCCCTAAAGGATGCCTCGACCTTAATATTGGAGGCGACGGAGGTGTTGCTCGCGCGGACCTCCTCCGAGGAGACGGCCAGGCTGCAGGCGGAGAATACCCGTCTGTCAGCCCAGGTGGCACAGCTCCGTAAGGAGCAAGAGGAGATCCGCGCTGACGTAGAAAGTATGCGCCAGGAGAGGAGAGACGATACGGCTCCTTCTGGGCGGAAGGCCAGCGAAGCCGAATCGGAATTGGCTCGCCTGTTCAAGAGGGAACTGGCGAGTCTCGGCGCTCGCTTCGCTGTGCTGGAGGGTCGAATCTTGCGACCGCCATTGGCTGCAGACAAGAGGCAGACGACGGTGCAAGAGTCTCCAGCGCCGTCGTTTGCAACCGTGGCTGCTGGTCCAAGCACGTCGGCCCCGTCTGACCAGCGGACTCCACCGCCAGCTCCAGTGGTGACGAAGAAAGGGAAGGGCAAGGGGAAGAGGAAGACATCTGCCCCTCAGCCCGCCCCTACCCCTGCCGAGACCTCACAGGCTCCCACTGCTGCCGATCCTAGAGAGGGTGAATGGCAGAGTGCCGGAGCCAAAAAAGCAGCCAAGAAAAGAAAGAGAAAGGCCAGGAAGGCGGCCAAACAGCAAAAAAGGGCAGCTGAAAAGGCTAAGGCCAGGCTCCGTATCCCTCGATCAACGGCTGTAGTTATTACGCTGCAGCCGGAGGCCCAACAGAGGGGCATCACATACGCCGGAGTTTTGGCCAAAGCCAAATCAGAAATTAATCTCGGCGAGTTGGGCATCGCGGGCATTCGTTGCAAAGCTACAGCGACCGGTGCCCGCATGCTTGAAGTGGCTGGAGCCACCAGCGGCCCCCTAGCGGATGCCCTCGCCGAAAGACTGAGGGCGTCCTTGGAAAGTGAAGGAGTGAAAGTGTCCAGGCCCACCAAAAGTGCTGAACTGCGCATCTCGGGTCTGGACGACTCAGTCACTACCGAGGAGCTGGTGGCAGCCGTAGCGAGGGTAGGAACTTGCCCCCCTGAACAGGTGAGGTCCGGTGCCATCAGCACGGACTTCGCCGGTTTGGGGGCAGCTATTATAAGCTGTCCCGTAGCGACGGCAAAGAAACTCGCCGAGGGCGGCCGCCTGCTGGTGGGATGGGTGTCGGCGCGGGTCAAACTCCTGGAGCCCCGCCCCATGAGGTGCTACCGATGTCTTATGGACGGGCACGTCGGTGTACGGTGCACCTCTGGGGTGGATCGTAGCGGTCATTGTTTCCGCTGCGGTCAACCCGGTCACAAGGCCGCATCTTGTGAGGCTGAGCCGCACTGTACCCTGTGCGCGGCGGCTGGCAAGCCAGCGGAGCACCGGATGGGCGCGAGATCCTGCGCCGCGCCCAAACAAAAGAAGGGGTCGGGTAAACCGGCTGCAAAAGCGCCTATGGCCCAATCAAGGCCGGGCCAGGATGAAGAGGAGGGGGGGAGTATGGATTGTCAATAACGGCTTCATATCTCCGCCTCCTCCAGGCGAACATCAACCACTGCGCCAGGGCTCAAGACTTGCTACTCCAGAGCATGGCGCAGTGGTCGATCAACATCGCCGCGGTCGCCGAGCCGTACCATGTGCCACCCAGGGACGACTGGGTGGACGACTTATCTGGCACCGTGGCCCTCATTTTGCGGGCCGCCACAGATTCCCTCTCTTTTGAAGGCGTCACACGTGGACGGGGATTCGTGGCGGTCCGTTTAGGAGAAATGGTGGTCGCAGGAGTTTACTCCTCACCCAACGGGACTCTCGCCGACTTTGAGGGATTACTCGGGGATTTGGGCGTCGTCGTCGCACGTTGCCGTCCTCTGCCCGTGCTCGTCCTTGGGGACTTCAACGCCAAATCTGTGGCTTGGGGTTCCCCGACGACAACTGCACGGGGAGAAGTTCTGGAAGACTGGGCCATTGAAACCGGCCTAGTCCTCCTCAACCGAGGTTCGGTTCACACGTGCGTGCGTCAGCGGGGCGGTTCAATAGTAGACATCTCGTTTGCTAGCCCTGCTGTAGCGCGACGTGTCAGGGGATGGCGCGTAATGGCGGGGGTGGAGACGCTATCGGATCACCGATACATTCGTTTCGATGTCTCCCCCCCAGCCTCAGCTGGTCGCACCGCCCCAGGAGGGGGCGGTCCGCGTTGGGCTTTAAAACGCCTCAATAGGGAAGCTCTCTTGGAGGCTTCTATCGTCCAGGCCTGGGTATCTATGCCGGTCAGGCCTGTCGACATCGACGAGGAAGCCGAGTGGTTCCGGGAGGCGCTTACGCAGATTTGCGATGCGGCGATGCCACGCGTCAGCAGTATACCTGCCAAACGCCAGGTGTACTGGTGGTCTCAGGACATAGCGCATCTGCGCGCCGCGTGCAGTGCGGCTAGACGCCAGTACGCCAGGCACCGCAGGAGGCGTCGCCGTACCCAGCTTGGGGCGGCCAGAGAGGCGGAACTGTACGAGGAGTACAAGGCGGCGAAGAGGGTCCTTCAATCGGCCATTGCATCTGCGAAAATAAGGGCCCGAGAGGAGCTGCTGTCGACTCTGGACCGCGATCCGTGGGGGCGTCCATACCGTATGGTACGGGGCAAACTTCGCCCGTGGGCGCCTCCCTTGTCACAGAGTCTCCGACCGCAGCTCCTGGAAGATGTGATGTGCTCCTTGTTTCCATTACGACCGGAGCACACGCCGCCTCCGATGGTTCCGCCCTCGGCGTTGCCCGACGCGGATAACGACGACGACGACGACGACATACCCGAGTTGACCCCGGTAGAAATGAGAGCGGTGGTACTACGGCTTCAGGCCAAAAACACCGCCCCAGGACCCGACGGCATCCCTGGCCGTGCATGGGTCCTGGCCTTGCAGGCTCTCGGGCCCCGACTGGTGGGGCTCTTCAGCGCATGTCTGGAGCGGGGCCAGTTTCCACGCCAGTGGAAGACAGGAAAACTGGTCCTGCTGAGGAAGGCGGGGCGCCCTGCGGATACGCCGTCCGCATACCGGCCCATCGTGCTGTTGGACGAGGTGGGAAAACTGTTCGAAAGGATCATTTCGGACCGCCTCGTCCAGCACCTTTCTGGAGTGGGGCCGGATCTGGCGGACAGCCAATTTGGCTTTCGCCGTGGGCGCTCCACAATCGATGCCATCATGCGCGTGAGAGCCCTGGCGGAGGATGCAGTTTCTCGGGGTGAGGTGGTGCTGGCGGTGTCACTCGACATCGCCAACGCATTCAACACTATGCCCTGGAGTTGTATTAGGGAGGCACTCGTCTATCACGGAGTGCCGAACTACCTCCGCCGCATCATTGGGGCCTACTTGACGGATAGGGCCGTCATCTACCGGGGTCGGGATGGCTGGGGTCGGCGAGAGATGTCGTGCGGTGTTCCACAGGGTTCCGTTTTAGGACCGCCCCTGTGGAATATCGGTTACGACTGGGTGCTGCGTGGTGTGCTTCTCCGCGGCGTCGGTGTCATATGTTACGCCGACGACACGCTCGTTGTAGCACGCGGGAAGACGCACCAGCAGGCGACGATTTTGGCAACCGCTGGGGTTGCGCAGGTCGTGGGAAGGATCCGGCAATTGGGCCTAGAGGTGGCCCTCAACAAGTCCGAGGCCCTGTTCTTTCATGGGCCACGGCGTGGACCACCTCCGGGCTCTCATATCGTGGTAGGAGGCGTTCGCATCGGCGTCGAGTCGACGATGAAGTACCTAGGACTCGTCCTCGACGGCCGATGGAACTTTGGGCAGCACTTTCATCGGCTGGCACCCAAACTCATGGGTGCGGCGGGTGCGCTAGCCCGTTTGCTGCCCAATTTAGGTGGACCAAACGCCTCCTGCCGGAGGCTCTATATGGGGATTGTGCGGTCTATGGCGCTCTACGGGGCGCCAGTATGGGCGGAGAACCTGGCGGCCCGCAATATTGCAGTGCTGCGACGTCCGCAGCGAGCGATGGCCGTCAGAGTGGTTCGGGGATACCGCACGATCTCCTTTGAGGCAGCGAGCCTCCTTGCCGGATCTCCGCCGTGGGATCTCGAAGCGAGAGCCCTCGCTTCACTCTACGACTGGAGCGGGGAAGCGCGGGAGCGGGGCATACGACCAGTGCCGCGGGAGTACGCGCGGCGCCGCTCCGAACTCCGAGTAATTCTAACGGCGGAATGGGAGGGACGACTACTCAACCCCAGCGCAGGGCACGCCGTAATTTCGGCGGTAAGGCCCATCATGGAGGATTGGTTAGGGCGCCGACACGGCGCCCTTACGTTCCGGCTGACGCAGATACTGACCGGACATGGCTGTTTCGGGAAGTATCTGTGTCGCATAGGCCGCGAACAATCGCCCGGTTGTCACCACTGCGGAGATTGCCTGGAGGACACGGCGCAGCACACGCTGGCTGAGTGCCCAGCTTGGGCAGAGCAGCGCCGTGAACTCTCCGCAGCAGTAGGTGACCTCTCGCTCCCGAACATCGTTCTTTCGATGGTCCGGAGCGAGAGTGCGTGGGAGGCTGTCGCCTCTTTTTGCGAGCATGTCATGCACGCAAAAGAGGCGGCAGAGAGGGTGAGGGAAGCAACTGCCTCGCTTCCCTCCAGGAGAAGACGCACTGGGCGCCGGAGGGCGCTTAATGACCTCCGGCCTCCATGAGTTGCCGGCCTGCGGGTGGTCGACTTAGGGGCAGTCCGCCACCCGACCAGATGCAGGCCCGTGTAGGCGGCGCGCCGTGTTCTGCGCGCGCCACACTAGAGTATTCGGCGGCGCTCAGACCGCCGAGGTCGACGGGATCCGCCATGTAAGCGGATCATAGCCTGGCGGGGGCGCGGTGCATGCGCGAGCGAATCCCGTACCCCCGCCCATAGGTCAGTCGAGGAACACCGTGGTGGTTTTAGCCGGTAGGAGTCCGGCACACCCTCCCGTCTTCCCCAGACGGGGGACAGTCCATGAGGATTTCCCCACGTAAAAAAAAAAAAAAAAAAAAAAGGTTAGGTTAGGTTAGGTTAGGTTGGGGTGCGTGCAGAAAACCTCCTCGTGTGCCTGATTGCTGCTGGTTCCTTTCGAATACGTTCGGGGGAAAGAGCAGTGATCGGGCCGGTGCACCCTGGGTACAGTCAATATTCTCGAGAATATTGGCTGTGGCGAATTTCTGCGTGGGGGGGGGAGCTTCAGGCTCGTGGAGGTGGGGCCCAATCTGGGCCGAAAAGGGGCGTTTTATGCACGTGTCCCTCTGATTTAAGCAGAGGACACAGTGGTGAAGCATGGGCGGCGCTCGTAGTGCACTTACCCTGCCTACGGGCTGGCAGCGGGAGAACCTTTCTCCCGACTGCACCCGTCGAAATCGTAATCCGTGAAGAGCTCACATCTTGTGACTTGGAACGGGACGAGGGTCTTGGCTTAACCGCCTGGGCTGCGAGGAAGAGAACCTCTATAATAAATTCCTCTAATACCAAGTTTTGGTGCGTGGCGAGGGTATGAATGGCTGAGGAGTAGTGTCACTTGCAACTATGTAGTTGTAGGTGGCGCATCAGTCGTTAGCGCACCCCCAGCCAGGGGCCAGTGGGACCTCGGGGTTGGGAAACAAATGACACCACTTACCTAGGGACAGGGGGTTAACTAGGTGGACTGAATAAATCCCCCACTACTCGTGGGAACAAAATGGAAAAATTAAACTTATTAACTAAAGAGGAAAAGGTGGATGCGGCATCAAAGTCCGATGACGCATCGGTGACGAGCGTGCGAA
The DNA here is from genome assembly GCA_947361185.1 of Charanyca ferruginea. Lineage (NCBI taxonomy): Eukaryota > Metazoa > Arthropoda > Insecta > Lepidoptera > Noctuidae > Charanyca > Charanyca ferruginea. The sequence continues at coordinate 32,349 of OX376078.1, read as the reverse complement.
GCGCGGAGAAAGTAGACAAGCGAGAAAAGGAGCTCCAGGTTAGCCTGGAGCGCCTGCGCGATGAGGAGGTGGCCACTGCCAAGAGAGCGGCGGCGGCGAGCGCTTTCAGGAAGCGCCCGCGGAGTTTGGGATCGGGACCAATAGGTCTCTCCTCCAGCGAGGAGAACCTGTCGGCCCCCAAAGTGCCAACGGCACGGAGAGGGAGAGGTCGTGCGGTGGCAGGTGGAGCCCTCGCTCGACCACCGGAGCGTGACATGCGGGGCCGGTTCGTGCCGATATCTCGGCCCGACACGCCGGCTCCGACTGACAACATAGAGAGTATGGGAAGCGACTCTGAGCACGGACAGAGCTCGATCGCCGACCATAGCGAGGGCTCCCTGCTAGGCTCAAATAGGGCGGAGGCGAATGCCGCAAGGCGGGCGCAACGAAAGGCTGTCGCGGAAGGCGAAGTCGCCGAGTTGTCCCGCCAGGCACGAGAGCGGCGCGAAGTTCGGCTGGCGGCCGGCGAGGGTGTTTCGGCGGTGGCGCTCAGTCGCCAAGTTCTGGACGGCGTGGATGTCGTCCTGAAGGTTGCCACTAAATCGGGCAACCTGAAGGGCACGTTCACGCGCGCCCTGAAGGAGGCGGCTGACGATATTCGCGAGGCGGTTGGGGTCCTCGTAAGTCGTACGAGCTCGGACGAGACGGCAAAGTTGTGGGAGGAAAACAGCCGTCTCAGATCTGAGCTGGAGGACCTCAAGCGGCAATTTGCCGCCCAAAGAGCAGCTCCCGTGGCAGCCGGCTCCCTTGCAATCGCGGCCACGGCGTCGGCTTCGTCTTCGGCCCCGTCATCGGTCCCTGCTCTTGCGGATGCAGAGATCGAAAAGATCGCTCGCATCTGCATGATGCAGTGTGGGACGATGGTGGGAGCACGGCTGGAGGCCTTAGAGTCGAGGCTCTTACCGGCCGAGACCCTCCGCCCACCGCTCAATGCGGACAAGAGGAAAAAAGAGATGCCCGCTAAACCGGGGCCGGTGCCCGCTAAGCCGAGCTTGGTGCAAGCTAAACCGGGCCCGGTGCCCGCGACTGCATCCGCGGCGGCGGCTGGGCCGAAAAAACCAGGGAAGAGTGCCAAAAAAGCCGCCGAAGGAACCGGCAAGCCCGCAGCGGGTACGTCCGCACCCGCTTCGCAGACGACGGCGGCCGCAGCGACCACGTCCGAGCCCACCGAGAAGACGGAGGAGGGCTGGACAGAGGCCAAAAAGCGCCGCCGTCGAAAAAAGAAGAAGGCGACACCGCCGGCACCGGCACCGCCAGCACCGGCATCGAAGAAGGCCCAACGACCGCGTAAGGTCAGAGCCCCACGCTCCGCGGCTGTAGTGATTACGCTGCAGCCCGGAGCCGTCGAAAGGGGCCTCTCCTACAAGGCGGTCCTAATGGAGGCGAAGGCTAAAGTCGCGTTCCCCGACCTTGGCACACCGTCCGGCTTCAAAATGAGGCCGGCGATCACGGGGGCGCGACTGCTGGAGGTGTCAGGTGCTGCAAGCAGTGAAAAGGCGGACATTCTGGCCGCCAAGTTGAGGGAAGTCCTCAACCCGGAGGACGTCCGAGTGTACAGGCCGATGAAGACCGCTGAGGTGCGCGTCGACGGTCTGGACGACTCGGTGACTCCGGCTGAGGTCGTGGCGGCCATCGCCCGTGTCGGCGGATGTCCGCCCGCTGATGTGAAGACGGGCGAGATACGCGTCGACGCTTCTGGGCTCGGCGCGATCTGGGTGCGGTGTCCGGTGGCGGCGGCCAATAAGGTCGCCAACGGCGGGCGTCTGTTGGTGGGGTGGGTTGCAGCGAGGGTGAAGCTGCTGCAACCCAGGGTTATGCGGTGCTTCCGCTGCCTTGACATTGGGCATGTCAAGGCTCGGTGCACCGGCCAAGTCGACCGCAGCGATCAGTGTTATCGCTGCGGTCAGCCCGGCCACAAGGCGGCCCAGTGCTCCGCGGCGCCAAACTGCAGCCTCTGTACAGCTGCAGGGAGGCCCGCTGGGCACACAGCGGGCGGAAAGGCCTGTGCGCCCTCCAGGAAGAGACGGGGCGCCAAGGCTGCTGGGGGCCCTTTACCCCCCCCGCAGGCTGGCGCCTCATCGGCCGACTCCCGGTCTGGTGTCACGGAGGGAATGGACTGCGCATAAATGGCGCTGTACCATTTCCTCCAGGGCAACATCAACCACTCTGCCAGAGCTCAGGACCTCTTCCTCCAGAGCATGGCAGAGTGGTCGATTGACGTGGCTGTAGTCGCCGAGCCGTACTTCGTCCCCTCCAGGGATAACTGGGTGGGAGACTTGGACGGCTTGGTGGCTATCATTGGCGGGGCTCTGGTCAACCCGTCCCGAGGTCACGGCTGGGTAGCCGCCCTCGCGGACGGCATTGGCATAGTTGGTGCGTATTTTTCGCCCAACAAGAGCCTCGCCGACTTCGAGAGGTTCCTTGTTGAGTTGGGTGCCGTCGTAGGCCGTCTTCACCCTCGCCCGGTGCTGTTGCTGGGGGATCTCAACGCCAAGTCTGCGGCGTGGGGATCTCCAGTGACCGATGCTCGGGGTGAGGTGCTGGAGGAGTGGGCGGTCGCGACTGGCTTGGCCGTTCTGAATCGGGGCTCGGTCCACACGTGCGTGCGGCAGCGGGGCGGGTCAATAGTGGACGTCTCGTTCGCTAGCCCTGCTGTCGCCAGCCGTGTCCGCGACTGGCGTGTCGCCGTGGAGGTGGAGACGTTGTCGGATCATCGATACATCCGTTTTGACGTCTCCGCCCAGACCACGGGCGGCCGCGGTTCATCGACCCCGCAAACGAACGGTCCGCGGTGGGCGCGTAAGCGCATGAACAGGGAACTTCTCGAGGAGGCCGCCATTGTCCAGGCCTGGTTCCGGGAGTCGGAGACGAACGGACCCGTCGACGTCGAACTGGAGGCGCTGTGGTTCCGCGGGGCGATGACGCAAATTTGCGACGCGTCCATGCCCCGGGTCCACGCACAGTCAGCAGGGCGCCAGGTGTACTGGTGGTCGGCCGAGATCGCTCGTATGCGCATTGAGTGCGTAGCGGTCAGACGCCGGTACACCCGATACCGGAGGAGACGTCGTCGGGTCCCGGACGAAGAAGCCGCGCTGTATGAGGTGTACCGCGCGGCTAAGAGGACTCTGTGTCTGGCCATCGGCGATGCGAAGACGCAAGCCAGGGAGGAGATGTTGGAGACCCTAAACCGGGATCCGTGGGGGCGCCCATATCAAGCGGTTCGAGGGAAACTTCGGTCTGCGGCGCCCCCGCTCACGGGGAGTCTCCAACCAGAGCTGCTGGAGGAGGTTGTCTCAGCCCTCTTCCCGGCACGAGCGGAGCATACTCCACCGCCGATGGCTTTGCCCACAGACGCAGAGTCCACAGAGGAGAACGCCATCAGCGTCCCAGAGGTGACACAGGCAGAGATGGGGGCGGCCGTGCTGCGGCTCCGGGCCAAGAACGTGGCTCCGGGGCCCGACGGCATTCACGGCTTAGCGTTGGCCCTCGCTCTGAAGGAGCTAGAGCCCCAACTGAGAGGACTATTTACAGCGTGCCTTGAGCGGGGCCAGTTTCCCACATTGTGGAAATCTGGTCGTCTGGTCCTGCTCAAGAAGGTGGGGCGCCCTGCGGACTCTCCGTCCGCGTACCGGCCCATAGTGCTGCTGGACGAGGTGGGAAAGCTGTTTGAGCGGATAATCGCAGCCCGCCTCGTCGGCCACTTGTGCGAAGAGGGGCCGGACCTGGACGAGAGCCAGTATGGCTTTCGGCATGGGCGCTCCACCATACACGCTGTATCGAGGGTGAGAGTCCTGGCGGAGGAAGCGGTGTCCCGGGGCGGGGTGATGTTGGCGGTGTCCTTGGACATTTCCAACGCCTTCAACGCCCTGCCCTGGAGTTGTGTACGGGAGGCACTCCGGTATCATCGTGTGCCTTCCTACCTCCGCCGCATAGTTGGGGCTTATCTGTCCGAGAGGTGTGTCACCTACGTGGGACGTGATGGCGAGCACCAGCGCCGCATGTCGTGCGGTGTTCCGCAGGGCTCCGTCTTAGGACCGCCCCTGTGGAACATCGGGTACGACTGGGTGCTGAGGGGCGAGCTCCAGCCGGGCGTGGACCTGACGTGTTACGCTGACGACACGCTGGTCACGGCCCGGGGGAGTTCGTACAGGGAGGCAGCGTTGCTGGCGACGGCTGCGGTCTCACAGGTGGTGGGCCGCATCCGGCGCCTCGGCCTGGAGGTGGCCCTCAACAAGTCGGAGGCCGTGATCTTTCACGGCCCCCGGCGGGCGCCGCCGCCGGGATCACACATCGTGGTCGGGGGGGCCAGAATAGCTGTCGAGTCCACCATGAAGTACCTTGGATTGGTGCTCGACAGCCGATGGGATTTTGGCCCTCATTTCCAGCGGCTGGCGCCCAAGTTGTTGGGCGCGGCTGGGGCGTTGTCAACGCTGCTTCCCAATCTGGGGGGCCCGAGCGCCGTCTGCAGGCGGCTCTACGTGGGGATCGTGCGATCGATGGCCCTTTATGGGGCCCCGATCTGGGCGGCAGACCTGACGGCCGGAAGCATCGCCGTGCTGCGAAAGCCGCAACGCGCGATGGCCGTCAGAGTCATCAGGGGATATCGCACGATCTCCTACGAGGCGGCTTGTGCACTGGCCGGATCCCCGCCCTGGGACCTGGAGGCGAAGGTGCTCGCGTCACTGTACCGGTGGCGCGAGGAAGCGCGGGCGCGGGGCGAGCGACCGATGCAGCGACACATGGAGCTGCGTCGGTCTCAGCTTCGCGAGGTCCTGGTGGCGGAATGGCGGGACAGGCTTTCGCGCCCTACCGCCGGCCTCGCCATCATCGAGGCGGTCCGGCCAGTGCTCGAGCGCTGGCTCGGGAGGAGGCACGGCTCCCTGTCGTTTCGGGTGACGCAGGTGCTCTCGGGGCATGGTTGCTTCGGGAAGTACCTGTGTCGCATAAACAGGGAGCCGGACGCCCGGTGTCACCACTGCGTCGACTGCCGGGAGGACACGGCGCGGCATACGCTGGCGGAATGTGCCGCTTGGGAGGGGCCGCGCCGTGCCCTCGTCTCAGAAGTGGGCAGTGACCTGTCGCTGTCGGCCGTGGTCGAGTCGATGGTCGACAGCGCAGAGTCCTGGGACGCGGTGGTTTCCTTCTGCGAAAGTGTCATGTCGCAGAAGGAGGCTGCGGAAAGGGAGAGGGAGATCTCAACCTCCCACCCTGCCCGCAGCAGGCGCACCGGGCGTCGGCGGAGGGCGGATAACGCCCTCTTCCGGCCCCCCTAAATGGGTCCAGGGGCGGCAGACTCGGGGACGTCTGTCGCCCCCCACATACACCAGGACCCGAGGTGGCGGCGCGTAGTGTTCCACGCGCGCCCCTCTAAGACGTCCGGGGGGGAGTCTAACACCTCACTCCCCCCCCTGACCCGAGAAGTGGCCCGCTGCAGCAGGCCGGCACCAGCCGGGGGTTGCGGAAGTATCTCCAGTTCCCGCGACCCCCGACGTAGGTGTGAGATGGAACACCGGGGTGGTTTTTAGTCAGTAAGAGTCTGACAGACCCCTCCGCCCGCCCCAGGGCGGAGGACATCCATGAGGATTTTCCACCCCGTACCAAAAAAAAAAAAAAAAAAAAAAGGTTAGGTTAGGTTAGGTTAGGTTGGGGTGCGTGCAGAAAACCTCCTCGTGTGCCTGATTGCTGCTGGTTCCTTTCGAATACGTTCGGGGGAAAGAGCAGTGATCGGGCCGGTGCACCCTGGGTACAGTCAATATTCTCGAGAATATTGGCTGTGGCGAATTTCTGCGTGGGGGGGGGAGCTTCAGGCTCGTGGAGGTGGGGCCCAATCTGGGCCGAAAAGGGGCGTTTTTTCACGTGTCCCTCTGATTTAAGCAGAGGACACAGTGGTGAAGCATGGGCGGTGCTCGTAGTGCACTTACCCTGCCTACGGGCTGGCAGCGGGAGAACCTTTCTCCCGACTGCACCCGTCGAAATCGTAATCCGTGAAGAGCTCACATCTTGTGACTTGGAACGGGACGAGGGTCTTGGCTTAACCGCCTGGGCCGCGAGGAAGAGAACCTCTATAATAAATTCCTCTAATACCAAGTTTTGGTGCGTGGCGAGGGTATGGATGGCTGAGGAGTAGTGTCACTTGCAACTTTCTAGTTGTTGGTGGCGCATCAGTCGTTAGCGCACCCCCAGCCAGGGGCCAGTGGGACCTCGGGGTTGGGAAATAAATTACACCACTTACCTAGGGACAGGGGGTTAACTAGGTGGACTTTTTATATCCCCCACTACTCGTGGGAACAAAAATGGAAAATTTAAACTTTAAAACAAAAGAGGAAGAGGTGGATGTGGCATCAGAGTCTGATGTCGCATCGGTGACGAGCGTGCGAAGCGCGGAGAATAAAAAAGGGGAAACGCGAGAAAAGGAGCTTCAGGTTAGCCTGGAGCGCCTGCGCGATGGGGAGGTAGCCTCTGCCAAGAGGGCGGCGGCGGCGAGCGCTTTTAGAAAGCGCCCGCGGAGTGTGGGATCGAGGTCGATAGGTCTCTCCTCCAGCGAGGAGAATCTGTCGGCCCCGAAGGTGCCAGCGGCACGGAGAGGAAGAGGTCGCGCGGTGGCGAGTGGTGCCCCCGCTCGACCGCCGGAGCGTGACGTGCGGGGCCGGTTCGTGCCGGTGTCCCGGCCCGATACGCCGGTTCCGGTGGACCACAATGACAGCATGGGGAGTGACTCCGAGCCCACAATAGTGGACAGTAGCGAGGGATCCTTGGGTCTGGGGTCAAATCGGGCGGAGGCCAATGCCGCAAAGCGGGCACAGAGGAAGGCTGTTGCGGCAGATGAAGTTACGGAGTTGGCCCGACAGGCTCGAGAGCGGCGCGCAGCTCGGCTGGCGGCCGGGGAAAGCGTATCGGCGGTGGCGCTCAGTCGCCAAGTTTTGGACGGCGTGGGTCTAGTCCTGAAGGTTGCCACCAAGTCGGGTAACCTGAAGGGCACGTTCACGCGCGCCCTTAAGGAGGCGGCTGACGATATCAGGGAGGCAGTTGAGGTCCTCGTCAATCGCACGAGCACAGATGAGACGGCGAAGCTGTGGGAGGAGAACCGCCGTCTCCGCTCCGAGTTGGAGGACCTCAAACGGCAATTTGCCGCCCAGAGGGCAGTTCCCGCGGCCGCCGGCGCTTCTACCGTCGCGGCCTCAGCGTTGGCTTCATCACCGGCCCCATCGACGACCCATGCATTAGCGGATGCGGAGGTGGAAAAAATTGCCCGCATATGCATGATGCAGTGTGGAAAGATGGTAGGGGCCCGGCTGGAGGCCATAGAGGCCAGGCTGCTCCCTCCCGAAACCTTCCGTCCACCGCTCAATGCGGACAAGCGGAGGAAGGAGGCGCCCGCTAAGCCGAGCTCGGTGCAAGCTAAACCGGGCCCAGTGCCCGCGACTGCGGCCGCGGCGGTGGCTGGGCCAAAACAACCAGGGAAGGGAGCTAAAAAAGCCGCCGAAGGAACCGGCAAGCCCGCAGCGGGTACGTCCGCACCCGCTTCTCAGACGACGGCGGCCGCGGCGACCACGTCCGAGCCCACCGAGAAGACGGAGGAGGGCTGGACAGAGGCCAAAAAGCGCCGCCGTCGAAAAAAGAAGAAGGCGACACCGCCGGCACCGGCACCGCCAGCACCGGCAACGAAAAAGGCCAAACGACCGCCGAAGGTCAGAGCCCCTCGCTCCGCGGCTGTAGTAATTACGCTGCAGCCCGGAGCCGTCGAAAGGGGCCTCTCCTACAAGGCGGTCCTACTGGAGGCGAAGGCTAAAGTCGCGTTCCCCGACCTTGGCACACCGTCCGGCTTCAAAATGAGGCCGGCGATCACGGGGGCGCGGCTGCTGGAGGTGTCGGGTGCCTCTAGCGCTGAAAAGGCGGACATCCTGGCCGCCAAGTTGAAGGAAGTCCTCAACCCGGAGGACGTCCGGGTGTACAGGCCGATGAAGACCGCTGAGATGCGCGTCGACGGTCTGGACGACTCGGTGACTCCGGCTGAGATCGTGGCGGCCGTCGCCCGTGTCGGTGGATGTCTGCCTGCAGACGTGCGGACGGGCGAGATTCGCGTCGACGCTTCCGGGCTCGGCGCGATCTGGGTGCGGTGTCCGGTGGTGGCGGCCAACAAAGTCGCCGATGCTGGGCGTCTGTTGGTGGGGTGGGTTGCGGCGAGGGCGAAGCTGCTGCAACCCAGGGTTATGCGGTGCTTCCGCTGCCTTGACATTGGGCATGTCAAGGCTCGGTGCACCGGCCAAGTCGACCGCAGCGATCAGTGTTATCGCTGCGGTCAGCCCGGCCACAAGGCGGCCCAGTGCTCCGCGGCGCCAAACTGCAGCCTCTGTACAGCTGCAGGGAGGCCCGCTGGGCACACAGCGGGTGGAAAGGCCTGTGCGCCCCCCAGGAAGAGACGGGGCGCCAAGGCTGCTGGGGGCCCTTTACCCCCCCCGCAGGCTGGCGCCACATCGGCCGACTCCCGGTCTGGTGTCACGGAGGGAATGGACTGCGCATAAATGGCGCTGTACCATTTCCTCCAGGGCAACATCAACCACTCTGCCAGAGCTCAGGACCTCTTCCTCCAGAGCATGGCAGAGTGGTCGATTGACGTGGCTGTGGTCGCCGAGCCGTACTTCGTCCCCTCCAGGGATAACTGGGTGGGAGACTTGGACGGCTTGGTGGCTATCATTGGCGGGGCTCTGGTCAACCCGTCCCGAGGTCACGGCTGGGTAGCCGCCCTCGCGGACGGCATTGGCATAGTTGGTGCGTATTTTTCGCCCAACAAGAGCCTCGCCGACTTCGAGAGGTTCCTTGTCGAGTTGGGTGCCGTCGTAGGCCGTCTTCACCCTCGCCTGGTGCTGTTGCTGGGGGATCTCAACGCCAAGTCTGCGGCGTGGGGATCTCCAGTGACCGATGCTCGGGGCGAGGTGCTGGAGGAGTGGGCGGTCGCGACTGGCTTGGCCGTTTTGAATCGGGGTGAGGTTCACACGTGCGTGCGGCAGCGGGGCGGGTCAATAGTGGACGTCTCGTTCGCTAGCCCTGCTGTCGCGAGCCGTGTCCGCGACTGGCGTGTCGCCGTGGAGGTGGAGACGTTGTCGGATCATCGATATATCCGTTTTGACGTCTCCGCCCAGACCACGGGCGGCCGCGGTTCATCGGCCCCGCAAACGAACGGTCCGCGGTGGGCGCGTAAGCGCATGAACAGGGAACTTCTCGAGGAGGCCGCCATTGTCCAGGCCTGGTTCCGGGAGTCGGAGACGAACGGACCCGTCGACGTCGAACTGGAGGCGCTGTGGTTCCGCGGGGCGATGACGCAAATCTGCGACGCGTCCATGCCCCGGGTCCACGCACAGTCAGCAGGGCGCCAGGTGTACTGGTGGTCGGCCGAGATCGCACGTATGCGCATTGAGTGCGTAGCGGTCAGACGCCGGTACACCCGATACCGGAGGAGACGTCGTCGGGTCCCGGACGAAGAAGCCGCGCTGTATGAGGTGTACCGCGCGGCTAAGAGGACTCTGTGTCTGGCCATCGGCGATGCGAAGACGCAAGCCAGGGAGGAGATGTTGGAGACCCTAAACCGGGATCCGTGGGGGCGCCCATATCAAGCGGTTCGAGGGAAACTTCGGTCTGCGGCGCCCCCGCTCACGGGGAGTCTCCAACCAGAGCTGCTGGAGGAGGTTGTCTCAGCCCTCTTCCCGGCACGAGCGGAGCATACTCCACCGCCGATGGCTTTGCCCACAGACGCAGAGTCCACAGAGGAGAACGCCATCAGCGTCCCAGAGGTGACACAGGCAGAGATGGGGGCGGCCGTGCTGCGGCTCCGGGCCAAGAGCGTGGCTCCGGGGCCCGACGGCATTCACGGCTTAGCGTTGGCCCTCGCTCTGAAGGAGCTAGAGCCCCAACTGAGAGGACTATTTACAGCGTGCCTTGAGCGGGGCCAGTTTCCCACATTGTGGAAATCTGGTCGTCTGGTCCTGCTCAAGAAGGCGGGGCGCCCTGCGGACTCTCCGTCCGCGTACCGGCCCATAGTGCTGCTGGACGAGGTGGGAAAGCTGTTTGAGCGGATAATCGCAGCCCGCCTCGTCGGCCACTTGTGCGAAGAGGGGCCGGACCTGGACGAGAGCCAGTATGGCTTTCGGCATGGGCGCTCCACCATACACGCTGTATCGAGGGTGAGAGTCCTGGCGGAGGAAGCGGTGTCCCGGGGCGGGGTGATGTTGGCGGTGTCCTTGGACATTTCCAACGCGTTCAACACCCTGCCCTGGAGTTGTGTACGGGAGGCACTGCGCTATCATCGTGTGCCTTCCTACCTCCGCCGCATAGTTGGGGCTTATTTGTCCGAGAGGTGTGTCACCTACGTGGGACGTGATGGTGAGCACCAGCGCCGCATGTCGTGCGGTGTTCCGCAGGGTTCCGTCTTAGGACCGCCCCTGTGGAACATCGGGTACGACTGGGTGCTGAGGGGCGAACTCCAGCCGGGCGTGGACCTGACGTGTTACGCTGACGACACGCTGGTCACGGCCCGGGGGAGTTCGTACAGGGAGGCAGCGTTGCTGGCGACGGCTGCGGTCTCACAGGTGGTGAGCCGCATCCGGCGCCTCGGCCTGGAGGTGGCCCTCAACAAGTCGGAGGCCGTGATCTTTCACGGTCCTCGGCGGGCGCCGCCGCCGGGATCACACATCGTGGTCGGGGGGGCCAGAATAGCTGTCGAGTCTACCATGAAGTACCTTGGATTGGTGCTCGACAGCCGATGGGATTTTGGCCCTCATTTCCAGCGGCTGGCGCCCAAGTTGTTGGGCGCGGCTGGGGCGTTGTCAACGCTGCTTCCCAATCTGGGGGGCCCGAGCGCCGTCTGCAGGCGGCTCTACGTGGGGATCGTGCGATCGATGGCCCTTTATGGGGCCCCGATCTGGGCGGCAGACCTGACGGCCGGAAGCATCGCCGTGCTGCGAAAGCCGCAACGCGCGATGGCCGTCAGAGTCATCAGGGGATATCGCACGATCTCCTACGAGGCGGCTTGTGCACTGGCCGGATCCCCGCCCTGGGACCTGGAGGCGAAGGTACTCGCGTCACTGTTCCGGTGGCGCGAGGAAGCGCGGGCGCGGGGCGAGCGACCGATGCAGCGACACATGGAGCTGCGTCGGTCTCAGCTTCGCGAGGTCCTGGTGGCGGAATGGCGGGACAGGCTTTCGCGCCCTACCGCCGGCCTCGCCATCATCGAGGCGGTCCGGCCAGTGCTCGAGCGCTGGCTCGGGAGGAGGCACGGCTCCCTGTCGTTTCGGGTGACGCAGGTGCTCTCGGGGCATGGTTGCTTCGGGAAGTACCTGTGTCGCATAAACAGGGAGCCGGACGCCCGGTGTCACCACTGCGTCGACTGCCGGGAGGACACGGCGCGGCATACGCTGGCGGAATGTGCCGCATGGGAGGGGCCGCGCCGTGCCCTCGTTTCAGAAGTAGGCAGTGACCTGTCGCTGTCGGCCATGGTCGAGTCGATGGTCGACAGCGCAGAGTCCTGGGACGCGGTGGTTTCCTTTTGCGAAAGTGTCATGTCGCAGAAGGAGGCTGCGGAAAGGGAGAGGGAGATCTCAACCTCCCACCCTGCCCGCAGCAGGCGCACCGGGCGTCGGCGAAGGGCGGATAACGCCCTCTTCCGGCCCCCCTAAATGGGTCCAGGGGCGGCAGACTCGGGGACGTCTGTCGCCCCCCACATACACCAGGACCCGAGGTGGCGGCGCGTAGTGTTCCACGCGCGCCCCTCTAAGACGTCCGGGGGGGAGTCTAACACCTCACTCCCCCCCCTGACCCGAGAAGTGGCCCGCTGCAGCGGGCCGGCACCAGCCGGGGGTTGCGGAAGTATCTCCAGTTCCCGCGACCCCCGACGTAGGTGTGAGATGGAACACCGGGGTGGTTTTTAGTCAGTAAGAGTCTGACAGACCCCTCCGCCCGCCCCAGGGCGGAGGACATCCATGAGGATTTTCCACCCCGTACCAAAAAAAAAAAAAAAAAAAAAAAAGGTTAGGTTAGGTTAGGTTAGGTTAGGGGATGAATGGCCGGAGGGTATCCGGTCGTTAGCGCTTGGGGGGGATCAGGGAATAGGGACCTCACCCTTCAAAAGGAAAAACGAATATGGAAAACACGACTACAGTAAATATTCCCCAGGCGGGTCCCGGAAATTCCGGGGAATCCCGCCCCTCTACTGAGGGCTGCCCTACCGTATCTGGGGGGGGCAAACCAACCTGCAGTCACACCAACGACACAAAGCTAGCACAAAGGACTGAAACTGACGGAATGGAAATTGATGCGAGGAATAGGCGAGAAAAGGAGCTCCAGGTCAGCCTGGAGCGCCTGCGCGATGAGGAGGTGGCCACTGCAAAGAGGGCGGCGGCGGCGAGCGCTTTCAGGAAGCGCCCGCGGAGTGTGGGATCGGGACCGATGGGTCTCTCCTCTAGCGAGGAGAGCTTGTCGGCCCCGAAGGTGCCAACGGCACGCAGAGGGCGAGGAGGTCGAAAGGTGGCGAATGTAGCCCCCGCTCGACCGCCGGAGCGTGATGTGCGGGGCCGGTTCGTGCCGGTATCCCGGCCCGACACGCCGGCGCCGTCGGATAATGTGGAGAGCGTGGGGAGCGACTCTGAGCCCGGTCGGAGCTCGATCGCGGACCACAGTGAGAGCTCTCTACTGGGCTCGAACAGGGCGGAGGCGAACGCCGCCAAGCGGGCTCAGCGAAAGGCTGTCGCGGAAGGCGAAGTCGCCGAGCTATCCCGACAGGCTCGAGAGCGGCGCGAAGCTCGGCTGGCGGCCGGCGAGGGTGTTTCGGCGGTGGCGCTCAGTCGCCAAGTTTTGGACGGCGTGGATGTCGTCCTGAAGGTTGCCACCAAATCGGGCAACCTGAAGGGCACGTTCACGCGCGCCCTGAAGGAGGCGGCTGACGACATTCGAGAGGCGGTTGGGGTCCTCGTAAGTCGTACGAGCACGGATGAGACGGCGAAGCTGTGGGAGGAGAACCGCCGTCTCCGCTCCGAGGTAGAGGACCTCAAGCGGCAATTTGCCGCCCAGAGGGCAGCTCCCACGGCCGCTGGCACTGCTTTCGCTGCGCCTCTGGCATCGGGTTCTCCAACGGCCACGTCGGCCACGTCGGGCCCTGCACTTGCGGATGCGGAGATCGAGAAGATCGCCCGCATCTGCATGATGCAGTGTGGGAAGATGGTGGGGGCCCGGCTGGAGGCCATTGACGGGAGGCTGCTTCCGGCCGAAACTCTCCGCCCACCGCTCGCTGCGGATCAGCGGAAGAAGGTGACGCCCGGTCAGTCGGGGCCGGTACCCGCAAAACCGGGGATGGCGCCCGCAACTGCGGCCGCGGTGGCGGCAGGGCCTAGAAAGCCCGGCAAGGCGGCGAATAAGACCGCGAAGGGTGCATCCGCGTCCACTTCACGGACGACCGCGACGGGTCAGTCCACACCCGCTTCTCAGCCGACGGCGGCCGCGACGACCGCGTCCCAGCCCAGCGAGAACACGGAGGAGGGCTGGACAGAGGCCAAGAAGCGCCGCCGTCGAAAAAAGAAGAAGGCAGCACCACCGGCACCGGCACCGCCAACACCGGCACCTAAGAAGGCCAAAAGACCGCCTAGGGTCAGAGCCCCTCGCTCCGCGGCTGTAGTGATTACGCTGCAGCCCGGAGCCGTCGAAAGGGGCCTCTCCTACAGGGCGGTCCTAATGGAGGCGAAGGCCAAAGTCGCGTTCCCTGACCTTGGCACACCGTCCGGCTTCAAAATGAGGCCGGCGATCACGGGGGCGCGGCTGCTGGAGGTGTCGGGTGCCTCTAGCGCGGAAAAGGCGGACATCCTGGCCGCCAAGTTGAGGGAAGTCCTCAACCCGGAGGACGTCCGGGTGTCCAGGCCGACGAAGACCGCTGAGCTGCGCGTTGACGGTCTGGACGACTCGACTACTCCGGCTGAGGTCGTGGCGGCCGTCGCCCGTGTCGGTGGATGTCTGCCTGCAGACGTGCGGACGGGCGAGATTCGCGTCGACGCTTCCGGGCTCGGCGCGATCTGGGTGCGGTGTCCGGTGGTGGCGGCCAACAAAGTCGCCGATGCTGGGCGTCTGTTGGTGGGGTGGGTTGCGGCGAGGGCGAAGCTGCTGCAACCCAGGGTTATGCGGTGCTTCCGCTGCCTTGACATTGGGCATGTCAAGGCTCGGTGCACCGGCCAAGTCGACCGCAGCGATCAGTGTTATCGCTGCGGTCAGCCCGGCCACAAGGCGGCCCAGTGCTCCGCGGCGCCAAACTGCAGCCTCTGTACAGCTGCAGGGAGGCCCGCTGGGCACACAGCGGGTGGAAAGGCCTGTGCGCCCCCCAGGAAGAGACGGGGCGCCAAGGCTGCTGGGGGCCCTTTACCCCCCCCGCAGGCTGGCGCCTCATCGGCCGACTCCCGGTCTGGTGTCACGGAGGGAATGGACTGCGCATAAATGGCGCTGTACCATTTCCTCCAGGGCAACATCAACCACTCTGCCAGAGCTCAGGACCTCTTCCTCCAGAGCATGGCAGAGTGGTCGATTGACGTGGCTGTGGTCGCCGAGCCGTACTTCGTCCCCTCCAGGGATAACTGGGTGGGAGACTTGGACGGCTTGGTGGCCATCATTGGCGGGGCTCTGGTCAACCCGTCCCGAGGTCACGGCTGGGTAGCCGCCCTCGCGGACGGCATTGGCATAGTTGGTGCGTATTTTTCGCCCAACAAGAGCCTCGCCGACTTCGAGAGGTTCCTTGTTGAGTTGGGTGCCGTCGTAGGCCGTCTTCACCCTCGCCCGGTGCTGTTGCTGGGGGATCTCAACGCCAAGTCTGCGGCGTGGGGATCTCCAGTGACCGATGCTCGGGGTGAGGTGCTGGAGGAGTGGGCGGTCGCGACTGGCTTGGCCGTTCTGAATCGGGGCTCGGTCCACACGTGCGTGCGGCAGCGGGGCGGGTCAATAGTGGACGTCTCGTTCGCTAGCCCTGCTGTCGCGAGCCGTGTCCGCGACTGGCGTGTCGCCGTGGAGGTGGAGACGTTGTCGGATCATCGATACATCCGTTTTGACGTCTCCGCCCAGACCACGGGCGGCCGCGGTTCATCGGCCCCGCAAACGAACGGTCCGCGGTGGGCGCGTAAGCGCATGAACAGGGAACTTCTCGAGGAGGCCGCCATTGTCCAGGCCTGGTTCCGGGAGTCGGAGACGAACGGACCCGCCGACGTCGAACTGGAGGCGCTGTGGTTCCGCGGGGCGATGACGCAAATTTGCGACGCGTCCATGCCCCGGGTCCACGCACAGTCAGCAGGGCGCCAGGTGTACTGGTGGTCGGCCGAGATCGCTCGTATGCGCATTGAGTGCGTAGCGGTCAGACGCCGGTACACCCGATACCGGAGGAGACGTCGTCGGGTCCCGGACGAAGAAGCCGCGCTGTATGAGGTGTACCGCGCGGCTAAGAGGACTCTGTGTCTGGCCATCGGCGATGCGAAGACGCAAGCCAGGGAGGAGATGTTGGAGACCCTAAACCGGGATCCGTGGGGGCGCCCATATCAAGCGGTTCGAGGGAAACTTCGGTCTGCGGCGCCCCCGCTCACGGGGAGTCTCCAACCAGAGCTGCTGGAGGAGGTTGTCTCAGCCCTCTTCCCGGCACGAGCGGAGCATACTCCACCGCCGATGGCTTTGCCCACAGACGCAGAGTCCACAGAGGAGAACGCCATCAGCGTCCCAGAGGTGACACAGGCAGAGATGGGGGCGGCCGTGCTGCGGCTCCGGGCCAAGAACGTGGCTCCGGGGCCCGACGGCATTCACGGCTTAGCGTTGGCCCTCGCTCTGAAGGAGCTAGAGCCCCAACTTAGAGGACTGTTTACAGCGTGCCTTGAGCGGGGCCAGTTTCCCACATTGTGGAAATCTGGTCGTCTGGTCCTGCTCAAGAAGGCGGGGCGCCCTGCGGACTCTCCGTCCGCGTACCGGCCCATAGTGCTGCTGGACGAGGTGGGAAAGCTGTTTGAGCGGATAATCGCAGCCCGCCTCGTCAGCCACTTGTGCGAAGAGGGGCCGGACCTGGACGAGAGCCAGTATGGCTTTCGGCATGGGCGCTCTACCATACACGCTGTATCGCGGGTTAGAGTCCTGGCGGAGGAAGCGGTGTCCCGGGGCGGGGTGATGTTGGCGGTGTCCTTGGACATTTCCAACGCCTTCAACGCCCTGCCCTGGAGTTGTGTACGGGAGGCACTCCGGTATCATCGTGTGCCTTCCTACCTCCGCCGCATAGTTGGGGCTTATCTGTCCGAGAGGTGTGTCACCTACGTGGGACGTGATGGCGAGCACCAGCGCCGCATGTCGTGCGGTGTTCCGCAGGGTTCCGTCTTAGGACCGCCCCTGTGGAACATCGGGTACGACTGGGTGCTGAGGGGCGAGCTCCAGCCGGGCGTGGACCTGACGTGTTACGCTGACGACACGCTGGTCACGGCCCGGGGGAGTTCGTACAGGGAGGCAGCGTTGCTGGCGACGGCTGCGGTCTCACAGGTGGTGGGCCGCATCCGGCGCCTCGGCCTGGAGGTGGCCCTCAACAAGTCGGAGGCCGTGATCTTTCACGGTCCTCGGCGGGCGCCGCCGCCGGGATCACACATCGTGGTCGGGGGGGCCAGAATAGCTGTCGAGTCTACCATGAAGTACCTTGGATTGGTGCTCGACAGCCGATGGGATTTTGGCCCTCATTTCCAGCGGCTGGCGCCCAAGTTGTTGGGCGCGGCTGGGGCGTTGTCAACGCTGCTTCCCAATCTGGGGGGCCCGAGCGCCGTCTGCAGGCGGCTCTACGTGGGGATCGTGCGATCGATGGCCCTTTATGGGGCCCCGATCTGGGCGGCAGACCTGACGGCCGGAAGCATCGCCGTGCTGCGAAAGCCGCAACGCGCGATGGCCGTCAGAGTCATCAGGGGATATCGCACGATCTCCTACGAGGCGGCTTGTGCACTGGCCGGATCCCCGCCCTGGGACCTGGAGGCGAAGGTACTCGCGTCACTGTTCCGGTGGCGCGAGGAAGCGCGGGCGCGGGGCGAGCGACCGATGCAGCGACACATGGAGCTGCGTCGGTCTCAGCTTCGCGAGGTCCTGGTGGCGGAATGGCGGGACAGGCTTTCGCGCCCTACCGCCGGCCTCGCCATCATCGAGGCGGTCCGGCCAGTGCTCGAGCGCTGGCTCGGGAGGAGGCACGGCTCCCTGTCGTTTCGGGTGACGCAGGTTCTCTCGGGGCATGGTTGCTTCGGGAAGTACCTGTGTCGCATAAACAGGGAGCCGGACGCCCGGTGTCACCACTGCGTCGACTGCCGGGAGGACACGGCGCGGCATACGCTGGCGGAATGTGCCGCTTGGGAGGGGCCGCGCCGTGCCCTCGTCTCAGAAGTAGGCGGTGACCTGTCGCTGTCGGCCGTGGTCGAGTCGATGGTCGACAGCGCAGAGTCCTGGGACGCGGTGGTTTCCTTCTGCGAAAGTGTCATGTCGCAGAAGGAGGCTGCGGAAAGGGAGAGGGAGATCTCAACCTCCCACCCTGCCCGCAGCAGGCGCACCGGGCGTCGGCGAAGGGCGGATAACGCCCTCTTCCGGCCCCCCTAAATGGGTCCAGGGGCGGCAGACTCGGGGACGTCTGTCGCCCCCCACATACACCAGGACCCGAGGTGGCGGCGCGTAGTGTTCCACGCGCGCCCCTCTAAGACGTCCGGGGGGGAGTCTAACACCTCACTCCCCCCCCTGACCCGAGAAGTGGCCCGCTGCAGCGGGCCGGCACCAGCCGGGGGTTGCGGAAGTATCTCCAGTTCCCGCGACCCCCGACGTAGGTGTGAGATGGAACACCGGGGTGGTTTTTAGTCAGTAAGAGTCTGACAGACCCCTCCGCCCGCCCCAGGGCGGAGGACATCCATGAGGATTTTCCACCCCGTATCAAAAAAAAAAAAAAAAAAAAAAAAAGGTTAGGTTAGGTTAGGTTAGGTCAACACCCTCCCTTTTGAGACCCTAAGAGAGGCGCTCCGGTACCATGAGGTGCCTCTTTATCTCAGGAGGGTGTTGGAATCATACCTCGAGGATAGGGTGATTGTATGGGAAGGCGGAGATGGAGAACTCTGCCGCCGTCGCATGAGTTGCGGTGTTCCACAGGGCTCAGTTATTGGGCCTAACCTGTGGAACGTGGGTTTCGACTGGCTGTTGCGGGGACTTCTCCCACCCAGTGCAGGGGTGATTTGCTATGCGGACGACACCCTCGTCACTGTCAGGGCTGGGTCCTACGATGAGGCGGTACGGCTTGGTGCGGACGCCACGAATCTCGTGGTGAGTCGCATCCAACAACTAGGGCTGGCGGTCTCCCTCTCTAAAACAGAGGCCGTCCTCTTCCATGGACCTAGAAAGGGGCCCCCTAGAGGCGCAAACATCACCATTCGCGTTCAGGGGGTGCAAATCGACATCAAGGCCCAGATGAAATATTTGGGTCTGGTGTTAGACGAAAAATGGAACTTCGGGGCGCATTTCATCCAACTCGCCCCGAAACTGGTAAATACTGCAGCGGCCCTTGGGAAGTTGCTGCCGAACATTGGTGGCCCCGACTCCACTTGTAGGAAACTGTACTCCGGAGTGATACGGAGCATGGCCATGTACGGAGCCCCTATATGGGTCAGTGCCTTAAACGCTGCGAACAGGACCCTGCTGCAAAGGCCACAGAGAGTCATCGACGTGAGAGCCATCCGGGGCTACCGCACGGTGTCGTGGACGGCGGCCACTCTGCTCGCCGGCGACCCACCGTGGTCGCTTCAAGCCGAAGTTCTGGCAGATGTCTATCGACACCGTGTGGAGCTGAGGGCCAGGGGTGAGCGCCCTAACTTAGAAGAGGTGCAGCGGATCAGGGCGGTCAGCCACAGAGCTCTCGTCCGCAAATGGGCTAATGAGCTCGAGTCTCCTGTGGCTGGCGAGATGACTGTGGCAGCAATCCGCCCCCACCTAGACCGATGGCTCTCCCGCCGGCATGGGGCCTTGACGTTTCGTCTTGTGCAGGTGCTTACCGGCCATGGCTGTTTCGGTAAGTACCTGCACCAGATAGCCGGAAGAGAACCAACACCTGCCTGTCACGAGTGTGACGCGCCTGTAGACACGGCGCGTCACACCTTAGAAGAGTGCGCGGCCTGGGCGCCACAACGGTACACCCTGGCCGCAATTACAGGATGCGACCTAACGCTGCCCAGCATCATCAACGCCATGCTGGACAGCGAGACATGCTGGGAAGTAATGGTCTCCTTCTGCGAATCCGTCATATCGCTGAAGGAGGCCGCGGAGCGCGTCAGAGAAGAAGACGTCCATGCAGACGCGCTCCGCCGACGGAGGCCGGGGAGAAGAAGGCGGCGCTTTGCGCATCTTCAACCCCCGCTATAGTGGCCTGGGTGTCCGGGTCGGGGGACCCGGGCATCCGAAATAGGTCCACTTGCCTGAGAGTGCCCCGTGAACCCCGAGGCACCCTGCACTGGCCGAACACCATTCCGCCGGAGCGCCTCAGTGGAATACTAAAGTGATCCTGGGGCGCTCCCTCCACGGCGATGAGGGTCTCCCCTGTGTTTTTAGTGAGTAGGTCTGGGTCGTCTTCCCAGGAGTCTCACATAACGTCCCGAGCTCCCCCGAGCCCGGGCGTATGCATGAGCATTTTCACAGGGACAAAAAAAAAAAAAAAAAAAAAAAAAAAGGTTAGGTTAGGTTAGGTTTTTTTTTTTTTTTTTTTTTTTTTTTTTTTTTTTTTTTTTTTTTTTTCGGCAGGAGTGGGAAATCCTCATGGACGCCCAGACTGTCTCACGAGTAAGGCAGTCTGGGCAGTGCCGGACTCTTACCGGCTAAAACCACACTCCTGCCATGCGTATATCCCCTGACGTTGTCAGAGATCTCTTTAAACTTTGTTTAGAATTTGTTATTGTATTTAGATATTGTTATTTTCAATCAACCTTGATAAATTTAGATTTTGACTATTTTTATAGTGCAGAAGGTAGGAGAGAGCTTACGTTAATTTTCCGAATATACATTTGATTTCTTTATTATTTAAACATTTAATTTTATTTATAGTTACATCTTATTATGCTTGGTTTTTTCCTTTTGATGTTCATATGATATCCATTCATAAACTTATTTTATGTTGGTATCATATTTTTGTAATATCTATGAGTTTCTTTTATTTACTATTTTGACTATTTTAATGCAAAATTTCAAAACTTTTTGGCTATTTTTTCGGCATGCAATAAGTTTCGGCAGATTTTCTGCTACCAAGTTTGTGTCCAGCTGTTGCTCCAGTTCCAGACGTTGCTTGGCAAAAATGGGGCAATCTAGGAGGATGTGTGGCACGTCTTCTTCAGCTCCAGGCTCACAGGCACACGACGGGCTCTCCTTACACTTGAAGCGTTTCAGGTATGCGGAGAACCCGCCGTGCCCAGTAAAGATTTGTGTGGTGATGTTTGTGTGCTCCATTTTTTTCACTATTCTGTATGCCGCAACTGCATCGGGGAAAAACAGCTTGGTGGTCGAGGCAGTTTCGCCTGTTTTATATCTACTGTTCCATTCGTCAAGCGTCTTTAAGCGGATAGTACGCTTGACGAATGAAACAGGGCACCGGTCATAGTCGGCTCGTGTCTTTGATCGCAGGGCAGCCTCCTTCGCGAGCTGGTCAGCCCTCTCATTCCCCTGCAGTCCTGCGTGGGCTTTAATCCAGAACAAGGAGACACTCTTGTTCTGGAGGTTACAGCGTCGTATGTTGTCTCTAGTTTCCACTGCTAGAGGATGAGGGGCGTTTGGGTTCGCGATGGTCTGGAGGGCCGCCCTTGAGTCACTAAACACGGCAAACGAGGTCTCCTTTCGCCTAAGGACTTCTACCATTGCTCTGCGTATGGCCAGCAGCTCTGCCTGATAGACGGTGCAATAGGACGACAGACTAAGTTTGAGGGCTTTAGTTTCCGAGGCGCCATTCCACAAGGATAGAGCTGCTCCAACCTTACCCTCAATCTTACTGCCGTCCGTGAAAATACGCACAGCGAAATTGCTGTGGTTTCTATACTGGTCCTCGTCTACCAGGCTGCCGAACTGCAAGCTTAGTTGTTCTGCGGGATGCGGAGCCTCTGAAACTGGGGCCATCCGCTCGACCTCCCGATCCCCCAGCGCTGGCAAGGGCACTCCCCTCTTGGCCTCATATAGCGAGGCCATCTCGCGGATGCGAAGGTCGAGGGGGAGAATACCAGCCAATGTCAGCGCTGAATTTAGGGAGACCGTGCGGTAGGCTCTGCACAGCTTTTGCGCGAAGCCTCGCTGCACCGAATTTAAAAGCTTTTGCACTCCGACTTTTTTGGTCGCCGGCGCCCAGGCGCTGGCCGCGTAAGTAATGACCGGCTCCACCGCCGCGTTGTAGATGCTGCGGATGACCTCTGGGTGCAGACCCCAGCTGACCTTTGCTGCTCTTGAAAGCTGTTTGTATATGTTTATAGCTTTTTTGCATACGTTAGCAGCGTGGGTGTTAAAGGTCAGCTTATGGTCGATGGTAAGGCCCAGTATCTTGATTTGCGGTGACAGGCAAATGTCGACCCCGCCCATGCTCAGGAGTGGGACATCGTGCTTCAGTTTCTTTGTCACGACCATTGCGCATGTTTTATGTGGTGCGAATTTTAGTTTGTTTCTGATGCCCCACTCCCGAACATGTTCAAGGGCGGCATTTGCCTGTCTTTGCACCTCCAGTGCTGTGTCCCCGTCAAAAATCAAGATAACGTCGTCGGCGAACGCCTGGCAATAATCCCCCCGCCCCTCGAGCTCTCGCAGTAGTGGGTCGAGCACCAGGTTCCACAGGATCGGGCCGCCGATCGACCCCTGAACGCATCCCTTGGTGGTGTTTCTTGCACACTCTTCACCCGCGTACCTAACCCGGACCTGTCGCTCTGCCAAATAGCTGTCCATCAGCCTCCGAAGGTTAACCGGGCACCTTTCCTCAGCCAGTCTGGTTCTGATTGCCGGCCACCATGCGCTGTCGAAGGCTCCCTCTATGTCAAGTGACACAACAGTGATCAGCTTTTTCTGACTGAGCTTTTTATTGATGTGCTGTATCATGGTGTAGAGGGAGTCCTCGGTGCTTTTTTGGGGCATGAACCCAAACTGACGAGTACTCATTCGCGGGATCAGGTGCCACTTTAGTCTGCCCACCACCATCTTTTCCAGTATTTTGCCTAGGACGGGCAGGAGGCCGATGGGCCTGTATGACTTGGGGCTGGTGTAAGTTTCCTAGCCTGGCTTCCGGAGGATTATTACGGTGGCTACTTTCCAGGCCACCGGAAAGTGGCCCTGCTGCAGGCACTTATTGGCCAGTGCAAGAAAAGCCTCCGGGTCTCGCCCTATCACCTGGGCACAGATGTCGGCTGTGAGACCGTCTGCCCCGGGTGCCTTCTTAGGGTTGAAGCTTTCCACCGCGGTTTTTAGCTCCTGGAGCGCAAGGTTAGGTTAGGTTAGGTTAGGTTAGGTTAGGTTAGGTTAGGTTAGGTTAGGTTAGGTTGGGGTGCGTGCAGAAAACCTCCTCGTGTGCCTGATTGCTGCTGGTTCCTTTCGAATACGTTCGGGGGAAAGAGCAGTGATCGGGCCGGTGCACCCTGGGTACAGTCAATATTCTCGAGAATATTGGCTGTGGCGAATTTCTGCGTGGGGGGGGGGAGCTTCAGGCTCGTGGAGGAGGGGCCCAATCTGGGCCGAAAAGGGGCGTTTTTTCACGTGTCCCTCTGATTTAAGCAGAGGACACAGTGGTGAAGCATGGGCGGCGCTCGTAGTGCACTTACCCTGCCTACGGGCTGGCAGCGGGAGAACCTTTCTCCCGACTGCACCCGTCGAAATCGTAATCCGTGAAGAGCTCACATCTTGTGACTTGGAACGGGACGAGGGTCTTGGCTTAACCGCCTGGGCCGCGAGGAAGAGAACCTCTATAATAAATTCCTCTAATACCAAGTTTTGGTGCGTGGCGAGGGTATGGATGGCTGAGGAGTAGTGTCACTTGCAACTTTGTAGTTGTAGGTGGCGCATCAGTCGTTAGCGCACCCCCAGCCAGGGGCCAGTGGGACCTCGGGGTTGGGAAACAAATGACACCACTTACCTGGGGACAGGGGGTTAACTAGGTGGACTGAATAAATCCCCCACTACTCGTGGGAACAAAAATGGAAAATCAAAATAAATCGAAAAACGGCGAAAATCAAATAAATGATGACTTACGGCATGAATCACGGACACCGACTTGTGAGATGGAAAAAAGTGCTGCGGACGTGGCGACGGACATTCATGTCCTTTCCATGTCCAAGGTGCATACGGAGGAGCAGGCATCTGCAATAGGCAGCTGCTCGGCTCAAGAAGGCGAGGAGGTGAGGCGCATCTCCAAACTCTGGAGGAGGAAGCGCCCAGCTGCACTGAGAGAGACGCAGGATTCATCCAGTGAGGATAACCTGCCAGCTCCTAAAGTGCCGACGGCTAGGCGAGGACGTGGTCGATCGTCCTCAGCTCAGACAGCTACGGCGGGCGCAACACGGGACGCCAAAGGGCGCTTTATCAAGCGTTCCGTCAATGCCACACCAAGACCTAGTGGCGAGAGCAATGGTGGAGGTTCCGATGGGTCCTACATGTCCTTCGATTCACTTGTGTCGGGGCAAGCCACCGACGCTGCCAAACCCAGTGACCAGGCTACCAAGAGGGACCACACGGCAGCTAAAAAGACTGCTGTGAGAGAGGCGAGGATGGCAGAGGAGAGACCATCAGCTCCATCTGCCTGGGAAAGGGAGGCAAACGAAATGTCTGCGATGGAGCTGAGGACGAGGCTCCAAGACGCCGTGGCGGCGATTAAAAGCGTTGCCAAGGTATCCAAAGGGTTGAAGGGCACATGCCAGAAGGCCCTAAAGGATGCCTCGACCTCAATATTGGAGGCGACGGAAGTATTGCTCGCGCGTACCTCCTCCGAGGAGACGGTCAGGCTGCAGGCGGAAAATGCCCGTCTGTCAGCCCAGGTGGCACAGCTTCGTAAGGAGCACGAGGAGATTCGCGCAGAAATACAAAACATGCGCCAGGAGAGGAGAGATGACTCGGCCTCCTCTGGGCAGAAAGCTAGCGAAGCCGAATCGGAGCTGGCTCGCCTGTTTAAGAAGGAACTGGCGAGCCTCGGCGCTCGCTTCGCTGTGCTTGAGGGCCGTATCTTGCGGCCGCCACTGGCTGTAGACAGGAGGCAGACGGCGGTGCAAGAGTCACCAGCGCCGACGTTCGCAGCCGTGGCTGCTGGTTCAAGCACGTCGGCCCCGCCTGTCCAGCGGTCTCCAGCGCCAGCTTCAGCGGCGACGAAGAAAGGGAAGGGCAAGGGGAAGGGGAAGGGCAAGGGAAAGAGGACGTCGTCAGCCCCTCAGCCCGCCTTCACCCCTGCCGAGACCCCACAGGCTCCCACAGCTGCCAATCCAAAAGAGGGGGAATGGCAAAGTGCCGGAGCCAAAAAAGCGGCCAAAAAGGCGAAGAAAAGGGCCAGGAAGGCGGCCAAAGAGAAAAAGAAGGCGGCCGAAAAGGCTAAGGCCAGGCTCCGTGCCCCTCGGTCAACGGCTGTAGTTATTACACTACAGCCAGAAGCCCAACAGCGGGGCATCACTTACGCTGGGGTTTTGGCCAAAGCCAAAGCTGAGATTAACCTCGGTGAGTTGGGCATCGCGGGCATTCGCTGCAAAGCTACAGCTACCGGTGCCCGCATGCTTGAAGTGGCAGGAGCCACCAGCGGCCCCCTAGCGGACGCCCTCGCCGAAAAACTGAGGGCATCCCTGGAAAGTGAGGGGGTGAAAGTGTCCAGACCCACCAAAAGCGCCGAGCTGCGCATCTCGGGTTTGGACGACTCGGTCACGAGGGAGGAGCTGGTGGCAGCCGTCGCGAGGGTGGGAACTTGCCCCCCTGAACAGGTGAGGTCCGGTGCCATCAGCGCGGACTTCGCCGGTTTGGGGGCAGCTATTATAAGCTGTCCCGTCGCGACGGCGAAGAAACTCGCTGAGGGCGGCCGCCTACTGGTAGGATGGGTGTCGGCGCGGGTGAAACTCCTGCAGCCCCGCCCCTTGAGGTGCTACCGATGTCTCATAGACGGGCACGTGGGTGTACGGTGCACCTCCGAGGTGGATCGCAGCAGTCTATGTTTCCGCTGTGGTCAGCCCGGTCATAAGGCCGCATCTTGTGAGGCCGAGCCGCACTGTACCCTGTGTGCGGCGGCCGGTAAGCCAGCGGAGCACCGGGTGGGCACCAGATCTTGTGCCGCGCCCAAACAAAAGAAGAGGTCGGGTAAATCGGCTGCAAAGGCGCCTATGGCTTCATCGAGGCCGGGCCAGGATGAAGGGGAGGAGGGGAGTATGGATTGCCAATAACGGCTTCATATCTCCGCCTCCTCCAGGCGAACATCAACCACTGCGCCAGGGCTCAGGACTTGCTACTCCAGAGCATGGCGCAGTGGTCGATCAACATCGCCGCGGTCGCCGAGCCGTACTATGTGCCACCCAGGGACGACTGGGTGGACGACTTGTCCGGCTCGGTGGCCCTCATTGTGCGGGCCGCCACTGATTCCCCCTCTTTGGAGGGCGTCACGCGTGGTCGGGGATTCGTGGCGGCCAGGCTAGGAGACATGATGTTCGCAGGAGTTTACTCCTCACCCAACGGGACTCTCGCCGACTTCGAGGGATTACTCGGGGATCTGGGCGTTGTCGTCGCACGCTGCCGTCCTCTGCCCGTGCTCGTCCTTGGGGACTTCAACGCCAAGTCTGTGGCTTGGGGTTCCCCAACGACAACTGCACGGGGAGAAGTTCTCGAGGACTGGGCCATTGAAACCGGCCTAGTCCTCCTCAACCGAGGTTCGGTTAACACGTGCGTGCGTCAGCGGGGCGGTTCAATAGTAGACATCTCGTTTGCTAGCCCTGCTGTAGCGCGACGTGTCAGGGGATGGCGCGTAATGGTGGAGGTGGAGACGCTATCGGATCACCGATACATTCGTTTCGATGTCTCCCCCCCAGCCTCAACTGGTCGCACCGCCCCAGGAGGGGGCGGGCCGCGTTGGGCTTTAAAACGCCTCAATAGGGAAGCTCTCCTGGAGGCTTCTATCGTTCAGGCCTGGGTATCTACGCCGGTCAGGCCTGTCGATATCGACGAGGAAGCCGAGTGGTTCCGGGAGGCGCTAACGCAAATTTGCGATGCGGCGATGCCACGCGTTAGCAGCATACCTGCCAAACGCCAGGTGTACTGGTGGTCTCAGGACATTGCGCATCTGCGCGCCGCGTGCAGTGCGGCCAGACGCCAGTACGCCAGGCACCGCAGGAGGCGTCGCCGTACCCAGTTTGGGGCGGCTAGAGAGGCGGAACTGTACGAGGTGTACAGGGCGGCGAAGCGGGCCCTTCAATCGGCCATTGCATCTGCCAAAATAAGGGCCCGAGAGGAGCTGCTGTCGACTCTGGACCGCGATCCGTGGGGGCGTCCATACCGTATGGTACGGGGCAAACTTCGCCCGTGGGCGCCTCCCTTGTCCCAGAGTCTCCAACCGCGGCTCCTGGAAGATGTAGTGTGCTCCTTATTTCCATTTCGACAGGAGCACACGCCGCCGCCGATGGTTCCGCTCTCAGCGTTGCCCGACGCGGATAACGACGACGACGACGACGACGACATTCCCGAGATGACCCCGGCAGAAATGAGAGCGGCGGTGCTACGGCTTCAGGCCAAAAACACCGCCCCAGGACCCGACGGCATACCTGGCCGTGCATGGGTCCTGGCCCTGCAGGCTCTCGGGCCCCGACTGGTGGGGCTCTTCAGCGCATGTCTAGAGCAGGGCCAGTTCCCACGCCAGTGGAAGACAGGAAAACTGGTCCTGCTGAGGAAGGAGGGGCGCCCAGCGAATACGCCGTCCGCATACCGGCCCATAGTGCTGTTGGACGAGGTGGGAAAATTGTTCGAAAGGATCGTTTCGGACCGCCTCGTCCAGCACCTTTCAGGAGTGGGGCCGGATCTGGCGGACAGCCAGTTCGGCTTCCGCCGTGGGCGCTCCACAATCGATGCCATCATGCGCGTGAGAGCCCTGGCGGAGGATGCAGTTTCCCGGGGCGAGGTGGTGCTGGCGGTGTCACTCGACATCGCCAACGCATTCAACACCATGCCCTGGAGTTGTATTAGGGAGGCACTCGTCTATCACAAAGTGCCGAACTACCTCCGCCGCATCATTGGGGCCTACTTGACGGACAGGGCCGTCATCTACCGGGGTCGGGATGGCTGGGGTCGGCGAGAGATGTCGTGCGGCGTCCCACAGGGTTCAGTCTTAGGACCGCCCCTGTGGAACATCGGATACGACTGGGTGCTGCGTGGTGCGTTTCTCCGCGGCGTCGGTGTCATATGTTATGCCGACGACACGCTTGTTGTGGCGCGTGGGAAGACGCACCAGCAGGCGACGATTTTGGCAACCGCTGGGGTTGCGCAGGTCGTGGGAAGGATCCGGCGATTGGGCCTAGAGGTGGCCCTCAACAAGTCCGAGGCCCTGTTCTTTCATGGGCCCCGACGTGGACCACCTCAGGGCTCTCACATCGTGGTGGGAGGCGTCCGCATTGGCGTCGAGTCGACGATGAAGTACTTAGGACTCGTCCTCGACGGCCGATGGAACTTTGGGCAGCACTTTCAGCGGCTGGCACCCAAGCTCATGGGTGCGGCGGGTGCACTTGCTCGCTTGCTGCCCAACCTAGGTGGACCCAACGCCTCCTGCCGGAGGCTCTATATGGGGATTGTGCGGTCTATGGCGCTCTACGGGGCGCCAGTATGGGCGGAGAACCTGGCGGCCCGCAATATCGCAGTGCTCAGACGTCCGCAGCGAGCGATGGCCGTCAGAGTGGTTCGGGGATACCGCACGATCTCCTTTGAGGCAGCGAGCCTCCTAGCCGGATCTCCGCCGTGGGATCTTGAAGCGAGAGCCCTCGCTTCACTCTACAACTGGAGTGGGGAGGCGCGGGAGCGGGGCATACGTCCGGTGCCGCGAGAGTACACGCGGCGCCGCTCCGAGCTCCGTGCGATCCTAACGGCGGAATGGGAGGGACGACTCGTCAACCCCAGCGCAGGGCACGCCGTAATTTCGGCGGTAAGACCCGTCATGGAGGATTGGTTAGGGCGCCAACACGGCGCCCTTACGTTCCGGCTGACGCAGATACTGACCGGACATGGCTGTTTCGGGAAGTATCTGTGTCGCATAGGCCGCGAACAATCGCCCGGTTGTCACCACTGCAGAGACTGCCTGGAGGACACGGCGCAGCACACGCTGGCAGAGTGCCCAGCTTGGGCAGAACAGCGCCGTGAACTCTCCGCAGCAGTAGGTGACCTCTCGCTCCCGAACATCGTCCTTTCGATGGTCCAGAGCGAGAGTGCGTGGGAGGCTGTTGCCTCTTTTTGCGAGCATGTCATGCACGCAAAAGAGGCGGCAGAGAGGGTGAGGGAAGCAACTGCCTCGCTTCCCTCTAGGAGAAGACGCACCGGGCGCCGGAGGGCGCTTAATGACCTCCGGCCTCCATGAGTTGCCGGCCTGCGGGTGGTCGACTTAGGGGCAGTCCACCACCCGGCCAGAAGCAGGCCCGTGTAGGCGGCGCGCCGTGTTCCGCGCGCGCCACATTAGACGATTCGGCGGCGTTTAGACCGCCGAGGTTGACGGGACCCGCCTACATCATTGGCGGGTCATAGCCCGGTGGGGGCGCGGTGCATGCGCGAGCGAATCCCGTACCCCCACCCATGGGTCAGTCGAGGAACACCGTGGTGGTTTTAGCCGGTAGGAGTCCGGCACACCCTCCCGTCATCCCCAGACGGGGGACAGTCCATGAGGATTTCCCCACGTTAAAAAAAAAAAAAAAAAAAAAAAAAAAAAAAAGGTTAGGTTAGGTTAGGTTAGGTTAGGTTAGGTTTTTTTTTTTTTTTTTTTTTTTTAAATTGTGAGGCAGGAGTGGGAAATCCTCATGGACGCCCAGACTGTCCCATAATGGAAACAGCCTGGGCAGTGCCGGACTCTTACCGGCTAAAACCACACTCCTGCCTAAGCGTGAGCCCCTGCTACAACTGTTGCAGGGATTTTGCTTAGGGCTATGTTATTTCGTTTCCTATTATTTATGTTTTGTTTCTGTAATTTACTAGTTTAACTATTTTTACTATATATTCTATTATTTTATTCTTGGTCTTTTTACTATCTAATAAACTATATAACTTTTCTTGTCTAATTTCTACTCCTAGCCTTGTTTCCAGGTCGTGCCTGTGGGAGCCATACACAGGGCACTCCGTAAGGAGGTGGAGGACCGTCTCTTGCTTGTCGGGGTCGCAGATACACGCTGGGTTCTCCTTGCACTTGAAGCGAGTCAAGTATTCGGAGAACCCACCGTGTCCCGTAAGGGCCTGGGTCAGCTCTTTGGTCATTTCTAATTTCCGCACCGTCCTGTACGCCGCGATCGCACATGGGAAGAAGAGCTTAGTGGTGGCCGCCGTTTCTCCAGTACAGTACCTCCGGTTCCATTCGCCCAGCGTCTCCAATCGGATCGCTCGCTTGACGAATGAAACCGGACATCTGTCATAGTCGGGTGCACGCTTCGACTTCAGGGCAGCCTCCTTTGCGAGCGAGTCGGCTCTCTGGTTAGGTTAGGTTAGGTTAGGTTAGGTTAGGTTAGGTTAGGTTAGGTTAGGTTAGGTTAGGTTAGGTTAGGTTAGGTTAGGTTAGGTTAGGTTAGGTTAGGTTAGGTTATCGACGCGCTGGCCGCTCTAAAGACCCTATCCTCGGCAGCGATCGCGCAAGGGGAGGTCGTCTTGGCGGTGTCCCTCGACGTAAAAAACGCCTTCAACACCCTCCCTTTTGAGACTCTAAGAGAGGCGCTCCGGTACCACGGGGTGCCTCCTTATCTCAGGAGGGTATTGGAATCATACCTCGAGGATAGGGTGATTGTGTGGGCAGGCAGTGATGGAGAACTTTGCCGCCGTCGCATGAGTTGCGGAGTTCCACAGGGCTCAGTTATTGGGCCTAACCTGTGGAACGTGGGGTTCGACTGGCTCTTGCGTGGGCTTCTTCCACCCAGTGCTAGGGTGATCTGCTACGCGGATGACACCCTCGTTATTGTCAGGGCTGGGTCCTACGAGGAGGCGGTGCGGCTTGGTGCGGACGCTACAAATCTCGTGGTGAGTCGCATCCAGCAACTAGGTTTGACGGTGTCCCTCTCTAAAACAGAGGCCCTCCTCTTCCATGGACCTAGAAGAGGGCCCCCTAGAGGCGCAAACATCACCATTCGCGTCCAGGGGGTGCAGATCGACATCAAGGCCCAGATGAAATATCTGGGTCTCGTGTTAGACGGGAAATGGAACTTCGGGGCGCATTTTATCCAACTCGCCCCGAAACTGGTAAATACTGCAGCGGCACTTGGGAGGTTGCTGCCGAACATTGGTGGCCCCAACTCCACTTGTAGGAAATTGTACTCCGGAGTGATAAGGAGCATGGCCATGTACGGGGCCCCCATATGGGTCGACGCCCTAAATTCCGCCAACAAAACCCTGCTGCAAAGACCGCAGAGGGTCATCGACGTGAGAGCCATCCGGGGCTACCGCACGGTGTCGTGGACGGCGGCCACTCTACTCGCCGGCGACCCACCATGGTCGCTTCAAGCCGAAGTTCTGGCGGATGTCTATCGACGCCGTGCAGAGATGAGGGCCAGGGGTGAGCGCCCTAGCTTAGAAGAGGTGCAGCGAATCAGGGCGGCCAGCCACGGTGCTCTCGTCCGCAAATGGGCTGATGAGCTCGAGTCTCCTGTGGCCGGCGAGATGACTGTGGCAGCAATTCGCCCTCACCTGGACCGATGGCTCTCCCGACGACATGGGGCCTTGACGTTTCGTCTGGTGCAGGTGCTTACCGGCCATGGCTGCTTCGGTAAGTACCTGCACCAGATAGCCGGAAGGGAACCGACACCCGCCTGTCACGAGTGTGACGCGCCTGTCGATACGGCGCGACACACCTTAGAAGAGTGCGCGGCCTGGGCGCCACAACGGTACACCCTGGCCGCAATTACAGGATGCGACCTAACGCTGCCCAGCATCATTAACGCCATGCTGGACAGCGACACATGCTGGGAAGCAATGGTCTCCTTCTGCGAATCCGTCATATCGCTGAAGGAGGCCGCGGAGCGCGTCAGAGAGGAAGACGTCCATGCAGACGCGCTCCGCCGACGGAGGCCGGGGAGAAGAAGGCGGCGCTTTGCGCATCTTCAACCCCCGCCATAGTGGCCTGGGTGTCCGGGTCGGGGGACCCGGGCATCCGAAATAGGCCCACCTGCCTGAGAGTGCCCCGTGAACCCCGGGGCACCCTGTACTGGCCGAACACCATTCCGCCGGAGCGCCTCAGTCGAATACTAAAGTGATCCTGGGACGCTCCCTCCACGGCGATGAGGGTCTCCCCTGTGTTTTTAGTGAGTAGGTCTGGGTCCTCTTCCCAGGAGTCTCACATAACGTCCCGAGCTCCCCCGAGCCCGGGCGTATGCATGAGCATTTTCACAGGGACAAAAAAAAAAAAAAAAAAAAAAAAAAAAAAAAAAAAAAAAAAAAAAAGGTTAGGTTAGGTTAGGTTAGGTTAGGTTAGGTTAGGTTAGGTTAGGTTAGGTTAGGTTAGGTTAGGTTAGGTTAGGTTAGGTTAGGTTAGGTTAGGTTAGGTTAGGTTAGGTTAGGTTAGGTTAGGTTAGGTTAGGTTAGGTTAGGTTAGGTTAGGTTAGGTTAGGTTAGGTTAGGTTAGGTTAGGTTAGGTTAGGTTAGGTTAGGTTAGGTTAGGTTAGGTTAGGTTAGGTTAGGTTAGGTTAGGTTAGGTTAGGTTAGGTTAGGTTAGGTTAGGTTAGGTTAGGTTAGGTTAGGTTAGGTTAGGTTAGGTTAGGTTAGGTTAGGTTAGGTTAGGTTAGGTTAGGTTAGGTTAGGTTAGGTTAGGTTAGGTTAGGTTAGGTTAGGTTAGGTTAGGTTAGGTTAGGTTAGGTTAGGTTAGGTTAGGTTAGGTTAGGTTAGGTTAGGTTAGGTTAGGTTAGGTTAGGTTAGGTTAGGTTAGGTTAGGTTAGGTTAGGTTAGGTTAGGTTAGGTTAGGTTAGGTTAGGTTAGGTTAGGTTAGGTTAGGTTAGGTTAGGTTAGGTTAGGTTAGGTTAGGTTAGGTTAGGTTAGGTTAGGTTAGGTTAGGTTAGGTTAGGTTAGGTTAGGTTAGGTTAGGTTAGGTTAGGTTAGGTTAGGTTAGGTTAGGTTAGGTTAGGTTAGGTTAGG